>JAQISU010000131.1:7122500-7722500 GCA_029339505.1 Unio delphinus | reverse complement strand
GATGAAAGGTAAATTGATGTTAGGTGCTGGTAATTAATCACAACATGGAATACTGGCGGGGTAAAGCAGCAATTGGTAAACTCGCTAGCACCGCGAAGGTGAAATATACCACTGCGGCTAATTGGTTGTCCAAAAAAGCGATATGGCAAATTTATCTACCGCCACCTAAACAAATTAACTACTCGCATTTTGATGTGACCGTTCCCAATGAAGTTCATCAAGCTGATATATTATTGCCGCATGATGGTGGTTACAAATACACGCTAACCATAGTTGATGTTGCGAGTCGATACAAACAAGCAGAACCGTTAAAAACAAAATCATCAACTGAAGTGGCTTCTGCGTTTGAAAGGATTTATCGAAGAGGTCCTCTGCGCTGGCAGAATCTATTACAAGTTGATCCTGGCAAGGAATTTCAAGGTGCTGTTCTATCAACAATGAAGTATCATAATACCGCGTTACGACGTGGACATACTGCATTACATCGCGATCAGGCAATTGTTGAACGATTTAATCGGACGCTTGATGAGCGGTTATTTGGATATCAATACGCGAAATAATGTATTCAACATAAACGATCTCTTGAATGGGTCAAGAGATTACTAGCTGTGATTACTGCGCTGAATAACGAGATTACTCGAACAATCAACATGAAACCTAACAACGCCATTAAAACAAGGATATACCCGTACAATCGCAAAAAGATTTTTCAAAAGAACCAATTCTCGGTAATGTCACTGTGAGGTATTTATATGAACCAGGAGAGCTCGAAGGTGACAAAAAAAAAGAGCTACTGATCCTATTTGGAGTGTCACCGCGCATACCATATCCGGTATAACACGATCCACGGGTAGACCAGCAATCTAAAGATTGGATTCAACTGCTCCTCAGCGTGGGTTTACTCGACAACAACTGCAAGTGATACCCGAGGATACTTAATTACCACCATGTGATCTTAACTAGCACCTCTTCGTCTGTTGCACTCAAGACAAGTCAGCATCACATTATTTCTAGTATGACCTACGCTGCTATCTTTTCTGTCTACGGTAAATTGTCAAGGATCCGACCAACACCAAAGCATTATACAATTGCAACTCGCGCAGTGATTATTCTGCTGTTGCTTCAGCGTAATTATTAATTCAGCATCAATATCAAATTCTCTATTATTTTTTTTGTCTTGCTGTTTATAACCAGAGAGTTTTTTCTGATTATGTCCTTAGTGATGAAATCACCAGTGACAATATCATTGATTATCATCTCCTGACTCTGTCAGGACAACTCTTCGAAGTTGATTTATAGATTGTACTCTGGACACTGCGAGATAAACTAAATTTGACCACTCGATGTGATTATCCACTATCCGAACAACTGTATCTGATATAGTCAATCCCTGTGAAGAATGTATCGTCACTGCGTATCCTAGCGTCCATGGGGATTTATCAGCACGCAATGCATCTTTGACGACGCTGATATGAACCAGTAAAGTATCATTTAACACTAAATTCTGCTTCTCTGTCAAGCCTGGAATATCAACTTCAATATTCTGTTTTCGTGTATCCGAAGGCCTATAACACAACGGCACTGGAAGTGTTGAAAATGTTTCTTTATGCATTTCAAATAACTTCATCTGAAGTGTGTCTCTGACTATCTTTTTACTTGCGATTATCAAATCGTTTGGTCTCCATGTTTCCCAAAAATTATTCATGGGAGTTTCCGAAATTATTTCACGCGCTATCTCACAATGAATTCTATCCGGTTGTAATCTGATTAGTTGTTTGAACTCTCGTAATTGTTCATCAAGTTCTCTATGATCGGTGTTAATTTCTTCATAATAGTCTACGAAATTCTTTAGCGAATCATGTGGAGATAAACCGACAAATGGTGGTGGTTGGCCATGATCGCCGCACATGACGACTTTTGTGTTCGCGTGCAATAACCAATCAAAAAATCTTTGTAATACATCTAATAACACCGTGCATATCTCATCCCAAATTATGACGCCGGGGATAGATTTTTCACCCATTCGAGCAGGAGTCCATTCGTCACCTTTCCATCGAAAGAAACTATGATACGTGCAAGCATTCACCCCTCGTTGTTTCATCTCCCTGGCGAGTCTGTGTGTTGGTATTAGCACAATCATGTTTGATTTCCCACGACATCACTCAATTGCGCGAGTCGTCTTTCCTGACCCGCCACAACCGTTTAAATAAACTGTTTTATATCTACATATTGGATCAGATATCTGCGGTGCATTAGATAGTTCTGAACACTGATTGCTTTTCAAGTATTTATCTTCAATCGTAACATCTGCTGATTTTGAATAATCACACGGTATTTCCCGCCTAATTCTCCATGATCCCAACTCTCGTCACCAGTAGCTTTGCTACCGCTAGTGAATTCAGCTACTGCGTTGCTGTGTTTCATGTCTATGTAAAATGAATCAGTGGCGACTTTAACTGCGGTGTCAGGAAATCTATTTATCATTGAAAATAAATTGATAGAAGCATAAGCCAGCATAGATGCCCTCAAATGTGTATACTGAAGATTGTGTCCATCATTGTAAGTAACAATTGAACTCAATTTGGTTCCATCGGACAAGAAAGCGTCTTTACGATTGACATATATGCCCTTAGATGTTACATCTGAGATTATAAAATCATATTCGACGTTATCTATATCTTGTATTGTCGTATTTGCCACCCTGAGTGAATCCACCGATTATTCTTGTACTGAGATCTTTTGCGTCTTTATTTCTCATTTCATATAACAGTTTGGACCAATTTATAATATATTCTTCGTCGAGATACGGGAATTGTTGTCGTTGTTCGCTGATTACACTATCTAGATTAGGTTGTGGTGGTAACCAGACTTCAGTCTGTGCTATAATTGCTTCACTGACAATCAGCGATATCAGCATGCTACAATCGGTCATATACCGTAACAGCACTATTGGCATCCAATGTTTCGTAGACATATGTCTACCAATCCAAACATAACAGCACGGATGAAGTCCTTTAGCCAATTCAAATGATACCACACGAGCAAATCCGGTTAAATCAAAATCGGGTAGTGGTCCATTAATTGCAAGGCGGGCCATCTCATGGGTGGGATGTCCAAATCGCTTGAAGTATTCAGCGCATTCTCCGTATCTGAGAAAACTCCCGGGATAACATGAGACTATATCAACCGAAATAATAGTTTTGGGGTCATATTTTGTATTCCATAATCCGCCGTGGTTGTATTCAATGCAGCTTGATTTGATGTCTGTGAGAAATTCAGCTCGCGTTGGTTTCCACGAGTTCCTTTTTCTTGCAAAATGAGCTGCAACCGACGGAATTGTAAAGCAATTTGTTAATAATTGTTCGTCGTCGAAACTCTTTGAGAAACTACCAGCTAGTTTTTTCATCTTGTCATGGAGGGCTTCGGTACGGTATAATTCTCCATTGGGTCTTACAAACTGATCGAATCCACCCTCGGGGTTTTCAGCGCTGTGAACTAACCACACTGACACAGGATCATTTTTACTCAACTGGTAAATAGCATCGAACAATTTTTTCTCTGGAGAGGATTCCGTGGGTATATACTTTATTGTTCGTTCCCGCGGGAATATTGTTACTGCAGATGTCCACGCGTGTTCGTTATGATCAATAATTTTGATTGGGGCTCCTTTTGATTTATATTTCGATTCGTGTAATATCTCGCCGGTTATCGTCGCTACGGTTATTGGGAATCTTAATGATGTTTCTAATTTGGCTATATCCTGAATTGTTGCTCCACGCAGTTTCACTGTTAGCCCCATTCATTTATTTTTTGGCGTCTTAGATCAGTCAATTTGTTTCCACGCAGCGCATTTGTTAAGTGTTCTAATATTCGTTCTGCTACACAATTCAACGACCACAGTTTCATGGGTTTTAGTTTTTCAATACTCGGTTTATCATTTAACGGATATATCCCATAAACAACTGCTGTTACAGGATAAGATCTTTCGAAGTATGGTCTGTCAATTCTAGTCAGAATTCCTGGCTTGGAATTTCGACTCACAGTGACAGATTTTGTATTCTTCAAGATGGGTTCAAATTTATCTCTGATAATCCAATCTCGGTTTTCCGAACGAATAATGAATTTTACTCTAAAAAAAATACCTTTTCCGGGTAAGATGTGAAAATATCACTGCTGCGTTTTCATCATCAACGCTACCATCAATTCGAAATGTTGACCAACAGTGAGATGCTCCATCACGCTTGAATTCATTAAAACAGTCTCTGATTTTACTAATCATGGTTCTATCACCTATTAGATTCTTTGGTATATCAGAGACTCTATCGAAATTGAATTTAGTATTTTTCCATGGGGTAATGTTCGATAATCTCTCGAACTCCTCCATGCTATAATTAAGACAAGTATTTAAATAGAGAATTTATTATATAATGAATCATTGCAAATGACTTATGATTGGATCAGTAACCTCGTGTAACAAATCATGCCGAAAGGAGTTCTGTGGGTATCGCAACGGGAGTTATGGGCCTTTACCCTGCTTACGATGTGGGGTAGGGGTGATAGGAATATCACAATTATGTCTGGGTTGTGGTGGTAAACGATACAGAGAGTTGAAGCGTTATTATGACAAAATAATTAAAAACTCCATTAATGACTGTATCCCTGACAGCGTCATCGTCCTTGACAACGTCAAGAACAAAATTATAAGAACCCCTCAAGATTATATTTGGAGATTCTCAAGTAATGTAATAATTCAAGCAAACAATGAATTAGACAAATAATAGTATAGTATATAAATGAACCAAACATTTCAACCACATCCCGTGTTTGCAAATTATGAGGCTTCCCATGATGGTATTATCAGAAACCGCAGATTGAAGAAGCCAGTTGGTTTTGTGACTAATCAGGGATTGTTGATGTTTACTGTTGGAAAGAAGAAATATTACTGCCATCGTTTTGTGTATGAAGTGTATAACGGATTGATCAAAGATGGTTTTGTTATCAATCATTAAATGATATTAAAACTGATACTTTTTTGGATAATCTAGAAGCTGTTACACAGAGTGAGAATACTAAACAAGGAGGAACTGGTAGTTGTGAATCAATTGGAAAGAGACCTGTATAATCATTTAATACAATATCCAATGAAGAAAAAATATTTCAATATATTTCAATATAGACCACAGCCGGGAGATATTTTGATATTTGCTCATCATCGATACGATTTGTTGCAGGGGGAATAACCAGATCGGCTTTTTCAAATCGTTTCAAGAACAGCATTAAGTTTACCTATGTCTAGCTATATGTATTCTGCATTATTCTATATAGTATTAACGAAGATAACTCGTCCGGGTATATGTTTACGACCTATGAAATAGTTATCTCCGTTAGATTGTGTCACCGCTTTTGATGAGCTATCTTCTGATTGGTTGTTATAATGTTCATGATTCTCAACGGAGATAATCAATTATCTGTTTTTGAATGAAAACGAATCAAATACACAGTGTTTACAAACAGCTGTATTCTTTTTATTTAGTGTTTTGTTTCAAGTATTGTCTTGCTTAAATGCTGTTAATAATCATTATTAAACACACAGCGGATATAGCGATCACACACCTTTGTGTTCAACTTTCATCTATAACCATCTTATATACTATATCGTCTGTGTTATTATTGGGCCTTAGCGTCGAAAATCATACATGACTAATTCATGCAACCATACACTGTCCGCGGTGTATGGATACTTTTTGTATTCATACAACCCTGGATATTGTCTGGTTGTATGAGTTAGGTCCGTATGAATGTAGACCCGCCCATCATCCATTTCATCCCATCCCATCATTCATTTCATCCCATCCCATCATCCATTTCATCCCATCCCATCATTCATTGTAAATACCACATCATTGACGTCATTCATTATATAACAACCATAAAAACTCGATTTCGCTAAAGATATCCCCTTGTGATTATAACCCGTTATTTGACGAGTTAAATTCACTCTTAGGGGAATATGTTTCGTGATATATAATCTATTGTTTGACTTTGGGCCCAGTTAGATGTGAAGGCACCTGACTGGACCCTATAAGATGTGTTGTCGTATATGTAACCTCTGGACGCCCTCCAGTGAAAATACACCTGATGGAGTCCTATGAGATGTACTGTCTTATATGTAACCCATGGGAGCCTCCGATGAAAATACACCTGAGGCACCCAAATGGGTTTAGAAATATATATACCACTTAATCTATGGACGTGAGTAGAATGTAATAATACACTTTGCCACGGACATGATTCATATATCATCGCATATATCTCTCTAGACGTTATAAGATGACCAAATATCTAAGCACCGACAGAGTTCATTTTTGAAAAATATATATTTTTTTATATTAGAAATATACATAATTATATAAAATGAACTCTGAAAATATTGATAAGATTATAGCTGAAATTTATAAATTGAAAAGCCAAGAGATTAAATTGTCTGACGATTTGAACCCTAAAAAAATTATGTCTGATTATCAGGATATAGAATACGGTATAATTACGAATAAATGCATGCTACCAAAGAAGTATGCGTTAATAAAAAAGATTCAGAATTGTCTTCGCGATTCACTTGCGTGTTGTAATGATGTAAGTGTATTTGTCCCGATATTTACTATCGTGGAAGACATACGGAAAGAATTATGAATCAAAAAAGGAGGTCAATTCAAAGATTAGAAATAAACGAGCATTAATTCAAGAAAATGAAAAACCCCTTTAGATACCTCCCGCTAGAAGCTTGTAACTGCAAGGTAAAATTTGTACTATAAATACCATGGACTGTAATATAATGGAACTGATGTTGCTATGGAAAGGCATGTACACGCTTAACTGTATAATCATTACCATCTTGATCAAACAACAAGGGAGTAAATTGCCACGGTGAAAAACATTTCAGCGAGTGTTTTTTTTTTTTGTTGTTATTTTTCATTGATGCTTCTCGGGTTAAATAGTCAATTATTTTTAAATGAATCAATTCGACTCTTTCCATTTGAAATTCTTTGGATTTTCAAGTATGATGACAAAATCACTATATGAAAATCTCTTCGAGATTCAAATTGGAAGATTGTTTACGATTTCAATAATGGTAAATGAAGCATTAACCACTGGATTAGCGAGAGAGAGATTGGCGAATATCAAAAAATATATACCTGTCCGTGATTCTGTAAGGGGTAAATTACAGAATCGGCAGAGTCTTCAGACTGACCTTTCCGTGGGATCTGAACAGTTATTTCAACCGATTACTATAGCAACAAAGGAAGCAGCAAAAGGGATAATATCAGCTACTGAGCGAGCTATATGGGGGTATGTTCCCAAGGACGAACCAAGAAAAAAAAGCCTCTTTTTGGTGAACTTAAAAAAATAGCAAAAAGATCCAAACAAACAGAAAAATCTTTAAAAACACTTCCTGGTGATATAATAACCGCTGCTAAACGACGAGAACAACAAGAACGACAACTTCAAGAGGAAATAGAACGATTAGGTGATATTGATATTAGACCTCCATCACCTGAACTCCAAGTACCACTTGCAGAAGAAATTGAACAACCAGGTGATATTGATATTATCCCACCACAACCTGAATTTTAACAAGAACAACAAAAGGTTAAAGCAGAAAGAAGAGATCTTGACCCTAAAAAGATATTTAAAAGTGATATGATAGCTAATATTAAAAATAAGACTGATAAATAATTTGCTCAATTTATTATTGATTCATTTCCAAAGGGTCAGCGAGAACAATATATGAAACAAAGATATGAAGACGCTATAACTAGTAGAGAGACTTGGAGAAAAAAATTATATTGTGCAAAAAACAATAAGTCTCAACTATCACCCAATGATGAAGGATTTAAGAGACTTGAAAAGTTGATATTTCATATAGAAAACCCACCGACTCCAGTTGCGCCTTTTGTATCCAAACCCCGCCAGGAAATATCAGAAGCTGATTCTGAAAAAGGTGCAACTGGTAAAAGCGGAGATGGATATCAAAAGGCTTTTTCAGGTAGTGGTTTAGTTAGTTGTCCTGGTAATATTCTCGGTGATATAGCACGATTAGAGGTTCTCATCGGAGGGAAACGAGCCGGAAATAACTCCCCGGACGTAATTAATATAGCAGCTGAGATCTGCATGCGGTTATTTCAAGGTGGCATCATGGATATCAAAACATATCGAGATTTCATTGATGAGTTAGTGGAAAATTCTACGGATGGTTACCACAGCGACTAAGTCATAGGTGATGAATCACTGATTAGATAAATATCATTTAAATAAGATGATCATACACTACAACCAGGGTAAAGCAACCAGTGTCTATGTAGTAAACTCGCGGTTTCCAGTTTATAGCACATACTATGGTGATGGTCTCGGTGATACCATTGCAGGGTTATTTGCAAGAATGGCTCCAAAGGTAGCGCCGCTAGCAAAACAATTATCGATGAAAGCTATCGATGTTATTCGTGATAAGGGTATTAGTGCTGTTGGAGATTCTGCCAGAAAAGCTTTTTCAGCCGCTCGGGATAAACTAACAGCGCTAGTTCGACGGCGAAGGAAACCAGGACCACTACCATCTACAGCGGATAAGCCTACGCGGGTTAGTAAAATAATTAAAAAAAAACAGTGGATCAAAAACTAGCGTCAATGGCGACTCCGTCATACACCAACGACCAAAGCAGCATCGCGAATATGATAGCGTGAAGTGGCTTAAAAAAACCACGACGACGTCGATGCTTTAGACGCTGATAAATATAATAAAATGTTCAAAAGGTCACCTGATCAAGCGTTTGATATGGAAGCCCCAATGCGCAAGTATGATTCTGTACGCGATTATCAATAATATGCATATCACGCAATACAATCAGATAGTCGAACAAGAATTGAACTTCAAGTTCATGATACCAGTAAATACGTTTTGCCTTGTGAGGCGTTTATTGAAGTAGAAGGAGAAATTGTACGAGCAAATGATACACCTGCTGTAGCAGCATCCTATCCACCTGATACCCAAGTCGGATTTGTTAATAATGGGATCATGGCTTTATTTGATAATGCAAAATATCTCATCGATGGAAAAGAGATTGAGTCGATAGATCGTGATGTTGATGTTGCTACAACAATAATCAGACTAGCAAGATATTCCGACGATTATACAAGATCGGCAGGCCCTTCTATGATGTTTGCAAAGGATGGTAGGGATAAAGCTAGAAAAAATCCATTTATTTGCAGACAACCAAAGAATCGTGCTGCTAACCCTGTTAATAATGATGAAGTCGAGAATATGATTATAAACCATGAGCCTGATTTCAACTTAGGAGCTGCGACACGTATGTCAATGTTGGAAGGAGAGCGTAGATCATTTCCATGCGCGATTCCACTGCATCATATATTTGGATTCTGCAGAAATGTTCGAAAAGTTATCTATGGAGCAAAGCATACAGTAGCACTCGTACGAAAAGGTACTGAAAATGATGCAATTCGGAGGATACCAGCAGATGATGCACATCCAGATGTTGATGCTGGTAAAGTTAATTTAACAAAACTATTATTGTGGATGCCAGTGTTGACTCCATCAATCACCGCAGAAGAACGATTACTATCATTTATGGACCAAGGTGGAAAATCACTGATAAGTTAACTAACAACGACTACAGATGATAAGCAACCAGCTGTTAATGGGTTATTTACGTGGAACCTAGCATCACAACAAGGCGTTTCAGCCCCACGTCATATATTTATTGCGTTGCAGGATAATGCGCGAGTTGGTTCACAATTACGCAGCCATATGATATTTGATCAACTTGGTATCAGTGACGTCTCACTGAGAATAAACGGTCAGCAAGAACCATCCGAGGATATACAACTTAATTACGATCAAAACCATATTGCCCGCATGTATCATAGATTGTTGTCATTTATGGCACGCGATCAAAATGTTGATACTGGTTTGCAACTATCACAATATGATTTTAGGAATTTATATCCGATTTATTACTTTTCATTGGAACATCTTGATTTAACAAGACAGTCAGTTGTTGATATACACTTTAGAGCTATTGTAAACCGGGTTATAATGGGTCCTGATATAATTGCTGATTATAGAGCGGTTGCTGTTATTCTCAGCGACAAATCAATGCTTCTTGAAGGTGTTGGTGGACGAATGAGAGTGATAGATGCGCCAGTGGAAAACATGTAACAATTAGATCAATCTGTTATTGTATAATGTCATATAGTCATATTAGTGTTACGTTAACTCCCGGTCAACTCAAGAAATTGCAATCGGAATCAGCTAGAAAAAATGTGCGACTACAATAACACTGAAACCCAATCAGATGACTGGCGGGGCAAATAAATTGTCTCTGACAACTCGTCAGGTAAAACACTTCAATGATGCGTTCAAAGATTAAAAAGGTGTTCAGGTTACTCTCTCTGCGGCTGCGATCAAAAACATGATTAAAACCGGTGGTATATTTCCGTTGTTAGCTGCGTTACCAGTGTTGATTGCCGCGGCTGCCCCAGCGGTGGCTAAAGCGGCAGCGTTAGGGGCCGTTGGTACTGCAGCAGGAATGGCACTAAAGAAAGCAACTGGGCGAGGATATAAAAATGGGAAAGGGTCTTAGACTACCAGGAACCCCGAATTCATGGTACAGCGGAAAGGGTCTAAGACTAGGACCAGTTTACTAGTTGAGGAACCATCGATTGAGGATCTTTGATTCCTTAGTCCAATTTTGATTTACTCGATGCTGCTAAAAAACTATTGATTAAAAACTTCAGAGGTGTCTTTATGAAAAATCAGTTACCGACACAACCAAACAGCGTTGAAACCGGTATTAGTAATCTCGATAACAGCACCGGGCCTGGTACTCACTGGGTTGCATACGCGATTGATCAACGTGCATCGTCTATTTCGACTAATATGGATTAGCACGACCGAAGGAATTTAACAGCTATATAAACCGCTTAAAAACTCCTCTTTGGTATTCTACGCTACAAACACAACAAATGAATGACCATCCAATATGTGGCAGCGAATTATTAAATGTCCTTGACGCTATTTCAACATCTGGAAAACCACCAGATGTTGTCGTAAATGAATACACTAGCAGTCGCTGGCGGCATCGATGATGTTTCAACGAAAGATTTTAGAGAGAGATTATATAGAATAACATGATTGATATTTGGGGAGGACCTCTATTACCGTCAAAGAAACCCGATGGCGTTGCAACCGGTGATATAAAAAAAATAATCGAATATGAAATAGCTGAGACTTTAAACATGGAAAGTGTTTATCCCAATGAAATAGTTGTATTTCAAGATCGTCAGGGTAAATAGAAATCTAGTAATATTTCCCTGGATGATATTTTAGTTAAACAAAGTGGCGCAACTGATGGCACTATCGCGTTGTTTTCCGATCAGGATAAACTCAAACCGGGTGTACTTGTATCAACTATCTTGGAAAGAATTAATAATATTGACAAACCGTTATTAGATTTCCTTGGAAATCTGCCGGTGACCACACCGAAACTCACAACGAATAAAGATTCTATGTTGGAACTAGCAACACTTCAAAGCAAATATGCAGATCACGTTGAAAAGTTTACATCATTTTGTAAAAATATCATCGATAAAGTTTTTGCAACCACGTTGGATAAACTCGACATAAAACTTCCTGATATTATCGAAGAAATGAAAAACACAATCAAGGCAATCAAGGAGGATGCAACGAGGATGATAACAATCGTTGAAAAAACAAAAATCCCTCATGCGAAAAATAACAAAGTAGTATACACGATCCAACACGGATCAATTGCGTGGACACCAACAAACAACAAATTAGATATCACTGCAACCGTCAAAGGTATTTATCGATTAACACTAGTGACACCGACTCAGTTTAATATATCATCGTCGAGTTCATCTGGGGTCAACAATACGATATCAACAATCATCGACAAGGATACAACCGAACAGTTCACGATAGCATCCACTGATAAAAATTTGGTTAGAGTTTCGGTATCATGGTATGTGGAATTTGTAACGGATTTGAGTAAACAATTAAATTTAAATCGTAAACTGATTTGAAAATAAAATGTCGTCATCAACGGTACCTTCGTTATCTCAATATCGCTATGATCAAGTCAGAGAATTTCAAACTAGACTCAAAACCCTCGCCGAGGAGTATCAAAGAAAAATAAAAAAATACCGACGAAGAATCACCGCAGTTAATGTTACCGTGTACTCGGCGAGTGGTGTAATCGCCCGAGCTGGTATTATACTATCTTCGGTGACAATGATTGCTCCGATAGTTGTTCCAATTTGTATATCCGCTGAGACAACAATCGCGGGAATAATTTCGATAATAACAAAAAAAATATCATCATGCAGTCAGCGTAAACTGCAAGATTACATAATTAAATTTCATGTTGTATCAACCGCGTACTCGCATTTATCCTCGATGATATCGTCGTCACTCGATGATACATTAATATCCGATGGTGAGTTCTCAGCGATGGTAAGTATTTATGATTCCGCGATGTCAAAATTAGAAATACAACATTAATATAATAACGGTGACAACACCGCAAGAACTACTTCAACGAATAGTGGAGAACACAAACCCAGTACAAACCAGCATAATCTCAATAACCTCAACGATATCAGATAATGAGTTCTCAGTGATGTTAAGTATTTATGATTCAGCTATGTCAAAATTAGAAATACAACATAAGTATAATAACAATGATAACACCGCAAGAACTACTTCAACGAATAGCGGAGAACACATCCCGGATAGTGGATAACACAAACCCGAAAACTATCATGATCTCAATAACATCAACGAATCCTGAATTCAGTGTAAATTCCCCTATCCAAATCTCCGTGAAGGAAATCGCGTTAGCAAAATTACGAGTGTATAACAGTTGGACTAATATTAGGTCGGTAGCATTTGGCGGTCAACAACTGAATAACAGCTTGGTGTTTGCGTATAAGAATCGCGAAGACGGAACTCCAGACTGGAATGTTTTTTCGATACTATCTGGATCATACAAAAATCGAACAAATCAATGCTGAATTTCAACGTAGAATACAATCAATTACTGGAACAGAAGAATCAAAAATCGCTATAACAGTTCATGCGCCGACGTTACCATCCGCGATCGAAATAAACTCACCTGAGTATTCCGTAGATATCTATCAGAGTTCTATAAGAACCGTACTAGGATGGCCTGAAATCCCACTTGAAGCATCTCAAATACCCGAACCACAAAAATCTGATTATATCACAGACAATTAATATCACGATTTTAAACCCAGAATAATAGATTCTACTTATACGAAAGTTTTAACAGAGCCTGTTATTTACAGTAATGGAATATGGTTCTTTGGACAGCGGGATGGTGGTTGAATCTAAATTTCTTCAGATAACATCTCGGAAAATTTTAATATTTTTAAACGAGAACATAATAATTATTTAGATAAATTACGCCAGAGTTTTCAAAAACAATCGTTGTAAACTTTAATTATCAAATACACGGAAATATTAAATCAAATTGTACACGATATAGAATTGTTTCACATACGACTTATTCAAGGAGTATTAGATGCCAGGGTCGGTTCTGAGGAGATAGAATTTGCAAAGAAATATAATATATGCGTTGAAGATATTCCGACATTTAAGTTTCCTGAGTATAATATTCCAGAACTAAAAAAATCAACCATTGATCTCGTCGATGAATACTTTCCCCAAATACTTGCAGCGTGGAAGAAATTGCAACTACCACCAACAATACTCAAACATAATAACGACCCAGACGGAGGCGGCAGGCATATCGCTCCTCAAAATATAAATATAACCTCGGTGATAGCATTGAATTTAGTATGTGATGTTATCGAAGTAAGTTATCAAATAAATCTCGAGCGATCAAATCAAGCTCAGCAGGGATATATTTTATACTCTTTTGCACCAACAGCTCCTCCAGGATTTCTAATCGTTTTAGACACAACTAATCCAGATTATATGCGATGTCATAATAATTCGCTAACGAGAATTAATTTCAGAGTCACTGACATGTCCAATAATCTAATTGATTTACGCGGTGAGGTCCTACAAATTAGTCTGTTTGTGAAGTCCTAAATGATTTTCATTGTAAAAATAATTGTTAACTCATAGCAGCAGAGGGGGCGGCGACAACGACCTTGGCATCTCAAGCATGCCTTTTTTACGATTTCGAGGAATCCTTAGTTTGCCGAATCGACACCTGTCCGATTCACTTTTCGAGGAAGCCTTGATTTTCCGAATAGATGCCTATAAAAGTTGTCCGATTCTCCCCCTCTGCTGCTGATATCAGCATGGTTACTTTTTTTTCCTTGGGGTCAAGATGGTTTTCTATTGCGTATTAAGTTACTCAAGAGAACATAGTATTTATTTCACGATAGTCTTATCGCTGTATATTTATTGCTTTTACGTTTGATTTTCACATATTTTCATCAGGTATTAACATTATATAATGTTCGCATGATATACTGCGATTGTTGGTAAAATTGATCAAACCGATTCTGATGCTTATGAATTAGATTCTTACAATGTGTTCATCGTTATAGGTTTTATTATCAAATTTAACTATTTTACCGTTATTGAATTAACATGGTTTGTCAAGGAGTACATTGACGAAAAATGTTTATACTAATGTTTCCTACCAATCCCTCAGGAATAATTGTAATAATGTTTTTATTTCAAGGGCGATAAACAATGAACAATACTAGTTTAAATGCATCCTACGATTAAACTATTTCGTATACATATAAACCAAGATATAATTTTAGGAAAATAATACCGAGAAAAGATGTGAGGAATCGATCTGCAATGCTATTTGATCACATTTCCTAATTATAGTTCGCTATACAGGACTGGTCGAAGAACTTTTTTATTGTTTCTCATAACCGTTTAAGCGAGTTTCAACATAGAACAAAAAATACACTGTTCTTCGATGATGTTCCCTTACAAAATGTGGCAGTTTTCTCACTGAGTTGTGTTAGTTGATTATTACGTGCTGCATAAAGCCCACACGCTGATTTTTTTTTTACTATATTTAAATACATACTTGAGTCCATTAGGGGATTGTGTAATGTATTGATCCTTAATACTGCTTACTTAGTTTGGGTTTGCATAGTTCAGCATGATTGCACATTTGATGCTTTTTTAATTATTTACTTAGTTCGTGATAATATTCTTTTTCGATTGCATCAGTAAATGTATATAGTAGGTTCAAAAACAGTACTGATAACCCTTGACTTCAATAAATAGTTATTATTTTAATGCTTAGAACTAATAAGAACTAAATGTGGCATACTGAAATCGTGAATATTTACCCCCAGGACGGCCACAAGTAGATAAGACTCGAATCAATAGAAAAACTGTTAGTAAAAGTGATTCAGATTTTTCACATTAAGTTGATATAAGTTTTAAGTGGCTGAAAGCACAAACGGCATAAACGCAAACAAGATGTGATCAACGATGTGTAAAACCAATCATTTTAGTCACTTGTGGCTTTTGCAAGGTTCCATTATAATGTAAATTTATACTCTGAATTAGATTAATTCATTGTATATGCTGTGCAATGTTTTATTTTTTTACAGTTTCTGTTGCTTTTTTTATTCTAATCCTGATAACTTGGACGTTTTAGGTAAAATTAATTTCAACAAGTGTATACATGGTTGTACAAACACAGTTTCTATTTCACTCATTTCTGTCAGAGAACCATGCAACAATTTCACTACCGTTCCATACAAAGTACAATATTTGTCGCAAACGTTTTATATCATTATGATCCAATGAGCATGTACAGTTAACTACTGTAAAGGTGTTATTAATTACGATCTGATTAATGTAATAATATATGTGAGCTTCCAAATTAGATCCAAATTGTATATATTGAAGCGTATTCTAACTGTTTAAGTTTAGGCAAACAAATTACTTTTATCAGAAGCATATATATCGCAGGCGGAAAACAAACTTTAGCAACTTTAAAGGTCTCCACGAAAAGACTAAAGGTAATAAAGGTGTATGAAATGTATTGGATGGACAAGTAAAGGTTACTAGTGTCCGTAGTGTTTATCAGATCAATTGATTGTGATCGTCCCCTAATCTGACACTGAAGGCTAATCCTGGAAAGTGCCTGTCAGTTCCAAAACTGTGCTGGTGTAAGACACATTCATTGTAGATGCTAAGAACATACCATGCCTGATAGGATTAATATGGGATGCGTGGCGATAAGATGCATGTTATAGCGTTGAACTAAATTTGATAGATGAGAGTCTTATCTAAATGTAATACCACTGTGACGGGTTTTGTAATATATTATATAAATAGTGTATACTGAGGTTCAATATTCAATCACTAATGTTTTCTGCCTTCGTTCTCAATTTTGTTCTAAATCTAGCATTTTATTAAAATAAAATCCCTGTTGTGTGGCAGTTTCAAATGTTTTGTCTTCGTCCTTACTAAAATCTTGAATCTTTGTAATAATCCACAATAACAAGAAATATAGCGACAGTTGTTGTAAAACAAATTCAGTATTGGTAACAGCATTATTAATGACACGATATATATATATATATATATATATATATATATATATATATATATATATATATATATATGTGTGTGTGTGTATGTGTGTGTGTGTGTGTGTGTGTGTGTGTGTGATTTTTACGACGAATAAAACTAGCTCATAGACAACATTTTAAAGGATGACAACTTGATATTACTGGGCGAATTCAATGGTAAGGTGGGTGCCGACCATAAATATTGGCCTTCCTGTCTTAGAAAGTTTGGCATTGGGACGATGAATCAGAACGGGCAACGACTGTACTTGATCAATACGAGACGGTCTGCCATGAAGGGTGTGCTTCTTAACCGTACTTTCCACAGCGCTGACTGCGAAACTGACCAATTGCTGGTGTGCTGCGAAATGAATCTGTGACAGTTTGTATGTTTACATTTGGATTCACAATCCAGGGTCAGGACTATTTGTATACACTTCTATCACCATATTACACAATGATGTTTCTACCATCTGTGATGGCAAAACTGGTGACAATATACAGAAATCCTAGTCGCTAATTAACTTGGTTAATACATAATTAGAGCGGTATAAATCGACGTCATTGACTCAACCAAATATGGTAAGATTCTTAGTATTTATAACTGGGAGGAGACTTTGCTCTTTGAGGCCAGGTTTGTAAGGGTGATGACAAATGCTTGCCGTTGAGCAGACGTTTTATTTTAGACCATAGTTTTCTACTTGATACATCTTGTGAGTTTCGTATTGAATGAATAATGTCAAACCTGTTAGAAGATATTGATACTACTTCTTTTTGAACAATCATTTATAATCGTAAAATACATATCAATATGGCTGGCTACTCGTAGAGCTTAGTACAACACAATCTTTAACAAATTTAATTAACATACGCATTTTTATTTGTACAATGTTAATGAATTACACACTCATTAAGGACGATACATTTCCGCCAGTATGCCAATGAAAGTATACAGCGGACTTATAATAACATAAGAATTCTTAATATGGCTGAATATCAGGTTCTTTCCATAATAACTTCGGAACTTTACAATCATTACCAACACCATTACCCGCACCCATAGCAAGTCTACTATCGAAAACAATCGACGCTATATCAAACGTGATAATAATACTGTTTTAATTGATTTAAAAGCATAATGGGAATGTCAGTTCCATTCAAGAATTATTATGAATACCAATTCTATTTACCAAATAATTGACGGACGATTAATTTGCGCTTGGGAGGATGTGGCGCTTTAAATTAGCGGAACAATAGCGGATTACATTTTGAATTATTGTTTATACATGTCTACACTATTTTCAATACATCTGACTTATCTTTTAACAGTAATCTAGCCCCCCAGGACGATAAAATGCTTCATAATTTGTACGAACAAAGTGCCGCTGACTACTGTACACGCGTCGTTGTTAAAGCCACAAACTGGCTATAATTATTTGTATATATATATATATATATATATATATATATATATATATATATATATATATATATATATATATATATATAGTAACAAACGCTTATGTGCGTAGTTTTATAGTAATCTGATTGTTTTATATTGGTAAGATGCCATATTGTCTCACACAATGTTTCCTATAACCTAAGTTCAAATGAATTCGGGTTTATCCCGTTATCCTGTGTCAGGGGCAATTTACCTATATAATTTCCAATGATGGGGCTGATATTTAAACATACTTTCTCTATAATAAATGCAATTTAAATTGTATCATTTCCTACGTGATATAATCTTGCCACTACATTGTAGTATTCATGATATCTGCACTTAATGTACCGTTCGTCACAGTTGTGGTTTGTGAATCTCATATTTGAAGCATATTCTAACTGGTTGAGTTTAGGCAAGAAAAAAGGTATGCAAGGAAACAAGTACATAAAAACCATTATCATGTCCCACTTTCAGTTTAATTATTACACCAGGTTCAATTGATATTCAGGATTATAACACGTATTATGCGCTTGTATTAATAATGTTTCACAATTTATTATATGTAGCACATTTCTTACCTTAAAAAAAAAAACTTGAATTCTCTAGACCTCGTAGTTTTAGCGTTTATCGTTTACAAATTATGTATTATGTATCGGTTGATAAAATTGCAAGCGAATTAGCTTTGGGGAGTAATTATTTAAATACTACAGACAACTGTGAATGTTTTATTGAAAATATCATTCATAATAATGTATATATAGTTAGTACACGTCACTCAACATAATGAACGGTTAATGATTGAAAGCAGAGATTCAAATATGTTTAAAGTATGTCTTTAAACACGTAATTCAGAATTCGAAATGTATGCCCGTAATATTTTTTGATAACACAATAAGATTAGAATATACGAATGCCTATATAAACAAAGTCAAATAATGATAGTCTGCTTGTACAGTAAATGATCATCAACTATACACTATAACAAAACCGATTCATTATTTTGCATCATCAACTTTGCATTCGAGGTCACAGTGTATTCTACATATATTTGATTGTATACATTAATGCCTATGCTGTATTATTAGGCATGGCACACCCATCTCACATGTAGGAATAATTTCGTCACAAATACTTCTTACTTATACAGGTGATATTTGCTGTAATAATTTTTTAAGCTGTGAAAATGTCGATGTTTGAAAACAATGAGCATTAGAGGCTAGCTTGGTTCGGAAGGCAAGCTATGTTCGGTTTTTTAGAGTTTGAACTTAAATTAGATTGTTTCATTAGCTAATAAATATTTGTATTCCCAAAGAAATAATGTCGCTTTGTATTCACACATTTGCCTCGTGCACACGTAAATCAAATTAGATTTCATATATAAAGACAAAGCTTTTAAAATATCATAATTTCATTAACGCTGCAGATACCAAACTAAGTACCAAGTTATCTCCCATTACCAACTTCATCATCGAAAAAGAAAGATGCAGACCCGATAATGTGGCGTAATGCATAGCTATAAACTATATATAGTTATAGCTGAACAGGTTAAAACCATGCTCTTTGTATGATTGAAATATTCATTAACATTTTATTCGTGTGTTGCTGTTACCATTTGCAACTATTATTTATTTTTGTATTACTGATTAAAAACGACAACAAAAGGATTTCAGTCTGTATTTAATTATCTGTCTCAGATGACACAGAAGGCTCCCACACCCCACCATTATTGTCTGTAGTTGGTCAGGTAGTATTCTCTCTCTCTCTCTCTCTCTCTCTCTCTCTCTCTCTCTCTCTCTCTCTCTCTCTCTCTCTCTCTCTCTCTTCTCTCTCTCTCTCTCTCTCTCTCTCTCTCTCTCTCTCTCTCTCTCTCTCTCTCTCTCTCTCTCCTAAATTGCACTTGATTATATGACAGTATTCATTTTCATTTCACTGATCACACACATGTTCGATTTCTCCGTTTGGTATTACTGATGGAGCATCATAAGCATGCTGAAGAATATATCTCTGATTGCATTTAACAGCAAAATGTTTAATTACGTTTGTAGACGTAGTTGGCAAAGGTTTTGTGTTTTGTTTTCTCTTTGGATAAATTAATGTAATATTTTATTGATAAACACGTTGTTAATGTAGATGCAAACAATGAAAATGTATATGAAAGTGAATAAATAAGACGTATAGCTGCCAAGGAGTCTAAAATAGCTAGTCCTCAAAATAGAAAATATCCAGTGTTGGTGCCGACATAAATGCTTACAGTAGGCCACACCTAAGAGACAAATACATGTTTAGTAACGATCGGTTGATATTTATCCATGGATCAAATCCATCGACTCTGAAGGAGAGATGTTCTGCTGTTATTGTAAACAAAAACTTATACAGACACAGATTGGAATGAGACATTCAGTTCATATGTCAATGTAAAGAAGAATTTAATCAAGTAAATCTGGTGACACACGTGGAACGTATTAAGCATTGGTACGTGCTTATACTCGAATAAGCAGCAACATAGAAAGAAGTGAAAATAACGAGCTTGTAAAATTTAACCAACAATTTATTAAGTACAAATATTTTCATCAAAAAAAAAACTTACTGTTTTAGAGCATGAAGTCCAAACATTAATCCAAAAGAGCATTCAAAATATAATACACTAGTGGAATTGCAAGAGTCCTGATAATAAAATGTCCTAATAGTTCCCGGTTCGAATCTTGACGATTTAACCCAATATGCAAGACGATGTCACTTGATTTAGTCGGTTCTTGTTTTATAATAATAATGCAAATGAAAATATATGAGCACATATTCTTTTCCAGATAAATAATACAATAATTCCTCTTGCCCCAAACGCAATGACACAATTTCCTGTACACGGTAATTAAAAATAACTCAAACAGAAAACACAGATTAATATTATAAAAGCCCAACTTCTACTGAACTGTTCTCTCCCAAACAATAATTTAAATACATGTTTTTACGTAAACATGGGGTCACGTGATATTCTAGAAACAATCAGAACAAACCTACGTTTAAGAAATCGCGTAAATACCATATGAAACAACTAAAATTAGAGAAATGTTTATACTTTACTCCATTTTATCCTTGGAATCAACCAATCAGTTTAAAAGTAAAGTTATAATGTCCTTGGAATCAACCAATCACTTAAAAAGCATTTTTACACTCTGAAGCAAGGTAAGAAAATGAGGTTAACATCTGATGTTTACTTGTAAAGTACATAGGTCATCCATTTCTTGAAAATGTATCCCAACTAACGAATTTCAAACCCAAAATGTTAAATTGGAATCTGACAAACAAATTAAGTGATTTAAATCAAATATACGTAACAGCAAGCACATCAATATATCGGTATGTGCAGACTAATTGGTGAAATCTAACTAGAATATACGATTTTAAAAAGAGAACGAATGAAAACCAAGACAAGAGAGCTCCCTTTGCACCGTCGCCTAGTATAGAAAACAATTTAAGTGTTGTCAGGGCTGGCGCTTCCGCTAGGCGAACTAGGCAATTGCCTTGGGCGCTGGGCTAAGGGTTTATGTCATGATAGGCGAGTGGGTGAGGGCGTGAATGGAAGGGGGCGCCAGATATCTGATCTCGCCTAGGGTACCAAAATGCCTTGCACCGGTGCTGTGTGGTGTAGAAACCGAATAAGAACTACCGTCCAACGGAAAGCTACTGGAAGCTTTCTCGCGTATCCATACTGGCCGATCGCAAGACTAATCTGTGCTGACAAAAGGTAGCTGTCATTGATTGGTTAATACTATCTGGGAACATCGAAGACTATAGTTTTGTATTAAGCATGACTCTTAGGGGTTTCATTTGTGCTCTTATTATTGTCTATTTCATAGATAAGAAAGAGCTGTATACCCTAATATCATTCCCTATAGTTGGTTGCATGTGGCTTTCAGATTTCCTATGGCATATCAGACGAACAATATTAATCCAGATCGATCGCATAGTAACGTCCCATCAGTTAAATACGAGCAAGGGCGGGATTAATCATTTTATATTAGCTCAAAATGGCCATGCAAAAAAAATGCACCTGCATCAACATTTTCCATGTAGGTGGGAATTTAACAGTTCTGGTGACGTATACTACTCACACACGTGCTATATTGCTTAACCCGATTTCGTTTACAGTTATTTAACTTCTGCCATCCCCCATATTTATTTTTGTTCTAAAATAACACACCTGGGACACCGTCATTTGTATTGAATAAACATTATCGAAAATAATTTATTCTCTGGCGCAGCTATTTTATATAGTTTTTGGCCAATGACACAGCTTTTCCATCCCTATTCGATGATAACAGGCTTGGGATTGTTTCATGATATGTATTAAATGAGTAGTACAACTTCTTTCTGTGTTTTTCCTAAGACCATTCTCTCAATTGTATCATAATATCTGAGGAGTGTTGGCACGGTTTCCTTTCTCCTAATTTCTTTCCGATCCCAGACCCATCAAGGTTTCATAAAATTTCAAGTTGTCAAGAATTTACGTAATATTGCATTAAAAATGAATAGACTAGACTTCAAAGGGTAACAAAGTGGCTAATTGTGTATGTTACAGTCATAACCCTCAGGCAGAAGTCTGCCATCTCATTTATTTAGAGTTTTTCCATGTTATAATACCGTTAATGCAGAACGTTGTAACTGCTGGGAGAACTGCTTGCTGCAGCGTTGATTAAATGCCATAATACATTCTTTATATAAATATATATATATATATATATATATATATATATATATATATATATATATATATATATATATATATATATATATATTGTAGATTATTAAAATAAAGTACATCATGCTTATTAACTTCGCACTCTGAATAAGTGTATCATTGCAGAGAGGACCTAGCTAACATCTAATTATGAATATACATTGTCATATCGTGTACAGCTATTTCTTCTCTTCATTTCATTTTTGAAATTATGTATAATTCTCATAAATATTATGTCATCACACTTGGACTGCCTTCTACCGATGTTCACGTTGGCCTGACGTTTTGCCTAATAAGGCACGTTTCGTCAGTTTTGTGAAATAACTATGTTCTAATTTTATGTTGCAACCTGTCTAGTCACGCCTACTGAAATGTAATTTCACTAATTTCAAATGTTCTTATTTTGCATGCCGCCACCCTCCAGAAAGACGAAAGGTTTTCTCATAGTTTGGTTCAAAATCAAACTAGGTATATAAACAAGGACTATCAAGCATATAATGTTTTAATCGGAACTCTTACGAGATTATGCTCTACTAAGCGGTGACACATAAAGAGTGAAACAACAAGCTGTGTACAATTTAAGGAATAATTTATTTTCCTGTAATAAAGATTGCAAAAATGGAAAAAGAATTTAAAGTTATAAGAATCAAATTCAAAAGCAATGCAAGACTAATCCGCGAATTAAATTACAAAGTCCTGATAATGAAATGTTCTCATTCTTTCCACTTTGAGTCCTCTTGGAAAATCAAAGATGAAAGACGGTGACGTATGTTGAAGTCAGTTTTATGTTTATATATAGTTCCTTGTAGAAACACAATAGTTGACACTCCAATGTTGGAAATCCAAATAAACGTTTGATAAACTGTCTTTCTCAAAGAATTCGGTATGAGAATATGACATATTTGCAGAAATAAAACAGTCAGGTACTTTAAAGACTTCAGTTTCATTTATGGCCCTTTGAAACATATAGGAGATTTCAGGATCGTTTTTCTGGTGTACGACAAGTTAATGCATTTGATCACCCTGATTAGAATGTAGAGAATGAGCAGTTACAAGAGGATCACCATAATTTATAATGTATGATTGATCCAAGCAATGAATTACAGTGACCAATACATGTATCAGCTGAAGGAATTATATCCTTATAAAACGAATCATTCTCTTGAGCTTTCTTAGCAATAGCCATGGTAACTTCATAAACATATGATACATTCAGAGAATTCCCTTTCAATTAGATCGACTGTTTGATCCAAACAAGGTTTGTCAGATACAATTGGATTAACCACAACGTTGTCTCTAGCTATATCGTTGCATAATAATAAATGAATACCCTCTGAGGGTAAGACAAGAGTCTGCTCCAATTTTCATGGATTCTGAGACCTAGTCTGATATCCAATTTACACCATGGAGAGTTACATCAGCAACACCAAACTCAACTCATTGAATAAAAACACTCTCATTAGAAGAAGAATTCTCGGAAATTGCAAAGTACTGGACCATAATAGACTGAGAACCTCCTGTGTTGCTTAAAATTTTAATAGGGATGGGATTGGCAGAATCAACCAAGAGTGATATACAGCCTAACGATATCAGACTGGGATTCATTCGACCCAACAAATATGTTGTTTCAATATATGACCGTGACGTTGATCGCATATAAATAAGAGCTTTTGGAACAGGTCTCACTTGATTATGATGACTATTTTCAATTTGTAGCTATCAGAAATAACGTGTCCGTTTTACAATTTTGTCTGTTTGAGTTTTATTAGAGCTTGAATTGGACTGATACACCTATCTGCCTAAAAACTGTTGAGTAGAATTCTTGCTTACAAAAGCAATTTTAAAGGTAAAGAGTTTTCATCAGGTTTTGCAACGTTTCGATCTTGTGCTCGTCAAAATATATCTTAATGTCACTATGGACAGTTTGTTAACTATTCAAGTAATACAAGTTGTTTGAGACTTCTTAATCGTTTTCAACTTTCTTGACTAAGCACCATCTATCACACAACTGCTCTTTTTCTCCAGCAAATTCCACTTGAGTTTTTCTTGCTTCGTTTGTATAGTTTCTGCATTTCTGCCGATAGCTTAAGGGACAAACTTTGTAACCCCTACAGATATATATTTTGGCCGGATCAGAGTCACCACTTTGGTGCCATGATTGTGAACGGTAATATTACTATACTTAACAGCGAGTACGCATTGTAATAATAGCGTCGAATGCTCCTTTAGACATTTCAATGTTCAGCAACTTGTTTCAAAATTAGTACAATATTTGACTACTAAGGAAGATTTGGTTGTGAGATATACCAGTGATGCTAAACGTGTACATATTTATTTTTATTTTACTGCACAAGATAGTTCAATCCATAGTAAGTACATTTCTACTGTATAACTGTATGACCTATATGCGTATACATATTAAAATTGAGTGCCACATAGGTGCTCTGATTGACTGTCGTTATTGATTAGTACGAAGATTGCGTAAGATAGGCATAGACCCTTACACACAGCAAGAATTTGTGTATTTATTCAGCATCTGATGGGGGTTGGGGGAAAGTGGCCACCATTGTATCCACCAACGAAGCAATGAGAGAAATTAATGGAACGTGAAATATTAGTAACGCTATGGAAAGTATTAGCAGGTAGATAAGTAAAATAACGACAATTTTCCGATGTTGAATGAGAAATCAAACCAAATGATTGCTTAAGGCGATTATTTAAAAATTGTTAGTAACGATCTTACTTCTGACATAAAAATACAGACAGCAAGAGTCTAAAATGTGAACATAGAGCTTTGAATAATGATCTGAAGGCAATGGAAAGCCAAATCGATGCACTTAAAGCACATTCTCGCCGAAACAAATGATGTCCTATGGAATTCGAGGCCGCACGAACGAAAACCGGGATAGTTGCAAGTCCAAGTTACTCTTCCTTGTCTATGACAATTGTGATGTGTCAATGTAGGTAATATTGGTATAGAGAAAGCCCACAGAGTGCCGTCCGTAGACAATAAGCATGACCAACCTATAATTGTTAAATGTAATACCTACAAGGGCAAAGAAAATGTGCTTCGAAAAGTCCGTTACCAAATTTAGATAGGTATGACTCACACTCTATCTAATGATTTTATACGAATATGCCTTCCACCAGGAAGACAACAATTTCTTCATAAATGGTGCTATAGACAACAACCATGTTGTATTTTTGAAATACGATAACTAGTGTTTTTTCATATATAATTATATATGACGAGGATAATCGTTTCCAGTTATATGTTGGTAAAATATTAATTTTTTTGTTGGCCAAAACCTGTCTGATTCTGACAAAGTAAATCTATGATGCAACAGCACATTATAGGTCGATATATGAAGGTCTTAAAAATAAAAGCACTAATGAATCTTGAGACCAATAAGTGTTTACAAAATAAATTCAAATATGTCTTAAACAAAGATAAATATAAAAATAAACAGTGAAACTTTATTGCTTCTGTGAGAGATAATCCACTACTATTTTTGAAATATTATGGCTCAGAGGGGTAAAATTATTTAAAAATCTAGAAGCAGCACGCTTTGTTTCATAACGTATATGATCTCACGTCACATGCATATGATGACATCATATGTTATAGCATAAAACATAGTATATGCATATACAACTGATTGATTATAATGCATAAGTGTACATTCCGAAAACCAGTCGCTTACTGGTCTTGATCCTTTCCGTGTCGTCCATTTCTCATTGTGGCATTTAATGCCCCAAGCCGAGCTTACGTTCACTTCTCTTTGATAACTCATGACATTATGAAATTAATGTACTGTCATGTACGTAGCTAATGTAATCATACTCATACACGCTGTTCATATTGTGCAAATGGAAGCAGCCGACATTGCAATAGTAACAATTATACAGATAATAATAATAATATTGATAATAATAATTATAATTTATAATTATCATGATCAAGATTATACCTTATTTGCAAAACACAAACACCAACACGCGGAGTGTGTGGATTACATTGATGCGGATTGTTTCTCAGATCCAGCCATGTAGTGGACTGAGAAAAGCTTTACCGTGACAATATATGGATTGTCACCATCTAGTCTTATTTATTTGATTATGAGCTCAAGGCTTCTGCCAATGTTCGCGAAGTAGAGGTTACTTTATTATTCTGTCTTATGCCGCGTTCGGAAAGCAAAATCAAAGACAATACTGATAATAAAATGAGATTCTTTATAGTTCCCTGAATAACACAAAATTCAATGGCTATCTACATCGGAAACCTGTCAAAGTGTGCGATATGTCTTCCATCGATAGTCTGTGAACTTATATCCGTTCTTTTTTATACCAGAGTTTGCAGAGATCTGACCCCCTTATTTTTTAAAGCTGGTTGGGCCATTACACCGGTTTGTGACTCCACTGCCGTTGTACCTGGGGTCGAGGCGTCAGCCTCAACCGACACGGTAGATGAACAGTTGGACACTGTAATTCTGTTCTGAGATTCACTTCTTAGGCAGCAGTGTGTATCACTACCAGTTTTTTTATAGTCAATCAAGACGGAAGATGATCCGTTAGACAAATAAATCTTGTTCTGAGCTTCAACGGATGTAGAGCGTTGTTCACCACATTTATTTGCACTTCATGTAAGGTTACTTACACCTGGACTATGCGTGCGAACGACATCCGCATAAGACGTGGGTTTATCCAAAGATTTCATCAGCTTAACTCTAAGTTGCTCGGTGATGGTGTGCATAGTTTCATTTTCTTTCATCAACACGCTTTGAGTAGTTTTCAGTGACTTAATCTCATTACGGAGCAGTTCAGTTGTTTGATATTGTGCCTGTAACTTATTGTTTACTTCAGCACGGAATGCATTAAGGTCAATCATAGTCACCAATGTGATTTGGGTAGCCTTCAGAGATAGAATCTCTTCTCTGAGCGAAACAATAGTTTCTTGTAGTTGGCCGCAATCACTCTTGAATTCAGCTAGTGAGAGTCTTGCTGAATTAATCATTTGTTCTGCTTGCCCTGAGCTATGTTGATCGTCATGTTCACAATGTTCAGCTTGTACATTCAGGTTTGATATTTTCTTCCTAAAAATAGAATCGATCTCGCAAGGATCCCCTTTAATAAATATATCTAAAGAATAATAATCCCTTACATATTTTATCAAACTACTTACATCATTTATATTCTTTCTAACAACCAAATATCCAGACGGACAGCCAGGAAAAATGCGTGTTCTGCTAAATAAAACTGACCCGTACCACGTTACAATATCTTCACTGTCGTGTGCAACCTCTAGCAATGTCTCAAAATACATGGCTCCGTGTAGATTAACTAATTCCTGATCAAGTCTTCTAATATAGTCCTGATTTTGAACTTGAGATATGACATTTTCATATGTTGGGCTATTACAACGGTGACACGAATCTTGTGTATGTCTATCAAACGATGTATTGTCGACATTCTACGAACTCATGTTCTGAGGTTGTGAGCACAGATCTGCATTGTTTGTATTGGCAGACTCATCAATCACCAAATCTGCATCGTAACAAGCATTTAAACTACAATCAACATCTACAGTTCAATCACCTTCATATGCTGGTTCCAATTCAGTATATGTCTTCTTGGAGCTAGTCTCAGGAACAGAATTATGCATGATTTGTACAGGAGCATTGTAACGTCCATCTGAACAGTCCGCCATCTTGTTAATGGAATATATATATATATATATATATATATATATATATATATATATATATATATATATATATATATATATATATATATATATATATATATATATATATATATATATATGCAATCAATAGGGGACAGACTGATAACTGCAAATTACAAGTCATTATGCATGATGATTGGATGCCATTTCGTTTCTAATCATATAAGAACTGGTGTTTGGGCTTCAAAAAGTCACCATTGTCCGGCACTCGGTGGATTCGGCGATAATTTCCAAATATATTGATGAGTTAGTTTTGCTCATCTGAGATAGTGTAAATCATTTGCCTCAAAACGTGAGACTTTCCAAATGCACACAACCAACTTTTAAATCCAAGTTTGCTTCGTGCATTGAGCAACTGCAAAACATGTTTGCAAGTTGATCGATCCATAACCATGTTTTTTTCTTATTAAGGTCCGGAATAACTATGATCTGCCCCCTCGTCTCTGGTTGCAGCGACTTGTGTTTAAACAATTCTGTTTTACATTGCTACTGAGATATACAATATGTGGAAAAAAACTTGTATACAAATATAAAAACATCTTAGCAAATGTGGTTTCCTTCCTGATGTGAACCCCTTGATTTTCCGTTGGAAGTGTGAGCCATCAAGATTGATATGTAGTCAGCTGAATGGCATACATTAGAGTTACATTTTGAATTATAATCACTTTTATTCTGAAATTTTTTAACACTGTTTGGGGAAAACATATAGACGTTTAATTTTATGATGTAAATTTTATTCTAAACTTTCATGTGATGAATGTTGATGTTCAATTACTGCTAGACAATTTTCGACCACTAGCGACACCCATATATGTTACAAAGTCACTTTTAAACCTATTTATACCCCAATGAGCTTCCGTTTTTTCAACAGATTATTTTAATATTAATATCAGCAATAGCAGTATCCTATTGATAGCTTTAAGAAAATTTGTATCTTTAAAAACAATGGATTTAAAGTATAAAGATGGGTAGGCGACCAATAAACCTAACCTAAATTGGGAAGGCCATTCATTAGAACACAATTTCATCTGATGTTTTAAGCATTATACAAGTCAAAACACCCGTATTCGTCATGTTCCCTTTAATGAAGACTTCCCTCATAGATTCTTAAAGTTTAACTAAATCATGAAATATACTCACACGTCGCATGCATCCTCTTTGTAGCTGCGCTTGTAGTTTCTATGATACTAGATACTAGATTACATATTTGATATCAGCATGGTTACTATTTTTCATAGGGGTCAAGATGGTTTTATATTGCGTATTACAGTTACTCAAGAGAATATAGTATTTATTTCACGATAGTTTTATCGCTGTATATTAATTGCTTTTACGAATCATTTTCACATATTTTCATCAGTTATTAATATTCGCACGATATACTGCTTTTGTTGGTAAAATTGATCAGATAAAGTAACCGATTCAGCTGCATTAGATTTAGATTCTTATAATGTGTTCATCTTTTTAGGTTTTATTATCAAATTTAACTATTTTACAGTTATTGATTTAGCGTGGTTTGTCTAAGATTATATTCAGTAAACATGTTTTATACTATCATTTACTACTAATCCCTCAGGAAAATATGTATTAATTTGTTGATTTTAATGATGGCAACCAAATTAACAATACTTGTTCACTTACATCCTACGACGAAACTATTTCATATACATATAAACCAAAATATAATTTTAGGAAACTAATACAAGGCAAAGAGGTGAGGAATCGTTATGCAATGCTATTTAATCACATTTCCTAAATATTGTACGCTATTCAAGACTGCTCTAGCTACCTTTTATTGTTTCTCATGACCGTGTCAGTGAGTTTCAACATGAAACACATAATATATTGTGTTTTGATGATGTTCCCTTACAAAATGTTGCAGTTTTATCAAGGAGCTGTGTTAGTTGACTGATTAGTACGTGCTGCACAAATCCCACTCATAATAGAGATTCATGGACGTTTAATTATCTTTGAATACAACTTTTTAAGAACTAAATGTGGCATTTTTATCTCGTGATTGTTTACCCCTAGAACGGCTACAAGTAGGCAAGACTCAAATCAATAGAGAAACTGAAATTAGTAGAAGTGATTCAGATTTGTTTCCTTAAGTTGAAATAAGTTTTGTGGCTGAAAGCACAAACGGCATACAAGCAAACTAGATAGAATTAACGATGTGTCAAACCAATCAATTTAGTCACATATAGTATTATCTGACATTGTTGCTGACTATCCTCAGTGGTAAATCCAGTATACTGTATCGATTCACAGCGTAAATATGAACGTGTTTGTTCAAATTGATTACACTATTATTTCATCAACAGAATACTAGTCAACAGAATACCTTCTAAAAACTGTGGTTTTCAGTTAAATGTTTCTTAGCAAATATAGAGTAAATTTAGAATTAGATTACTTCATTGTATATGCTGCATAATTGTGTTTTTAAACAATTTCTGCTGGGTTTGTTATTCTAATCCTGATAAATTTAAAGCGTTTGCAAAATTAATTTCAACAAGTGAATGGTTGTACAGACAGAGTTTTTATTTCATTGATTTATGTTAGATTACCATGCAACACTTTCATAAAGGTGATTTTAATTACTATCTGATTGATGACCTGTTTTATATATATATATATATATATATATATATATATATATATATATATATATATAGATATATATATATATATATATATATATATATATATATATATATATATATATATATATATATATATATATATATATATATATATATTTAAGGCGGAAATTAAAGTGCCCACTTTTTATGTTTACCTTGTCGTTGTTGCTGTATATATGGGCTTCCAAATTAGAACCAAATTATATATATTGCTGTGAAGCATATTCTAACTGGTTGAGTTTAGGCAAACAAATTAGTTTTATCAAAAGCATATAAATCGCAGACAGAAAACAAACTTTAACAACTGTAATGGTCTCCACGACACAACTCAGATTGTCATAAAGGTTTATGAAATGTCTTGGATGGACAAGTAAAGAGTACTAGTGTAATTAGTGTTTATCAGATCAACTGGATGACTGCATCTACTAATATGACACTGAAGGCGAATCCTGGAAAGTTCCTGTCATTTCGAAAACTGTGCTGGTGTAAACCACATTCATTGTAGATACTCAGAACATACCATGCCTGAAAGTATTAATATGGCATGCGTGGCGATAAGATGCATGTTATTAAGCATTGTACTAAATTTGATAGATGACAGTCATATCTAAAAAATGTATTACTACCGTGACGGGATTTTTAATATATTGTATACTGAAGTACATTATTCGACCACTCTAATGTTTTCTGCCGTCGTTCTCAATTTTCTTCTGAATCTAGGAATTCATATAAAATAAAATCAATGTGGTGTGGTAGTTTGAAATTTTTCGTTATCATTGTCCTTACGAAAATTTGTAATCTTTGTAATCCACAATAACAAGAAATAGAACCGCAAATTTTTGTAAAATAAATTCGGTATTTAGAAATACACTATTAATGACATGATATATATATATATATATATATATATATATATATATATATATATATATATATATATATATATATATAATATATATATATAAAATGTTACACGCACAAGGGTCTTATTTGACCGAGCGGTGTCAAACTCTTGCGCGAATCCCGCTGGAAGTCATATGTTTCCATAACTTTCCAAAGACTTTTATACAATTAGAATTGGGAATTCAGACATGTCTGTTTTTATATACTAGATTTTACTCTAATCAAGTCAAGACCACAGATTAAACAACTTGCCAAAAGTCCATCTACCGCATATTTGCCTGTTTTGTCTTCATCATCATCAAATATCACCCCCGGCAGCAGGTTATGCCATAGAAAATACACTAGCATCCACTTTTGACCGGGAACAATTTTAACTGCGCCAGATTAGGCCCGTCAACGTACACGTTTACTTCATGTTCAGGATACAAGTAGATATTTCCTACCCGTTGCTGCATTTATTAAAGTAGAAGGAGAACTTGTAACAAATGTTGCAGATAATACACCATATGCAGAGAATGCGCGAGCTGGGTTTGTTAACAACGGTATTTTGGCGCTGTTTAGTAGCGCTACATATATGATTGGTGGAAGAGAGTTTGAATCTTTTCAGAAGTATGTTGATGTTGCCACAACAATATTGGGTTTAAAGAAAGATATTATGGTTATTATAAAAGATCATTCTTTCCATCTCTGATGTTTGCTAAGGGTATTATTGATTACTATGATAATGTTCAGTATGTCAAAGTAAGAACACCACGGGATACTGCATCTGATCCTTAACCAGCTCGATGTGAAGCTACTCCACGTAATGTTTTGATATTATAAGAGGTGTCAATTATAATTGCAACTTTGCAACACGCATAGCAATGTTGGAAGGAATAACAATATATTATTTTCATGTGCAATTCCGTTGTCACATATATTTGAATTTTTCAGAAATGTTATCTTTGGAGTTAACCATTCAGTAGTCCTTGTAAGAAATGTTGATGATAATGATGCAATCTGTTGAGGTGATGGTGTTACAGCTGGTAACGTAAATATAACAAAACTCTCATTGTAGCTGCCATTAATGACTCCAGCGATCGCCGCAGAGGAAAAACTACTATCATGTATGGACACAGGTGGTAAAGCATTGTTATCATGGCTAACAATAACGACAGATAGTAATGAGAGTAATATTAACGGTACATTGTCATGGCATATGGCATCACAGCAGGGTGTTTCTGCACCACGACATATATTTGTTCCACTACAGGATCATACGCGATTAAATTCACAAACACGCAGCCATATGATATGGTTTCAACTCGGAGTTGCCGAGGTCTCGTTAACAATAAACGACTAACAATAACCATCCGAAGATATTTTAACTAATTACGGACAAAATCAAATAGCAAGCTCATATCATCGTTTGCTGACATTTACGGGACGTGATCTAAATGTAGATACTGCTCTGCAAATATCGCAATTATATTATTACTTTCCGTTGGATTATCTTGATTTAACCAGACAGAATGCTGTTGATATACACTTCAGAGCTCGTGTAACTCTTCCGGTTCCTCCAGCACACATTATCCCTAATTACAGAGCGATAGCTGTTATACACAGCAAGAATTCGATGTTACTAGGAGATGATGGTGGACGAATGAGATTCATTGATACCTCGGTAGAAAAGATGTAAATGTCTTCCAGTTATGTAACACAATTAGATCACTCGTATTATTACAAAAGTCGTATAGTCACGTTAGTGTTACTCTTACTCCTGGTCAGATTAGAAAGCTACAATCATACTTAGCTAAAAATATATATAACTACAATATCGCTAAAACACGTTGAGTCAGATTAATCATTTTAATGATGCAAAAAAGGCGTTTAATGTACTGTCTCTGCGAGTGCTATTTCCGATATAGTTAGATAAAGTGGTATATTTCATCTTTTTGCTGCATTACTAGCATTAACTGCCGCGGACGCACCTGCCATTGCAAAAATAGCTGCCTTGGTGGACTTGCAGTGAAAAGTAAAAAAGGTTTTAGGGAAAGGAATTCTATATAATAAAGGATATAAAAAATGGAATAGATTTTAGGTTACCAGGGAGTCGTTTCACTTATGGAAGCGGCCCGAGATTACCAGGGAGTATTTATTCGTGGGGAACAGGTCTGACGGTTTAATACCCTTGTCAAATTTTGATCTGATCGATCGATCCAACAAAATAAATAAAAATTAGAGTTTTGTATGCGTGACAGGTTACCAAAACAATCAAATTCCGTTGACACCGGTATTACTAATCTCGATAATTCCACAGGAGCTGTAACTCATTGGGTTGCATACGCGATTGATCAGCGTGGTATTGTTTATTTTGATTCGTATGGGTTAGCTCCATCGGTTGAGTTTTTAAAATATGTTGGTGGTACGCGAGTTCCAAACTGGTACTCAACGGTACCAACGCAGACAATGATGGATCCACCAACATGTGGCAGAGAAGTAATTGATGTACTTGAAGCTGCATCAACACCAAAAGAATTAATCTAATTATAGTGGTAGATATTGAAAGAAGGTCTATCTCGAGACAAAAACCATTGGAATATCAGGCGAGAACGTGAACAAAATCATCAATGACGAATTATCCGAATTGTTAAATCTTACAAATAGGGATCCAAACGAAAGGGTTATATTTCAGGAGAAGCAGTAAAAATGTAAAACTGATAATTTTTTATTGAACGATATTATTGTTAGACTTAATGGATTAACCGAAAACTCACTAGCGTTATTTGATTCCACTGGTACGATTAGACCCGGAGTTCTTTTTCAAGCTGTATTAGATAATATTTTATCGCGAATACAAATATCCGGTGATACAATGACAGGCGAACTCAGCATGAACTCGAATACGTGGACACCGATGACAATAAACTATCAACAATGAGGTTCATTTAACCGCGTTTACAAATCTCCGTAGAAATGTTTGAAAAACTGATGAAGCATCGGATAATTTTTTTGGAAAACAACCAAATATCATAATAGAACAAACATCGATACGATTAAACAAACACATCATAATATCGTTAGTGATTGTCCTTCTATCGCTGCTCGGCTTGATCAGATTAAAATACCGCATAAACAAAATATCAATACTGTTTACTCGATACAACTTAGGTTATTAGCCTGGACACTTCAAAATAATACCGTTCACGTTACAGCATATGTTCGTGGGCCCCGAGTGGCTGAGTGATCTAACGCGCTGTCCGTTACAGATCACTGCCGTCTCACCTCTGTCTGCGTGGGTTCGAGTCTCATCTTCGTGGGTCGGTGCTTCATTCCGAGGGTGGGGCAGGGTCCCGGGTTCTTCCTCCACCAGTAATACTGGCCGACGTGTATAGCCTATCGTGTGCTGAAAAATGGCTTTAACCCCCAAAAACACATAACACCGCATCTTTCCGAGTTATTTATAGATTATTCGTAATTTCACCGTTACTGTTTAATGTATCATCTGGGACGTCTAAGGGAATTAATAGTCAAGCGTAATAATATAAAAAGGTTGCACCGAAACATTTAAAATAAGCCCAATTAGTAGTAATTTATCATCAGCGTCAATCATATGATACGTAGAATGTGTAATTTATTTAAGTAAATACTATCATGAACGTCCAACAGTATAGATATGATCAAATACGCAAATTACAAAATAAACTAAAAAATATCAGTGACTTATACACGGTAAAAATAAAAAAAAAATATCAGAGGCGTATTAACATCGTTTATATAATCGTTATTCGGTTTCCAAAATATTTCCCAGCTGCATATATTGATTGAAATATTAATTCTTCACCTGTCTCAATATTGACTGATTTATCATATCTTCACCTAAACATTTTGCACCTCCCAGTTTTTCCAAGTGCAGAATTTTGACTTTGCATGACAGCTCGGAGATTTGATACAAAATTATTTTTTGGATTTGAATCAATATGATCGATCACCAGAACATCCTGGACCATCATCAGACCGTTAAACACTTCGAAAATGAATTATTGACATCACATATTTTTTCCAAATAGTAAATATGAGATAACCATTGTTCTCGACAACACCCACAGATTTTTTTCAACCGGTAGGTTCTGACTACATCATCACGAGTTCATAATTCTTGATCGTGGGATGCTTTACAAATTCTTGGCTCATTAATCTCTCTCTCTTCTCTCTCTCTCTCTCTCTCTCTCTCTCTCTCTCTCTCTCTCTCTCTCTCTCTCTCTCTCTCTCTCTCTCTCTCTCTCTCTCTCTCTCTCTCTCTCTCTCTCTCTCTCTCTCTCTCTCTCTCTCTCTTTATATATATATATGTATGGAAGAGTTTGAGAAATTATTGAAAATCAATCCCTGGAAAACGTCTTATCCTGAAACAAAATTTAATCTCGATTGAATATCTGCTGACTTTAGATTGTGTCGCTCAGCAAATAACAGAGCATTTAAAAAACGGTCTGACAGATATAAGACGAAGAAAGATAAACAAGTGGGCTGAATCGGTCAAGGATACCGGTGCTACAAGGAAGCTGTAGCAGGCTTAGAAAAACATTAAAATTCCTCATAACCGTAAAAACAATAACACGATAAGTATTATACGAATTTAAATATAAATAAAAAGGAGATCCAATAATTTATCATTGATCGTAATGCTCATGCGTAGAATAAAGCAGTAACACTATTTCGAAGATGTTACCGAGAAGAAAATTCTTCCAGAAACATGTTTGATTTTAATTACTAGTTAAGCAAAAACGATCCAGTGTCAATATGGACATTTAAGAATTCCGATGATAAAACATTTGATCAATTTGTAAGACCTAATGGCGAAATATATCATACAGAATCTCTTCATGAAGAAATGAGAAAACTCGGGTTGAGAGTTTCAACAGAGAATACCGAGCAATTACTAACAAATTGTTTTACAGTTCCGTCATTGACAGCCCACGCTGCCAGAGAGGGAAATCTGTGGAAGCCAACACGTTTTGAATTTCTCGAAGATGTTCAAGCTAGTTACTGTAAATACAGACACGACGGATACTAAATATGATTTCAGGGATGTTATATCTGTGGATATGGTTGCGTGTTATCCGGTAAGTTTACTTGGGTACGGAGAGCGTGCTGAATATTTTAAAAGACTTGGCATCCCACACACAACAAAACACGAGTTGCGATAAATGGACCACTACCCGATTTTGATCTAATCGGATTCGCTGGTGTAATATCATTCGAGTTTGCTAAATGACTCCATCCGATTTGTTATATTTGGTTTGGTAGACATTTATTTGAAAAAATACTGCGCATCAATAGTGTTATTACGATCTTTGATTGATTGTAAAATATTGATATCGCTGATTGTCGATGAGGCAACTATATCATAAAAAGAAGACTGAGGCTTGTTTTCCACAACCTGATGATGTTAGTCTTTATCAAACTATTAACTATTACAAGGAAAATTTTCTTGATCATGCCGAACACTATAATATTGTTAAACAATGTAAGGAGATCTTTATGCATAGATGCAAAGTCAGTGATGAAAACGCTTAGGATCTATGTGGAAGAATAATCGGTAAATTTACTCAAGGTGGATCATATGATTACAAGTGGCATTATGAACGACTACTTCTAGATGACACTGAATACGATTTTATAATCGCAGAACAGATGCAACAGCGAAAAATATAATCGTCAGTCGAACAAATGCTTTTTTGTCTGACGGAACACGGTTTGAAAGAATTGTTGGTTATATCATTGGCGAATCTCCTCAGTAATAGTATATACGATCATCTATGCTGGCTTATGTTTCAATAAACCTGTTATCGATGATCAATAGATTTCCGGACACCATAGTTAGAGACGCCACAGATTCATGTATATCAATTACAAATATTAAGAAGCAATGACACGTTTTACAAACTCTGATGCACGATGGGGATCATGGAGAATAAAACAAGAAATGTTAGATGATACACTCAATGCAAAGATGTTACGGTTGAATATAATTACCTAAATTATAAACAAATATCAGAAGTATCATCAGCGCCTTCGTTATCCGATCCCGGATGTAGATATAAGACTGTTTACTTGAACGGGTGTGGCGGGTCTGGTAAAACAACACGGGGGATATAATTATGTAGACAGAATTCATATATGACTGTCCTAACACCCACAGACAGACTCACAGGAGAGATGAAAGAACGAGGTGTGAAATAGTGCACCTATCATAGTTTCTTTCGGTATAAAGGTGAAGGATGGACTCCTTCGAGGTTGGAAGAGAAATATATTCCCAAGTTATCATTTGGGATGCGATATGCACAGTGTCGTTGGACATATTAAAAACATTTATTGATTGGTTATTATTCAAATATACAGCTGTTACAATGTGTGGCGATCACAGTAAACCACCACCATTTGTTGCAAGATCTCCGCATGATTGGCTAAAGAATTTTGTAGATTATTATGAAGACGTTGATACTGATCATATAGCTCTTGATTCAGAATTAATCGAGTTCAAGAAATTGATCAGATTACGGTCAGAGTGCGAAATAGCGCGTCAAATAATTTCAGAAACTTCCATAAATGATTTTTGGGAAACTTGGAGACCAAACGATTTGATAGTGGCAAGTAGAAAGAAAGTCAGTGACACACTTCAGCGACACTTATTTGAAGCGCATAAAGAAACGTTTCAAGCGCTACCCTTACCATTATGTTATAGACCAGCTGATACACGAAAACAGAATATTGAAGTTGAAATTCTAGGAGAGTCAATGAAATAGAATCTCGTATTAAATGACGTTGTTGCGGTTGATATCAGTGCTGTCGAGGATGCGTTAGCAAATACAAATCCATGGACGTTAGGATACGCAATCAAGATACACTCATCTGAGGGGTTAACCATCTCTCATACAGTTGTTTGGATCATTGATGATCGCATCGAGTGGTCAGATTTAATCTATCTCGCAGTTTCAAATGTAGAAGCTACTTCTGCTGCTGTCCTAAAGTTTGTAGATAATGGCTTTGATTCTTTGTATCTGCTTGCAACATCAACTACAGTTAACGCGTAATTGTATGGTACTTGATGTCTAGTATCATGTGGTAAGAATAAAATATCAGCCTGATGAACTTCATTTGGAACATTTGCCATATTGCCTGTCTTGATAACCAATCTGATTCAGTAACATGTTTGACTTTTGCTGCTTCGGCGAATTTATTAATTGCTGATTTACCTGTCCACTATTCTCTTGGGCAATTATAAACAAATTCCATAATAATATGAATAAACAGCCTCTAATATAAGCATACCTATCATTGCGGTTTGTATTAACCAGCTAGCTAATGATTCCTTGACAAATGTATGATTAATAAAATTTAACGCGTGAATTAATGTTATATCTGCGAGATGTCTATGGTGCAGATTGTTACTTTTATAAGACACATCATGAGCGTGACAAGCTCGATCAAAAGCGTTTATCGGGTACTCTCCTGGTTTTGGTTGGTCTTGATTATCAAGTCTGGTTCCAGGGCCGCAGTAATTATATACCGGAAAATGTTTTTTCTACTGGGTATTTGGCCAATGGAGTCCCTGGTAATTTTGTCAATTTTACTACAATATCATCTCCTCGGTTTTTTAAAATTCGATTTATCACCTAGAATAAATTTAAATATCTTTGTACCGCATCGTTCACACTTACCTGTAAGTGTTGATCTATTAGTTTTTGTTGTAATTGATGTTAGAGTATATGTTGGTGTACGCTCTCTACATTTCAAACAACATAGATCCATATTATTTATTATACATCATGTATTTAATTGATTTCGCAGTGACAATAACGCGAGAACCGGCCAAACACCATCCAACGTTTCCAAATTATTTTCTTATGATTATCATAGGTCCATCTGGAAGTGGAAAGACGCAAATGTTACTTAATTTGATAATGAGGTGGCTAAGATGGGACAAGTTGTATTTGATAGCACCATATGTAGACCATCAGCGGTGTTATCGAGTTTATCACTGATATCAAAGATGCACAGAGTGTTGATTCCATTGACGAAAGTATTAATAATGTAGTAGTATATGATGTAATGCTGGATAAACAATCAAATCCGGCTAGAAAATTTTCTCGAGGTAGACATAAAAATACGGATGTGATTTATGTAACCCAGCGATATACACAAATTCCAAAAGTGATGCGAGATAACTGTAATATTATTGCTGTGTTTAATGGAGTTGATACGCATAAATTAAGAAATATTCATCAGACCTGGTGTAGCGGAGATATGGAAATAAACAATTTTAAAAGTTACTTTAGTCATGCTCAGTCTATCCCACACGGTTTTTTTTAAACACATTTGCATGATCATAGATCAAGATATCAAATTGGTCTTGATAAACTATTTGGATAAATCAATAACAGCAGAAGGATTTTGACCTCAATTAAAGTCGTTCATTTGTCAACTAACACTTCCTACATATCGTAAAACATACCGTCAAAAAAGTAACAGAATTTGCATTTTCAATTTTTCGTAGGAAGTGTTAGTTTAGCAAATATATACCTCTGTATTTTGGTCTGTTCATCCTTTCTGATGTTTCGGTCTCTTTGGAGATTTTAGATTTTAAATATTAAATTATGCAATGGTGATTTTGATATTCTCTTTCCTATGCTACGTTTACATTGTACCTTTTTAATTACATAGCGTCGGTTTAAACGTCAATATCAAATGACAAGAACTCCTAATTCGCACATTGAATGTACGTTTTGTGATGAAATTCCGTCTTGTTTGGTGATTATTTTAGATTTTATAGGTTATATTTCACCTCACGTTATGTCGCTTTGTCTCTCTCTCACACACACACTCAGTTTCCTTCCATCTCTCCAACTCTCTGTCAGACTGTGTGTCTTTCTCTGCGTCTCTGTCTCTGTCTCGCTGTATCACTCCGTACCTCTATATGTCTCTCTGTCTCTTTCTTTCTTTGTTGCCCTCTTTGTCTCTCTCTCTCTGTCTCTCTGTCTCTCTCTCTCTCTCTCTCTCTCTGTATATGTATATATGTCTTTATCATATTGTCTCTCTAACTGTCTCTCTGTCTGACCCTCGCTGTTTGGCTCTCTTTCTGCTTCTCTGTCCAGCTCTCTCTGTCACTATATCTGTCCAGCTCTCTCTGTTTTTCTCAGTCTCTCTATGCCACCATCTATCTATCTTACTTTCGCTCTAACTTGCTATCACTCTATCTCGCAGTCTCTCAATTTCGCTGTCTCTCTGTTTCATGGTCTCTACGCGCTGTCTCTATATATCGTTGTCTCTCTATGTCTCAGTCTCTCTGTCTCGTGATCACTCTGTATATAATGATCTCAGTATCTCTTGCAGGTCGCTCTATCTGGCGATCTCTATATCTCTCGCGGTCTCTATATATATCCTGTTCTCTCTATTTCGCGGTCTCTATCATGCGATCTTTCTATATCTCGTGACCTCCCGCCTTTGCGGTCTCTCTATCTCGTGGTCTATATCACGCTCTCTCTCTCCCTATATTTTACTGTCTCTCTACTCGCGGTCTCTCTGTCTCGCTATCTCTCTGTATCTTGCGGTCTTTCTACCTGGCGGTCTATCTATATCTTTTTTAAATGCTTTCAATTTAGAGATGAAGGATCTGATGCACTGTTAAGAATGACCTTTTATTATCAAACGCCTCCTGACATTTTTCTGATCAAAGAATATTGATTTTCTCGCTCAAAAAATTGGCAAGTGGTTCAAGAATTATTTAAATATTTGAGCCACAATTATGATAATATTCAGTCATACACAAACATCATATCAGCTGCTGATTTTTGATAGGCAGAAGGAATTAAGAGATGACATTGACCTCAGGTTCTATTGGATTGACTTGGTTTTCAAGTGATCTTTCCAGGTGTCGTTGTGGATGATGACACCATAGATGTAAGCGTCACAATTATAATATACAATTACATATACAATTTGTACTCATTCTAATCAAACGATATAAAGGACAAGGCGACACTATGCAATTTCCATCAGTTTAATCTACCTGAATCCTTTCAAAAGGTCAACCTGGTAATATAGTTTGCATTTAAGATTTTGTTAATTCAGTCATTGATTCTTGACAATGGAAATGTATCTGATACTGTCAGACTCTTTGCATTATATAATAGGTGCATATGCGCAATGTATCATCTGGTGTAGATAATACATAATAAACTCCAGTCATCTATCATTTGGTTCTCCGAAATCTTTCTCCAGCAACATGTGAATTTCTCTTTTTCAAATATATGCCTTTTAGAGGTTTTATCCAGTAAGGACGTGGCCTTATAGGTGTGGAACCTACAATTTCAACTTAAGTGTTGATTGTATCTGTACGTGTTGTAACATATGGAAACAATAGCACAGATTGAAGTAATATCCAAGTTCTTTTTTTCCTGTTGTTGTAGATGTTAAAGTTTCGTGTCTAGCGCATTCAATATAACGAAATTTCGTAGATTGTTTACACCTATGCTACTGAGGTATGATTGCATTCGATCGCTTAAATAATTTCATAATGGGACAGGTAGACCAACACTGATTGAATGATTAATAAGGATATCTGTATTTGTGTGACAACGTTGCTTTGCTTTCGCCTCCATTGAGTGTTATTGATATAATTTAAATCAATTACTCTCTTTTCAAACTACTTAGCATGTACATAAGACTAGATATAGACAAGACAGCCGAACCTCTGACATGAAGCTGAAAACTGTTCCCATAGTATCTCGGTAATACATTAATTTCATTTTTAATTGAAGAGTGTGAAGATTAGTTTTTCCAAACTCATAAGCCTTTGACATATTATTGTTGAAATTAGAAACATTGTCAACTAAAAACATTTATGAACCCTCATTGGCAAGATGTTTATATTGTAATAATGGCATTGGTCCACGGACAGTAATGCCAAAACCTGGTTGTAAAGGATTGAATCCTAGTGATTCATGAACTGATTTCATAACAGCAAAACAAACGTAAATGAACTCACTCGACCCAATCCTTAACTGTATCAAAGCATTATGAACGAATCATATATCAAAGCAATATGAACGAATCATATTCTAGTCTGGGGACACTTGTTAAAGCTCCCAGACTTTCAGGATGATACCTGGAATATTGTAATTATCAAACGCCTAATTCGTGCATAACAAGCTGGACATTTCCAGGTACAATGTTAGGCACTGATTTGATTGGACAGGTTGTAAAGGCCAAATTGTGTTTAAAAAAATTCGAATCTTCTACTATGGTTTTAGTTTAAATATTCTTCAAAGGAATTACCTCCAGATACACATAAAGCCGACAGCAATTGTGTGCCTGACTTGGCCTTAGGTAAGAAATCTACACAGTCTACGGGTATTTTGTTACAAAGTTCGTCAAAAGCCGGAATAGGTTGAAGACGTACCTTACCTATCTTCTGCTTGAGTTTTCCTACCATTTGACATATATGACAAGATATGTAATATTTGCACACACGACTTTTCAATCATGTTTGGCAACAAACGTGTTGCAAGAGCTTGAGATAAGTCTCCTAGACCAATAACTTAGCAATCAAAGGAGTTCTAAAATATGAGTGTACTCTCAATGCGGCTTGGAACAAAAATCTGATATATCAGTGATCACTAGTCACCAGCGGGCATTCAATGTAATCTTCATTTTCTCATAATTACCACATTTTATGGAACAACAATCATGTACATGTTTGTCTTCAATATCGATAAAAGCCCTCGTAAACAAACAAGAGATCTCATGAGCGTGTTCTCTTGTTCGACAATGAGTGATTGCCATTTGTCATTCTGCTTAGAATAAAACGAATGAGTAGTGTACAAAATATCACTGTGATAAATATATTTTGATTATTCCATGCCAAGAACAAACTTGACCTCATCACACGCTGAACAATAATTTTGTCAGCTAAAGGAATGATTCCATGCCAAATGATCATCATTATCATGAGCTTTCTCTGCATTCCTCTTGAAACTGCACAAGCTGGGTATTTATCATGCATTTTTATATTAGGATTGATATTCTGATCTAAGCAAGGATTGTCCGCTACAAATGGATTAATCTAAACCAACACTGCAGCGAGGCCATTTCGTAGTAATATATAAATATCCTCTATGATTCAGGCCACACATTTGCGATTGTCACGAATCCTGAGACTATGTCTGATGACATATTTAGACAATGAATAAGAAAATTAAAAAATGAATAAGATTAGCCGTGTCAGGTTCACCAATAAATGACATAGATCCTTTGGGCATGAATGGTGCATAATCCATCATCATTATATTATAATTGGATTTGTTTGATGAAACACATATATTGCTTTCAGTACATGAATGTTACATTGATATCTTAGAAATAAAAGAATTTGTGATAGTTCAGTCTTGGTGATGTTGCATTATTTAAAATCTGAAGCATTAATAAATATGTTGCTTTTCGTTTTGCATTAGATACACGTAGGAAGATATAAGGATTCGTGATAAGCCTTATTAGAAACTTGATTCCTAAAAGTTGCGCCAGATTGAGATTTGGAAGTGCATCCTAGCAGATTGAGATGGACTGGGGACCAAACAAATCTGCAGAGAAAGCATACTGACCAATGATAATTAATGAGTCAATAAATGATCGTCAGTTCTATGAGCATTTTCTAAAGGATCGACCTTTTATTCATCAAGATAGTTCTTGACGTCACTATGGACGCATTTCTTCAACGTTTCAACTAATATGAGTTGACTGAAGGTATCGTGGTCTCTACCAACCACCCTGCTTGCGCCCTATTTGTTACATGATTGTTCTTTCCTATTTCATTCCGCGTGGATCTGTTCAGTTTCTTCTTCATGGTTTCTTAAGCTTTGTCGGTACGCTTCAGATACCAAAAGCACAACCCTTCAAGACGCATTCGGAAGCAGCAGAAGTTAGACTTGACGAGTTTTGCCAATTAGTAGTAGAGTCCAAAGCTTCCATGTCCGCTTCAAATTTGCAGCATGAGGACAATATTTATATATTTCCACCTCCCTAAAAGCAGATACTAATCTGAGAAATTTTAGCAGTTTATAAACCTGAACCTTTGCGTAAAATGGGAGATAGGGGTACTTCAAACTATACTTATTGTTAGTCTATATTGGAATCCCATTTTGTTTCGTATCTCTTTCTCTTCTAATCTGTGTTTCCCAAACTTTAAACTAACCAACCCCATACTAATCAACCCCATAGCACATTTATCCAAAACCAAAAACTATCGTCCATCAAGATAATGGACCAATATATGTTTTACATCTTGCTTAGCTAAAAATGCATCTCCCCTGAAAGATAAAACTGTGTGGCGATCTGGAGTAATTAATCCCTTTGCAATAACTCTAACCCTTCCTGTCTTGGATTAAACTAAAGTTCTCCCCTTTAGTTGACATTGCGACTTCTTCTTTCTATCCAGATTTCTAATTTATATGTAAGATAAATATATAGGACTAAGACAATTCTGAACCAAGGTGAATGCAAAATTAATAAAATAAAGTTTTTCTGAAAAGAAAATATAGAAATTACTATTCCGGATGTGCACGCAATTTGTTTTTACAATTGAAGTTTCTTGAACAAAGTAACTGAAAAGAGCAAAATCAACATATGCATATAAATATATTTTAATTTCCTTGGAATATAAAGTGTTTAATTTATAACCTACATAGAGGGTAATTTCATGTTCTCAATTTTGACGCATACAATGCACATAATGACTTTCAACAGTGAAATTTTAGAAAACAATATGGTGATGAAGTTCTTATATATGTAAGTACTGGGCAGAGATATGATATACGATATGGTACCATATTCGGCTGTTTGATAGTGTACAGTCCATAATGACTGATCCTGTTGTTCCCTGTTAACTCTCCGCGGAGGATGCCTCCGTTGAAAAGCGAGTTTCATTAATGGCAGTCTATTTTATTGCACTGGGGTCATGGAAAATTTTTTAAAGAAATGTGATGCAATACAATGTATCCAAATTTTATATTTCCCAGAGTATTGACCTGGATATGCTTATGATATATATGTTCATACATCAACATGACATCACACGCGACAAAGAGCAAACCAGTTTGATGGACGAGCATGGACAATATATAACATATACTTGTTATATTGTCATTGGTCATTCAGAAAGACGATTTTATTCGTCTCTGAAACCTTGTTTTGAAAATACCAACAAATGAAGAAAGATATAATATATCAACATACCATTTTAAACATTGTACCGTTGATCATTTTAAGAACTGTATTGGTACAAAGATTCAATGGCTAATGTGATTACCAAATCAAAAACCTCGGTTCCTAAAGCTGTGTAAATAAGGTTGTCATTCATATAGACCTGTCTTGGCCATTAATTAATGTTTATCTAAAAGAAAAAATAAACTTGATGCTAACATACGTTTTAAATGAATTGAAGCATTTGAGAGTATATAATCCAGTAAAGAGCAACATTATATTGATCGCTTCTTACAGCTTTTCATGTACGACAACGAGTTCCGATGTGTTGTAAAATAATAACGCAGACCCCGCATGTATCTTCATTTTAAATGAAAATATAGCCAGTTCACAAGCAGTGGCCCTGGTATGTTTTGCAATGGCAATGAACTATTTTTCTTTCTACACCTCAAGTGTATTTAGAGACAACATATTGATATAATTTCAAACGTGCTATATAAATTGAACAATACCTATACGTCGTGCAATGATCCAACGGAAATATAAACCAACCTCGTTAAATGATCCATGTAACAGAATGGTTAATTTGCAAACGTATTGATTATACCATTATACTGAATGTATGCAGTTTTACAATTGTAATACAGACTCTGTTCAAGAGATAGTCTGTTACATTTAATGACATTTTCAACAAATAGAATTCTATTATGAACCATTTAACCAAAATAAATAAATTAGCATATCAGTAACGTCGCCTACATATACTCATTAACAAGTAGGATAGTTCTGGAAGCACTTGCTCTAGTTAGCCGTCAGCAGATTTAAAGAACAATAAATATAGCTTCTTATATCATTTCATTGTTAAAATTGCGTGCATCACACCGATGTGTACGAACTCTTGTCGTCTTTCAAAAGTTAATAGAATAATGCATTTTTAGGTAAACTCTTACTGCTTCTGTGTTATCAAGCCAGAGGACATCGACCGCACGATTGATGTTTTCGTTATTCCCGTTTCATGTTGGGAACCAATATAGTTCGTTTTTGTATCCAACAAAACATTTTTGCATTTATGTGCATGATTTTAATTGACAACTCTTTCGAATATATATAGTAATGCTACCTGAAATACGTGTAATTGAGTCTATTCTACATGTTTCGTTAAGGACAGCCACTAAAGCATATGTAACTTATACAACGTTCATTGAATATTATTACGAATATACCATGTTTCATATGTGAATCTATGTGGTATATTCCTTCCGCATGTTAGCGAGTAAGTTTTTTAATTTAATACTGTGGCATTTAGAGAAAGTGATCATTTTAGTTGTTGCCAGTTCTGGAATTGTTTATGGTAGATCATGTCGATATTTAATATGATTAGATATGTCGCCATGTTGGGGATTCTATTAGAACTCGAAGGTAATTAATTGTTCAAATGTGCCACCCGCTCTTTGCTTTTTGGTAGTTATAATTGCCTTCTCGCTTATTTGTTGTCCAGACGGTTAAGGGTTTTACTTACTACTGTCAATAGACGTATAGTAATAGCCCGACCAATTATAACTGACCAACATCGACGCTTCGTATAAAGAAACACGTCAGATATCGTGCTTTGCACATGAAACACTCAGTAGTCACAACATGAAGGCAAAGGTGTATATTTGAAAGTGGTTAACATATAAAGTGCGTATATCTATACTGTGCAACACAACTTTGAGTCTGTGGTTTTTATTTCCCCTTTTAATACACGTAAAACATTTAATTCAAAACTGAAAATGGATAAAACTAATCATAATGTTTGTTTGTAAATATTAAATTTGACGATCTATATTTTCGTTTTATTTCAAGACTACAGAAAATACAATAGAAACAAATGTTATAACATATACAAATATAAGTGCCTGTATTGAGTTTTAAAAACAACGCACTTCGACATCTTCATTATGGCCACAGTTATGCAGTCCAAGTGTATGTCCATTGTAACCACACTGCAACAGATTTGTTTCATCCCCTAAACAAGATACATCATCCAACCAAATTGGATATGCGCCATATGGAGCTGAACCAGCCTCTATAACTGAACCTGTTCTAAAAAACAAAAATATTATCTGTATGTAACTTCTATCAGTGTTTAGTTATAATTAGTTGCTGACCAAATTTATATTCTTTTACCTGTTTATCAAATACATGTATTTAATTCGCCCCATGTTAGTATATATCAATTCGTATACACATACATTTTAGTGACATGGATAAAGACATATAAAGATGTAGCCATATTTCATAAATTTTTTCAGTATCATTTGTAAATAATAACATTTTTGTTTGTGTCGACGTTCTGATTGCACGAATCATATAAAAATAGATAGAATACAATAAAGATACCTTTCACTATAATGTGATATTTGGGTATCAAAGTTTGAATTAGGTTAGAATTAAATATTGCATAATGCAATTAAATGTTTTGTTCCTAATATATGTATGTCGCAATATTATGCTTTGTGTTTCATTGTAAGGATTATGTGTCAAATCAAACTATATGCGTTATTGTAGTACAATACTGCGCACCCCTCCGCTGCGTTGGTTTTCACTTTATTTCCTTGGCTGGGCATGTGTTAGAAATATGTGTACATATTACTGAATTGACGACATACCAAGTGGTTTATAATCGAAATGTTCTAATATGTCCATCTTCTTCTGTACGTCGTGCGGTCGATGTAAGACAAATTTAAAACCTGCTGATAATTGCAAAGGTGAGGAAGATTATATCTTTCAGTTATTTCACAAAATGTTTGTGACAAAGAATTGTGTTATAATAATATGAAATACAGAGGCAATACTTTTCCTTTCGATATACTAAGCGCGAAGAAGCGTTTGGCGTTACCTACGCATAAACTGTTAAAATGCAAAATCTGATAGGCAGATTGCAAGGAATACAGATCAAAAAGGAAGCAAAAAGAAAGAAACGAGAGATATTATAATAATTGAAGCACAAACATGGTGGATTTCTAATACAAGCCGTTTTAATTTATGCTGTGACGTTATTTATGTGCATATGTCAATGAGAAATTAAACTGAATTTTTATACATAATATATTTGTACATTTTGTCAATTAAATTAGGTAATCTGAAAAAATAACTAGTTAGGTTACATTCAATATGTATTCACTGTGCTCCGCAACTGAGACCCAAACAGAACGTTAACGAAGCAAACATTGAAATTATATACCTTAATGTATACCTAAAAAGATGTATACTGGATGATGTAGTGCTATAGTTGAGTAATTACCGTCTACTGAAAGACATGATGCATATCAAGTTATTTATTATGTAATGAAACTAGTTAAGACCAGAAAAGTAAATCACCAAGGAAATAATTGTTTGAAAATCATCCAAGCGTTTTTGTTTGTCATTTTTAATTCGTTTAAATTATTTTATTATGATACAGGATCTATTTTGTTGAAGGCACTGTATCGTATGGTATATGTTAGTATTCGGTTTTGTTTGGCATTTGTCTTTGACTGAAATGACGCAAACGCAAATATTTGAAGCAAAATCAATTAATTGGACTTAATGAAGCTATCTTATTCTTAATGTACATTGAGTCAAAAGCTGCGTCATTTCTGCATGGAAGCAAATGAACTATCGAAACATTTACAATATACAGCATTATAAAATTTCATTTGAAACATCGTTTCAATTATTCCAAACAACACTCACACTAGAACAAAGGTCAGTCTATCGTTTCTGCCTCTAAAGCCCTCTTCCTAGTAGGAAACAAAAACAAGCTGACTGCATCTCTCCTTTTTGAGCAGGTTCCGATTTTCCTTTAGTATGGAAATTCGATAAGTGCCAACATGATAATTTGTAGATATTTCAACTTTCATTTTTACTGTCCTATAAACAATTACGCATCAAAATTATTAGATTCCATTCATGTTTCCAACCTCCCCATACAAAAGGTCACATTTTAGATTGGATTCTGATGGTTATATTCTACAGTCTACCCTTGTATCCCACGCACTTAAATCCGTGAACTTCTGCATTATATCAATCTGGACGAATGAGTTCCTAACCATCCACCTTTTTAGCCCCTAAGAAAAATCTTCGTATGATAAATATATCCAAACTAATGCATGACATAAAAATAAACCTAACAATTTGATAACTTCCTGCGTTCATTGCCCCAACCGCCAAAAGCTGAGTATCAATTCAAACGGGTTCTCCGTGGAATAGCAGTATTAGGGACCAGCATCGCACTGCTACAAGAGACAGCGGTAAAGAGGAGTTGAATTGGCTTTCGACCAGACTCATTATTCATAAGAAATCTATGAAATCAATTAGAAGAAAGTCACAAAGTGCATCTAGCCAAATTATCAAACTACGGTATTAAGATCAAGGAGAGTTCCACCTGAAAAGAGGTCATTGAGATTACTAACAAACTAATGTCAAGTTACAAATGTACACCCTTCCAACTACCGTCTCTCCAGCGGACCTTCCGGACATCTTTGCAAGTTTCTTCTGACTTTCAATTGACGTGTCGTCACCATACAATTGCGATACAGAATTTTAGTGACAACCGTTAGCAGCACTTGAACCTGTCTGTATGGATTTAGTACCGACAATCGTGATGTAGAGCGCACCAAAGTCAAGTAAATTTGATCCCACACCATGAGTGCTTAGATCCAATATTGCCGTCACTACCTGAAATTATTAATAGCTCTCTCTCATCCGGGGTAATTCCATCATGTTTTAAAACTGCCATTGTCAAGCCTCTGCAGACAAAACTAACACTCGTCCATTTAGATTTAAAGAACGACCGCAGAGTTTAACATCTCCCGTTCATAAAAACAAATCTTAAAAATGTTGTTCTAACCCAACTTGTATCTCGTCTTAATTCAAACAGTCTTTTCAAAGAATGTGCAGTCTGCATATCGAACTTTTCACAGTCAAAAAACTGCTCTTCCAAAAGTAGTTAAAGACATTCTCTCTGCTTTGGATAGCAAATAGATTTCACTCCTTAAGCTGCTTGACCTGTCTGCAGCATTTGAGAGAATATAACATGATATTTCACTTTACTGTCTCCAGCATGTATTTAGCATTCACAATACAGCCTTACTGTGGTTAAAGTCACATCTAGGCAACATGACGCAAATTGTATATTTAAATGGAATACACTCCAGCCTAGTTGATCTATGTTTTCGTGTTCCACAGGGATCAGTTCTTTAACCTGTTCCTTCATTCTATACACTCGACCGCTCTCAATTATCATATATCATCATCCAGTATCTAATTAAATATACACCTTGATATACAAATCAAGCCACCCAACTAAAATTGATGCAGCCATTTAAGGAGTCGAGATGTGGATTTCTGATGTGATATGGATAACATGTATCAAACTGCAGCTGAATTATGATCAAACTGGGGCCATTATAATCACTACCCAAAGACGTTCTCATTCACATCCTTTACCGCAACCAATTAATATCAGCAACACCAACATAAAAGTAACGCAGTTATTACGAAAATTAGGTATTACTCTGGAAAGTACTCTCAGATTCCACCAAAATTTCATGAATATATGCAAGGCTGCATATCTTGAGCGGAGACTCATCATCTACATTCGCAAATATCTTTCAGTTGATGCATCTAAAACATTTGTGTGTTAAATAGAACTTTCAAGAATTGTAAATCAATACTGTCTGGTTCGTATCAATAGCTACTCCAGAAACTTATATAAGTTCAAAACGAAGCTGATTTGATCATCCTTAGAGTACCACTATCAGTGCACACCTCCCCGCTAATCTGCAACCCACACTGGCTATCATTTTGATAAGGAATCAAACATAAAATTTGTTCTCTGCTCTATGGTTCACGGACGGAATCCAATCCTAACTGGCTTCACGATTGTGTACACACCAGTAAGATACATACACTCCTGTTCTGACAATCGTATACTCATTACTCAATTTGGAAAACCAAAGTCATATGAACACGTTAATTTGCATACCAGGGCTCTGCAGATTAGAACTAGCTGAACTTAGATAAAAACACAAAGTGGTCCCTTTCAAATATGCTCTTAAAAATCACCATTTCCGAATGAAAGAAAAATAATCCAAGAATTTTTATTAGAGCATATTTTTATAGAGAACATACTAACTTGAATTCAATAATTTGAAGAAGATTGATTCCATACAAATTTACTGGTTACAAGTAATAATGCAACTTTATTGTGCCAAGACTTAAGCAAGAATTAAGTAATCCTTTCTTCAACACTATTATATAATTCTTACTTGACCTTAGTTTACAGCTAGTATGTTCTACAAAAAATATTGCCTACTAGAAAATGATCCTGATGTTTACAAAACATAATATACTGGATTATGTATAGACTTTCATCAAAAACGGCATTACTTTATGTTGATAAACTCCATCCGGAGTCACAGATACTAAAGTTGTCCATGCCCTTTCCATCAGTGGAATGTGCCAATCTAGTTTAAGAAGGTTGGTGATCTACATTGCATATACATTTTGTATCAATGCAGTTATCGATTCAATTTATTTTAGCAACACTGTCCACATGTATATAAGCAGAGCATATGCGGATTGATTAGTATGGTTTCGGACCAAACATAATTGGTGAATTCTAGTCCATCAATTCATGAAATCATTATTCAGTTAATATTATATTTCTGTTTTCAACGTTACTTTCTGCGAGGATTTATCCTGTACGGATATTGTTTCACAGATGTTGAATTAACAATTTCAACGTCATGAGAAACTGTATTTTTTCGTGTAGGAACATGTGGAAAAAAATGCTCATACTTGAGTAATAACTAACTGAGTTCATTTGTTTCTTCTTCCTGACAATATGAACGGTTGTGATCCATAATAATCATTATTTCTGAATTCCGAAGATTTTATTATACCAAAGTAAATACAGTCTGATTGCATTCTATCGTGTAAATACTCACTGTGTCGGACAGGTAAAACTAAATTAATTGTATGGTTAACCTAGTAACCATTATAACGAACCAGACAAAAAAAAGTTCGGGAAGCCGTTAAACTATTAGGCAAGAACATACTACTTACAGTGATAAAGACGCATCTCAGTTTTGTATACAGGACATTTTGTATGGGTATAGGCATCTGATCATGTTATTTGATATAATCTCATCCATACAATAACAGGCACTGAATTAAATTTCCTTATTAACGGTGATCTGAGCATGATGCGTGTGTTTTGCAAGTCGTATTGGCATTTGCATTTGTTTTTGTTAAGCAATGAGCACAAATTATATTTTCTAACAACGAACCCTTTCTGGAAACTTTACAAAGGTAACGCCATAGTTACCACAGAACGCTTTAGTAATTAAAGATCAATTTTTGAAACAGTTGTATTCAATAATACCGATTGAAAAGATAGTGTTTATGAGTTTTTAATTTCTACTTTCACAGTGAAAAAGTGATTAAATACGATCTATATGGTTTTGTATTATTATTTGGTTTTCATTGCATGCGATCTCTTGTACATAGCGTAAATATATTGTAAAGTAGCACTGTTGTGTGTGAGCTTAGCATCCCATGCAACTCGTAAGGCAGGTTGCAATAAAGTAGCTAAGTGCATAAGCAAGGTTTATAGCTATTGCATATTTAATCAATATCAGTAATTAATATGAAACAACCTCTTGTGTAGTATTATTGCATATTATTATACCTATATTTATATTTCGTCACATTAATATTGATGATACATTCGCACAAAAACATCTAGCAGCAGAGAGGGTGAATCAGACAATGTTTCGGGCAAATATTTGTTAAGCTAAACCCTATTACAAAAACGAAAAAAATATCTTACAACGATATGCCAGCGTCGTTGTCATTCACCCTCTCTGCTGCTATGTGGTTAACGATTGTTATGATGATAGAGGATGAATCAGACGACTTTTTATAGGCGTCGATTCGGTAATCTAAGGCTTCTTCGTAAATCGTAAAAAAAAGGTGTCTATTCGATAAATTGAGATCTCCTCGATGAATTCGTCAATGACGCCAACGTTGTTATCACTCACCCTCTCTGCTGCTATGGGTTAACCAAATATTTGATCGAGTTTTTAGGACTTTACAAACAAACTAATCGCTAGCACCTCATCTTGTAGATCAATTAAATTATTTGACTGGTCGGTGAGTCGGAAATTAATTCTCGTTAGCGAATTATTATGGCATCGCATGTAGACAGGATTAATTGGGTTTTCAATAATTAGGAATCCTGGAGGGGCTGTTGGTGCAAATGAATAAAGAATATATCCTTGCTGAGCTTGATTTGATTGCTCGAGATTTATTTGATAGCTTCCTCCAATTGCATCACATGTTAAATTGAGCGCAATCACCGTTGAAATATTTACATTATGCGGGGCAATATGCCTACCGCCACCATCTGGATCATTATTATATTTGAGGACAGTTGAATCTGATTTTTGTAGCGCTTTGATATCGGTTTTAACAATTCCTGCTAGTTCATCAGCGTTGTATTTGGGAAACTTGAAATTACGCAGATTGTCTTCTGTGATATTGTAATCGGTTAGGAATTGTTGTTTATTGTCGCTGTTGTCATTAATTATTGTTTGAATAATTAGTTCACAGATATATTCCATGTCAGATATAAGTTGATTTATTATTTCAACGTGTTTTTGCGATTTTGTTTTCCGTAGTTGTTCTAGTTGTGTGTCATATAATTGTTTAATTTCATTAAAATAACAACGGACGTCATTTAGCGTAAATGAAATAGTAACAGCTGACTCGGCTGTTCATTTAATTATAAAATCCCATTGCAATGTGTCTTTGTTGGTAAATATAAATCTATCGCCGATTCTTCCTTTTCTTATATCAGATAAATTATCTCGATAACTGGGATTAATTTCATGATATGATTGTACGTCTGTGGTTAAGTCGGTGGTGGATTTTTCCGGTTGTTTTTCGGGCCACCCTAACACTGTTCTTAACGAGCTGTTATTGATATCTCCAATGTATCCCTCTGTGCTTATTTCGATAGACGACGAGAGCGTCGGTTCATGAAGTTTAATAGCTATTTTTGATTCTTTTTCAGTAATTGATTTTATTCTACGCTGAATTTCAGCATCGATTTGCTCAATTTGGTACGACCCAGTTGGTAATGAAACAGTTTCCCATGCTGGAGTGCCATCGGGTTTATTCTTATACGAGAACACCAGTGCGTTATTGGGTTGCTGACCACCAAATGCAACCGATCTGATATTAGGCCAGCTATGATATACTCGTAATTTTGCTAGCGCTATCTCACGCACTGGAATCGGAGAAGGGAAGTTCACACTAAATTCAGGGCTCGTTGATGTTATTGATATCATGCTTGTTCGTATCGGGGTGGTATTCTCCGCGATTCGTTGAAGCAGATGCAATTCGTTGAATTGTACTGACATTATTGTTAACGCTGTCTTCAATTTCTAATTTCAACATCGCGGAGTTATACAACTGGGTCATCGTGGAAAATTCAACATCGGATATAAACGAATTATCTATCGACAGCGAGATCAACTCGGATAATTTCGAGTATGCGTCAAATACCACCCGGTACCGAGCTGTATAATTACTGAGTTTTTTCTGAGAACACGATGATAACTTTTTAGTTATCGCGGTGGCGACTGCCGTAATTGTTGTTGCCGCGGAGATAGCAATTGGAACTGCAATCGGAGCCATCATGGTCACCGTCGACAAAATAACCCCGACGCTGGCCATCACACCGGATACCGAGTACACGGTGATGTCGATGATTGCTACGCTGCGTCGGTATTTTTTCATTTTTTCACGATAGCGCTCAGAAAGTGATTTCAAGTTCGCGGAAAACTCTTTCACGGTGTCCAATCGATATCGATGCGATTGTGATACCTCTGGGACTATTATCGGTTCAATTGATTTCATTGACATTGTTATTTTAAACCCGCTAGTGTTTTCAATTATTCATCATCGTCAGGGTAGTAGATCAGGGGGATGTCTACTTCACCTACGAATTCTAAACACCAGGCTATATGTTTTCTAATGGTGTTATCAACCGCAACAATCTCAAATTCTTCTCCCCCCGCGATAATTACTGTCGCGGTGCCACCAAAGTAGGTTTTACCTTTCACGATGATATCAAATTGCTTGTTAGAGATTAACGTCATCCTGTAGATACCATGGGGCCACTTCACGTTAGTGACTTTCAATTTAGCATTAGAGTTTTTTACCCAATCAAAGGTCCCATGATCGACCTTATACACGATATTTTTAACGCCTATGTCTGGATGCGGAATTTTTACCTTTTCAAAATTTTCTCGTAGTTTAGCAATATCGTCGATGACGTCGAGATAGGTTTTTTTGATTTCGGTATCTTTCATTATCGTTCTATCGCGTCTTTCGAAAAATAAAGTCAAAAGGAGGTCAATTTTCAAATCTTTTTGGGTGGCATAATACCTGCTGAGTTGAGAATATGTCGTCGTGATATTATTTCTTTCAGAACCCTCAAAGAAATTTTTAACCATTTCGCTGGTGAGCTTTTGTTCGTCAAGCACGCGCTTAATTTCAGCGAGAGATATAACCGCGTCAAACGAGTTTCCAAAAAACTTACTAACGACGTCGTAGATAGATTTTTGTTCTTCAAGCGCGTACTTAATTTTATTGAGGTTTATGGTTGCCAACATTTCGCGAGTACTCGGGCTGTGGAGGATTCCAAAGAACTGAACAACGGCATCATTGATTGGTTTTTGTATCAGATCGAACGTTGAGTCTCGTTTAACAACATCGTTGATGACGTCGAGATAGGTTTTGTCGATTTCTTTTATTATTTTTTTATCACGGCCTATAAAAAATGAAGTCAAAAGGTCGTTAAATCCAGAATCTGTTTGGACGACATAATGCCCAACGATACGACTATATGTCGTATCGACGCTGTTACTTTCAGAACCCTTAAAGAAATTTTTAACAAACTCGTTAGTGGATTTTTGTTCGTCAAACGCGCTTTTAATTTCCGCGAGAGTCATGCCTGTCAACGATGTTGTTTCAGATTCGCGTGTTCTCCCTAAAAATTTATCAACGATGGTATTAAGTGTTGCTTGTCTCACCATAAAACTAATAATATCTTTGAGAGTCATCGTAGATGTAGCTGGGACACCAAAGAAATTATTAGCGACGTAGGCATTGTGAGTATGCCTGATAATAAACTCGCTAATTTCAGCGAGAGTCGAGTTTGCCACAGGTGGGGATCCAAAAAACTTACTAACGACGTCGTTGGTGGGTTTTTGTACCTTTTCAAGATTTTCTATTATTTTAGAAATATCATTGTAAATATCGAGATAATTTGCCTTGATTTCATTTTCATTCATCATCCTTCCCGCCTCCTTGTTAAAAAAGAATAGCGATAGATAGTTTTTAATTTCAGCGAGAGTCATGCTAACCACAAGCGGGTTCCAAAGAACTTATGTACGACATTTTTGCGAAAACTATTATAACCTCGTATATAATCATCCAGCTCACGGCCGTGGGTGGCAATCTTGTTGTCGTGGGCGGCAATCGCGTCGGTGATCGTAGACACAAGTGCGCCGGGTTTAAGATGTCCACCGTTGGAATACAACGCAATAGAGTTTTCAGCGGCGTCGTGTTGTCGTATTAAAATGTCATCCAATGATACATCACTGCTTTTCAATTTACCCTGTTTGTCTTGAAATACAACTATTTCGTTCGGGTCAACATTTAATAAATTTAACGTCTCAGCGATTTCATCTTTAATTATTTTTTTTACATCCTTGATAGAATCCGCAGATGTTTTCGCGGTGGGTTTCGACATTGACAGAGATTGTCCCCAAATATTAATCATTATTGTAAAGACTCTAGTATTTTTAATTTATTAATTCTCTAAAATTACCTTGTAATTTCCCACTCGTGTATTTATTTACATCCAGATGAGGTGGTTTCTGTGACGATGAAATCTCCGCGAGGATATTTAATACTTCACGGCCGCATAACGGTGGATCATTTAATTGTTGTGTTGGCAGCGTGGAATAAAAAATAGGAAACTCTTTGAGTTTCATCGAAGAATTTATATACCGCATAAACTCGCTTGGCGGAGCTAACCCATATGAATCGAAATAGACAATTCCACGCGGATCAATCGCGTATGCAACCCAGTGAGTTCCCGATCCGCTGCTGTTATCAAGATTGATGATACCGGTTTCAACGCGTTTAGGTTTTCTCGGTAATTGATCTCTCATAAAAACCCCTCTGAAGTTTTTTATCGCTAGTTTTTTAGCAGCATCAATTAAATCAAAATTGGACATAGGAGTCATAGACTCCTCAACAATTGGGCTTTCAACTAATAAACCGTTCCTGGTATTCTCAGGCCGGATCCGTGAACGGGTCTCCCGCTGTACCATGAATACGGGGTTCCTGGTAGTCTTAGACCCTTTCCCTTTTTTTTATATCCTCGTCCCTTCTTCGGTTCATATGATTGAGCAATGCCTTCTACCGCTTTTGTTCCCAAGGCTCCAGCTGCCCCCAATGCGACCGCTTTTGCAACTGCTGGTGCGGCCGCTGCAATTAATCCTGTAATCGCAGCAAACAACGGGAATATACCACCTGATTTTATCATGTTGGCGACTGCGGCTTTCGAATATACAATTTGAACTCCTCGCTTATTCTTTAGCGCATCATTGAAATGTTTTATTTGACGATCTGTCAGTGATATTTTATGTGTACCGCCGGACATCTGCGCTGGTTTTAACGTTATTGTTGTTCCACATTCTTTAGCGGATTTTGATCGCAATTTCTTGACCTGACCATCAGTCAGATTGACACTAACAACACTATATGTCATTTTATTGTAAAACACATTTATGCTTTCAATTGATCTAATTGGAAACTCTTCAAGTTTCATTTACATATTTTCCACTGGTGCATCAACTACTCTCATTCGTCCACCAATACCTTCAAGTAGCATTGATTTGTCGCTGAGAATAACAGCAACCGCTCTATAATCAACACCACCAGGATCTATACGAGCCCTAAAATGTATGTCAACGACGGATTGTCTCATTAAATCAAGATGCTCCAGCGAAAAGTAATAAATCGGATACAAGTTCTTAAAATCGAGTTGCGATATTTGCAAACCAGTATCAACATTTTGATCACGACCCATATATGACAGCATCCGATGATACACACGTGCTATTTGGTTGTTTCCGTAATTAAGCTGTATATCCTCAGATGGTTCTTGTTGTCCGTTTATTCTCAGTGAAACCTCACTTACCCCTAATCGATCAAATATCATATGACTGTGTTCTTGGGAGCGTAATCGATTTCGATTCTGCAGCGCTATAAATATATGACGTGGAGCTGAAACGCCTTGTTTTGATGCCAAATGCCATGTAAATGTACCTGCAACATCATCCTCTTTGGTATCAGTCGTTGTTGTTAGCCAACTTAGCAATGATTTACCGCCTGTGTCCATAAATGAGAGTAGTCGCTCTTCTGTGGTAATTGATTTTGCCATTACTGGCATCCACAATGCTAATTTAGTTAAAACAACTTTACCATCATCGACACCATTAGCGTGCCAAATTGCCTCGTTGTCATTGCCTTTTCGTACTAATGCGATTGTGTGTTTGGCTCCATAGATGACTTTTCTGACATTTCTGCAGAATCCAAATATGTGATGGAGTGGAATCGCACATGAAAAATATTTCTGCTGTTCTTGCAACGTTGCTACTCGTGTTGCAAATCCTAAATTGAAATTACCATTAACGCCTCTGAGAATATCAAACGCAGCTCCGGGTCTAGCTCGACGTTCTGGATTAGCTGCTTCTTGTTGATTTCCTTCTGCAGTATCTTGTGCTGTCAACACTTTAATGTATTGAAGGTGGTCAGCGTTATCAGTAGTATCTTTTGCAAACATCATAGATGGACCAGCCGACCTTGTATAATCATCGGAGTATCTTGCTAGCCCGATTATTGTTGTTGCAACATCAATCTCGCGGTCTATTGATTCAATTTCTTTTCCATCAATGAGATATCTTGCACTTTCAAATAACGCCATTATGCCATTATTAACAAAACCAACTCGGATATTTTTGTTATCTGGATATGGGATATCAGCTGCAACATTTGTTACGAGTTTTCCTTCTACTTAGATAAATGCTTCACATGGCAAAAAGTATTTACTGGTATCTTGAACTTGAAGTTCAATTCGCGATCGTAGGTTGGGTTGTATTGCATGATAGGAATAGTATTGATAATCGCGGACGGAATTGTCCTTGGGTACTGGGGCTTCCATATCAAACGCGGGATCAGCCTGTTGTTTAAACATTTATAACATTACTAGTGTTTTCAATTGTGAAACTCTTTATAATCATCGTCGTTTTTGTTTTCGTTTCAAACCACTTCCTGCTATCGCGTTCATGATAGCGCTATCTGTTACCGGTGAAGCTGTCAATGGCGACGGAGTCACCGAAGCAGCCAACGACGCTAGTTTTTCTTCCACTGCGCCATTTATTGCTTTGCTGATTTTTGCAGGCATCACTGTAGTTGATGGCAGCACTGTTGGTTTCTTTCGCACCAATGATGCTATTTTATCTTTCGCGGCAGAAAATGCCTTTCCTGCAAGATTTCCAACAGCGCTGATTCCCTTATCGCGAATAATATCAATGGCTTTCATTGATAATTGTTTAGCTAACGGCGCCACTTTGGGAGCCATTCTTGTAAATAACCCCGCAATGGTATTGCCGAAACCATCTCCGTAATATGCTCTATAAACAGGCAAACGTGAGTTCACCACGTAGACGCTTACGGGTTTATCATGGTTGTAGTGTATAATCATCTTGTTATAAAACTAGTAGTTTTTTAATTAGTGATCAATCGCTGTAATAACCATGGGCGTCTTTGTGATTTTCAACTAATTCAGCAATGAGTTCTCGATATACATTAATGTCCATGATACCACCGGCAAATAATCGTCTACAGATATCAGCTGCCTCATTAATTATTTCCGGTGAGTTGTTTCCGGCTCGTTTTCCCCCGATGAGAACCTCCAGTCGTGATATATCACTGAGAATGTTACCAGGGCATGTCACGGTTGCGTTGAAATCCTTTGGATTTTTAATCGAATATCCTTTTCCGCTTGTTTCCTCAGTTGTACCAGTTGCGCCCTCACTATCATCAAGTAATTGCCTTTGTTGGCCTCGATCTTGTTGTTTTTGTATACCATAACTATCAGCTCCTGCTTTAAAAGTTCTGTACTCAATTGTATCCTTTTTCAAATTACCAGTAATATTCTTGTTTATTTTATATAACCAATTAAACCATTCATCTCGGCCTATTTTACTGTCTTTATACTCGTCTTTTAAAAACTGTTTTCTAAATAAATGAAAGCTTTGGACAGCGAAAGCGCCAAAGTTCGTATAATCTTTGAGTTTCATTAATTGAAGTTGTTTGATTTCTGTTATAGCTTTTTCGGTGAATTTGTCTATAAAGGGAACACCTCTTGGGGTGAAGACATCAACAGGTTGTAGTTCAGGCGCAGAATCATCAATATCAGCTAATCGTTCATATTCGCGCTGAGTTTTTATATCACTGGACAACTGTTGTATCCCTGCGCGTGTTTGTTCGGTCTCTGCAATTTTTTCAAGCGTATCAAGCAGCGGCGCCTTCTTTGCTCGTTCTCCCTCAGGAATATCTCCGTATATCGCTGCTTCAGTTAACTTTTTCACATCTTTGGTCGCACTTTTTATCGGAGTAAACAGTTGTTCACTTGACACAGAAAAGTCAGTCTGAGCTTGTTGTCGTTGTTGAAGTTTCTCACGAAGTCTGTCTCGAACCGGTATAAACTTTTTAATTGCTGCTAGCCGCTCTCGGGCTAATCTAGTTGTAAGCGATTCACCTACCATATAGTGTTTGTGAACTGAGTTTTCAAATGTGAAACTATCACAATTAAAAGATGAGTTATTAAATAATGTACCATCAAGCTAACGTATCCATCTTCGACAGGGTTAAACTGTACGACGCTATCCGCGAGTGTTTCAGAAATAACATCGCTGGGGATTTCAGAATTGTAATATCTGAGAACGGAAATGAACGATTTGTGTTAACGACGCGGCAACAGCAACAACTACGTGAAAATGGAGGCGTCGCGGTGATTACTTGCTACCACGACCAGATCATCCGTTATGCACATAACTGCATGGGCAGGTCCAGACTGCTGAGTATCCTTTCAGGAGAAAATCCTATGTAGTTACAAAAAACGCTAAAAAAAAATTATTTTTTAATAAAATTTACCGAAAGCCTAACGCTCACGTGGTTAAAATACTGGTTTTTCCTCGTTTAATATTTTTCTAAGATCACGAACTTTAGAACTAATTTCAGCCCGTTTTTTTTTTTTAGTAACACTCACGTGGTTTAATATTTTTCTAAGATCACGAACTTTAGAACTAATTTCAGCTCGTTTTTGATACTCTTGGCCGAGCTTTTGACGTATTGCTTCAACGGTGCTAAATAGCGTTATAAATACATCAATATCATTACCGTACAAACAAGCATAGATGGACTTTTGAATTCCTTTCACGAGTCTGTACATCTTAGGTAAAACATAACATTACTAGACTGATACTCTATGTCTTCATATTCCGAAGCAATCCTGTCACAGTCGAGATCTTTAGATAATACTACATTTTTTAAATCTGAGATTTCAGCAATTATAGAATTTACATCTTTGATATCCATTATTTACATAATATATTTTATCTTTAATTATTAATAATTATCAATAAATTATGAAATTATGAAATTTTCATTCATGAGTCCCTTATTCAGGCCTTTGTGTCTTTGTTAGGGTCTTTTCTTTTGGCTATCCATTTCGGATGCTCTTTCTTTTGGCTATCCATTTCGGATGCTCTTTTCTTTTGGCTATCCATTCCAGATGCCCTTTTGTGACCCTAACACCTCATGTGAATGTAGAGCTTTTTGCATCAATTTATACCATTTATTTTACACCCAATTTTACTTTGACACAAACACATAATCTCCGGCGAGGGGTCTAACTCAGCAAAGGCTGAATTAGATCTCTCAGAAGGTATATGTTTGATTGGATGTTATTGTGGCATGGGCGTGGTAAACCAAACCAACATGGCAACCCATGAAATCAAATTCATGGTTGCATGAGTTGTAAAAAACACCAACCCACGCTACCGAGAATGCGATAGCATGAGTTACAATGTTGGTTTGGCTAAGGGGGACCGCCTTCGTAATTAACAAGCACTGGGTGAGGTCTGAAATCTTGGCTCATTTGTATAATAATACTACTTATCTAATTTATTATCTGCTTTAATTATAAACCTCTTGATATAATCTTGAGGGTTTTTTTATGATTTTGTCATCGTTGGGGTCAATGACTGCATTTTTTATTCGTTTGTCATAATAGCGTTTTAGTTCCCTGTATCGTTTGCCGCCGCAACTGAGACATAATTGTGATTTTCCCCTTACCCCAGCCCCACATTGGAGGCATGGGAGTGGACCGAAAGAACCGTTGCGAACGCTTTGTAAATGATACCCACAGAATTCGCTTCTGCATGATTTGTTACACGGGGTTGTTGATCCAATCATTAGCCACTTGCAGTGATTCATTATACTATATTTTTCTATTTAAATGCTTGTTTTAATTATAACATGGAGGAGTTCAAGAGATTATCTAAAATTAAGCCTTGGAGAAATACTAAATTCAATCTCGATAGAGTCTCTGATACACCAAAACATCTAATCGGTGATAGAACTATACTGAGTAAAATCAGGGAGTGTTTTAATAAATTCTACCGAGACGGTGCAGCATACTGTTGGTCGACATTTCGAATTATTGATGAAGATGTCAATGTACCCAACATCGATGCTACTATGAACGATGAAAGAGCAGCTGAGATAATTTCACACCTTGGCTGGAAATTCAAGGGTAAATTGCAAAGCAATTCCCAACAGAAGTATTTTTTCAGAATAAAATTTATTATCGAAGTCGAAGGCAAATGGATTATCAGGGATAAATTTGAACCAATCCTCAAGGATAAAAAAACTGTCATTGTGAGTAGAGATTCCAAACCAGGAATTCTAACTGGAATTGACAAACCATACTACGAGAGATCTTATCCAGTAACAGCAATTGTTTATGGGATATATCCGTTAAATGATAAACCCGATATTGCAAAACTAGCTCCTATGAAATATTCTAGTTCACTGAATTGTGTAGCAACACGGGTACTGGAACACTTCACAAATGCATCACGAGGAAATAAACTAACTGATCTGCGACGTAGAAAAATAACCGAATGGGAACTAACAGTGAAACAGCACGGTGCAAAGATTTCTGATATAGCTAAATTAGAAACATTATTAAGATTCCCAATATCAGTAACGACAATAACCGGAGAAGTATTATACGAACCGAAATATCAATCACAAGGAGCGCCAATACAAATTATTGATCATAACAAACACGCGTGGACACCTGCAGTAACAATATTTCCACGAGGACGAACCGTGAGATATATCCCTAAGGAGTTCGTCGGGAATGTTTTTTATAATGAGAAATTATTCGATGCTATTCACACGCTGTGTGAAGATGATCCTGTGTCAGTGTGGTTACTTAGAAGTGATGAAGATCCCGAAATAAGATTTGATCAATTTGTAAGACCAAATGGTGAATTATATCGCGTTGAAGAATTAGATAGCAGAATGAGAGAAATCGCTAGTGATTTTTCACCGGAGAGTTCCCATGAAAAACTACTCACGGATAGTTTTACTATTCCATCTGTGGTAGATCACTTCGCAAGAGAAAAAAACTCATGGCGTCCAACACGAAGTGATTTTCTCGAGGACGTTAAATTGAGTTGCGTCGCATTTAGTCATGGAGGACTGTGGAATACAAAATACCATCGTGCCGGTATGATTTCAATTGATATATCCGCGTATTATCCTGGAAGTTTCCTCGGGTATGGAGAATGTAGTAACTATTTTAAACGATTTGGACACCCCACGCATGAAATGACTCGTGTTGCGATTAATGGACCATTACCTGATTTTGATTTAACCGGATTCGCTCGTGTGATATCATTCGAATTCGCTACAGGGTTACATCCGTGTAGTTATGTTTGGCTTGGTAGACATATATCTGAAAAGGCCTGGATGCCAATAGTGTTACTACGATATATGATTGATTGTGGTATGCTAATATCGTTGATTGTTTCCGAAGCTATTATATGCTATCGAGCTAAGAAAGAAGTTTGGCTACCACAACCCGATCTAGATCGTATAATTAGCGAACAGCGAAAACAGTTTCCAGATGGGAAATCGGAGATTTTCAATGAAGAACAAATCATGAATTGGTCTAAGAAGTTATTTGAATTTAAAAAAGAACAAGCAAAAGATTTTGGACGAAGAATAATCGGTAAATTTACCCAGGGTGGAAAATACGACAATGCAAAATATTCTTCGCGGTTGATCATAGACATCGCTGAATACGATTTTATTGTAACGGATTTAACGAAACAGGGAAAATTTGTAACCCGTAAGGATGCTTTTCTATCCAATGGTGAGAAATTAGGTACGGTTGTTACCTATTGTGATGGATATAATCCCCAGTACACACATTTGAGAAGTTCTATGCTAGCCTATGCTTCTATTAATCTATTTTCGATGATAAATAGATTTCCTAATAACGCAGTTAGAGTAGCCACTGATTCGATGTATATCCACGAGAAATACAAATCAGATGTAGCTAAATTCACAGATCCGGAGGCAAATTGGGGATGTTGGAGATTTAAAAAGGAAACGCTACATGAGTATTGTGAATCGGCAGATATTGCCATGGATGAAAGGTACTTAAAGTGTGATGAGATTCAATCAGAATTTTCTAATGCACCACCGGTATCTGATCCAATATGTAGATACAAGACAGTTTATTTAAACGGTTGTGGTGGGTCAGGAAAGACAACTCGTGCAATTGAATTATATCGTCGGTCAACCATGATTGTGTTAACACCAACTCACAGACTCGCCAGAGAGATGAAACAACGAGGGGTAAATGCCCGTACCTATCACAGTTTTTTTCGATGGAAGGGTGACAAATGGACTCCAGATCGAATGGGTGATAAATTCATTCCTGAAATCATAATCTGGGATGAAATATGCACAGTGTCGTTAGATGTATTACAAACATTTCTCGAGTGGTTGTTAAACAAAAACACAAACGTCGTCATGTGCGGTGATCACGGCCAACCACCACCATTTGTCGGTGCATCTCCACATAAATGGCTAAAGGGTTTTGTAGACTACTATGAAGAAATTAATACCGACCATAGATCACTTGATGAACAATTACGCGAGTTTAAAACGCTAATTAGATTACAGCCGGATGAAATCCAATGTGAAATAGCGCGTGAAATAATTTCAGAAACTCCCATGAATGATTTTTGGGAAACGTGGAGACCAAATGATTTGATAGTAGCAAGTAGAAAAATAGTCAGAGACACACTTCAGATGAAGTTATTTGAAACGCATAATGAAAAATTTGCAACACTTCCAGTACCGTTCTGTTATAGGCCTTCGGATACACGAAAACAGAATATTGAAGTTAATATTCCAGGGAAAAGTGAAAAACAGATTTTCGTGTTAAATGATATTGTGCTGGTTGATATCAGCGTCGTCGAAGATACATTGCGTGCTGATAAATCCCCATGGACGTTAGGTTACGCAGCGACAATACACTCTTCACAGGGATTGACTATATCAGATACAATTGTTTGGATGGTGGATAATCACATCGAATGGTTGAATTTAGTCTATCTTGCAGTATCCAGAGTACGAAGAATAAATCAACTTCGAAGAATTATTTTCGATGATGACACCACAATGGATGATGCTAGCATCGTTGATGTTAAACTTATTGATAAAAAACTCTCCGGTTACAAACAACAAGACAAAAAAACACAACGAGAATTTGACATTGATGCTGAATTAATAATTTCGCTGAAGCAACAACAGAATAATCACTGCGCGAGTTGCAATTGTATAATGCGTTGGCAGTATTCGGATAAAGATCCTCGCCAATTTACCGTAGACAGAAAGAATAGCAGCATTGGTCATATCAAAGATAACGTTATGCTGACTTGTCTTGAGTGCAACAGACGAAGGGGGTGCTAGTTAAGACCACGCGGTGGTAACTGAGTATCCTCGGGTATCACTTGTAATTGTTGTCGAGTAAATCCTCGCTGAGGAGCAGTTGAATCCAGTTTATAGAATGGATGTCTACCAGTAGATCGTGTTATACCGGATATCTTATGCGTAGTGACGCTCCAAATAGGATCGGTAGCTCTTTTTTTACCACCCTCAAGCTCTCCTGGTTCGTATAAATACCTAACAGTGACATTACTACCAAGAATTGGTTCTTTGAAATCTTTTTGTGAAATTCCTTGGATTTTCATTTTTAGTATAGACGCTTTCTTAATCGCGTTGACAGGTTTCATGTTAATTGTTCTAGTAATCTCGTTATTGAGCGCGGTAATCACAGCTGGTAATCTCTTAACCCATTCACGGGATCTTTTATCCTGAATAAACTCTTTCGCGTATTGATATCCAAATAACCGTTCAGCAAGAGTCCGATTAAATCGTACAACAATTGCCTGATCGCGATGTAGCGCAGTATGCCCTCGTCTGATGGTGACATTGTGATGTTTCATCGCTGATAAAACAGCGCCTTGAAATTCCTTGCCAGGATCAACTTGTAACAGATTTGGCCAGCGTAGTGGGCCTCGTCGATAAATCTTTTCAAATGCAGAAGCAACTTCAGGTGATGATTTTGTTTTTGTCATCAATTTGCCTTTCATAGCCGATTTTACCAACCACGAAGCCAATTTTTCTTTCACAGATTTATCAGGAATAGCATTTAACGCATGAATTAATTTCACATCCGCGAGATGTCTGTTTTGCAGATTGCTGCTTTTATATGCAACATCATGAGCATGACAGGCCTTATCAATAGCATTTATCAGATACTCGCCAGGTCGGGGTTGATTTTGATCATCAAGTCTGATATCTAATCGTGTTCCGGGGCCACAGTAGCTATATCCTGGAAGGTGCTTTTCTCCGGGGTACTTTGCCCATGGGGTTCCAGGGAGCTTTGCCAATTTGGCTGCGATATCACCTCCTCGTTTTTTTTTAAAACATTTCCGGATTTCATAGAAATAAATCTAAATTTTTTTGTACCACATGTTACACATCTACCAGTTAGTGCAGATCTGTTATTTTTAGTTGTAATCGTCGTCACATCATTTGTGCTAGTACGCGTTTTACACTTCACACAATATAGATCCATAATTTATGTATAGAGATATGGATATAATTGATTTTTCAGCGACTAAAACAAGAGAACCAGTTAAGCATCATGCATCGCTACCAAACTCTATCCGCGCAATTATAATCGGGCCATCTGGATCAAGACACAATTGTTACTCAATTTAATAATGAGATGGATGAAGTGGGATAAATTGTATTTAGTTGCTCCTAGCGTAGATGATCAACGATGCTATGAAGTGCTAAAGGATTTTAATGAAAACGCTTCAGAAATTGCCGGCGAGGGTATTATTGAATTTATTACAGATATTGACGAGGCACCATCAGTGGAACAACTTGATGGGAACATTAACAATTTAGTTGTATACGACGATGTGATGTTAGACAATCAAAAAAAAACAGCTAGGATCTTTTCCAGAGGCAGGCATAAAAGCACTGATGTGATATATGTCACTCAACGCTACACTCAGATTCCAAAAGTGATCAGAGATAACTGTAATATTCTTGCTGTGTTTAACGGCGTTGATACACATACGTTACGAAATATTTGGCAGACATGGTGCTCTGATATGGACTTCAATCAATTTAAAAATTTCTTTAGTAACGCTCAGTCGACTCCGCACGGATTTATAACAATAAATTTACATGATCCTCGGACACGATATCGTATCGGACTCGATCAAATATTTGGTTAACCCATAGCAGCAGAGATGGTGAGTGACAACGACGTTGGCGTCATTGACGAATTCATCGAGGAGATCTCAATTTACCGAATCGACACCTTTTTTTACGATTTACGAAGAAGCCTTAGATTACCGAATCGACGCCTATAAAATGTCGTCTGATTCATCCTCTATCATCATAACAATCGTTAACCACATAGCAGCAGAGAGGGTAAATGATAACGACGCTGGCATATCGTTGTAAGATATTTTTTTCGTTTTTGTAATAGGGTTTAGCTTAACAAATATATACCCGAAACATTGTCTGATTCACCCTCTCTGCTGCTCATCTAAACACTTTTAGACTTCTATCTATCTTGCAAGATGTCAAACACACCTCCTTCTCACACACACACACTCTCTCTCTCTCTCTCTCGATCGATCGATCGATCGATCGATATATCGATCGACTACTACACACCATTATATATTTGCATCAGCCACAGGGCATATGTGCTGGATATTCTGAAGTATTTTCTACCAAATTAAAACACTGACATTTTTGTAACATTATCCCGACAATACGTCCAGACTTTCACCATGGCCAATCTAAAACGCTTATTTTTAACATCATGCTAGATTGATGCAGGTGGTAGCGTATACAGTTTTTACTGTCCTCGAACAACTTCTAACAAACTGAATCATACATGTTCATCATGAGACATGAAACAATAACATTTTCTACCGTATATTTTTAAACTTTATTTTGTTGATGTTTTCAAGTACTCATCTACGTCCGAAGTATTAAATATATATTACAAATATTAAATAGATGTAGGAGAGGTGGTTACTCGTTGTCACGAAATTGTATACGACTATGTTCAATATGTATATGTGGTCAAAAATCTAGTCTTGATTTCGTTACTGCGTACAGTCTTACCGAGGGTAGTTTATTATTTTTTGAGCTTTTTAGTTATTTCGGCATAATGAGCGAACACTCAGCTCATGCTGTATGTGCGATATTGCCTGCAGTTTAAAGTACCTAGCTGCTCATATCTGTCACAGCTAGGGGTATATAAGGACGAAATTTCAAGGCAGAAATCACATTACAATGTAGTCTTGTCGGAAACGCTTCCATCCTAAACTGAGCAATCTAATAGCTAAAAGAGGTAACAATAGATTTAACTTTGTTCTCATTGCTATTTGTATTATGATATAATTCATTGTTTTACATATTAGATGTTTAGTATGTATTATAAAATCTATAGAATAAAAAAAATAGGTTAGGCAGCGCCATTTTATCACAAGTACTATATCTTGTTTCATTAGTTATTTTGTATCTGAACATAATTGAGTTCAATTATACGCTGCATGCTTAACGTTAAATGTACATGGATAATTATTTCATGTGCGCGCATGCGCTACATATATGTGTGAGAATACTTGACCGTGTCATATGTATTACACGGTTCGGTTGTTTTAATTTTAGATGAAGTGTTGTGCTGAAGTGTGGTGAAGTGTTGTGCTGAAGTGTGGTGACGTGTTGTGCTGAATTGGTGCAGTGTTGTGGTAATTGCGTGTGTGGTGCCATGTTGTGGTGACTACATTTGTGGGCTTGTCTATGCTGACCGTGTAATGCCCGTGTGTGGTGCCTGTGTATGGTGCTTACGTATGCTGCATTTATGTATGCTGCGTTAGATGTATAGATATATGGTATTTATATATGATTGCGTGAGGTGAAGGTCACAACTGTTAGGTTTAACTCTCTGTAACCGGATGTACTTCCTGACGTCAGACGGACGCCAGGCTAGTAGCAAAATACCTCAGCAAGTAGTTTACATTTATTCATTCCAGTCTCGTCATATGGACGACGTATTATTTATTTAATATCTTCTTTGCAGTCTCGTTATATGAACGACACCTGCATAATTTCATTCTACACAAATCTCGTTCCATGAAGGAGAACTTCAGAATTTAGGGTTCACAATTGCATATGTCTCGTCATATGGACGACGTATTATTTATTTAATATCTTCTTTGCAGTCTCGTTATATGAACGACACCTGCATAATTTCATTCTACACAAATCTCATCCCATGAACGAGAACTTCAGAATTTAGGGTTCAGGATTGCATATGTCTCGTCATATGGACGACGTATTAATTATTTAATATCTTCATTCTAGTCTCGTCATATTGACGACGCATTATCTTTTCATATTTGTAAATTCATTCATATACTTCTTTTTTGTCATTACGTTACTGAAATTCATAGTTCCATGTTAGGAACATTTATTTAAATAGATATTTCTTATATTTTGTAAAATATTGGTGTCAGAGTTGATTTTTAAAATTGCGTTTATAAAATAAACATCTTATTAACGCAGTTGCGTTCGGTGTCTTCACAAATCCAGTCCCGATTCGGTCTATCTTGTGACACTCGTTATAACGTTTTTTCCTCCATTTTAAACATTTACAATTCGCAAATGCCCTTTGACTGCCAAGACGTAAATCACGTTTGATACTATGTCACGTTGGTTGGTCTATTTATGGTGCATCTATTGCTACAAAAGTACAGCAATGCAAGATATTTCATTTTTTCAACATATTTCTTATAATCTAAGTCGAACCCCAACGCCAGTTCATAATTAAATGCAAGTTCGCAATTAATATAATTTTGAAGATTGAATACTTGGACTAATGCTGGCCTCACTATCACTTGTTGAAAAATATTTCAATTTACTCATTGCGCAAATATGTGTTCTGGTTACAGTGATAAGTTCAAAATCACAATATTTGGAGTACATAAACTGTCAACATATCAAGTTGATTTTGGTATATAGTTTACTTGATATTCCTACAGTCCAATATAGGCCTCTTGTAAAGCAAAAAAAAACTGTTTCACAGATTGATTTCACTCCTTTGTGTGACAGCAACAAAAATGAAGAGCCTTAGCAAAGCGTCATCGTACAGATAAATAAATTATTTAAACTTCACAATTACTAATGCAAAGGATATTGCTGATCTACCATGTAGTTATGTGATATTAGCTTATGAAAGCATGTGCTCAAAGCCATTAAAGGCTTTCTTTGACTGAGACCTTGACACCAACGGTGTAGTGACTAGAGGGCCTGGGGCATATTACATTTTTTCACCAAGTGGTTTTTGAAATATGTAAAAAATGCAAAGATTAGATGAAAACCTCAACAAGTGTTTGACTCCCTCGCCGATATTGTTGTCGCTTCCTTGGCCATGTTACTTCCATATCTATTTACAGACTAACATGGACGCGACAACAAACAGTTGCTAAAGCACCAGAAATGGACGGAATTACGTGGCATAAACTCTCAAATTTGACCGATGTCTCACAAGTCATACTGCAAGATTTAAACATGTACGAAAAATATAAACAGGTCATGGGTAGGTGACTAAAATGGAATTAGATGGAATTACGGAGCTGCATAATGCATCGTCTAACAGAAGGGACGCGCATGACGACCCTATGTTTGGGCAATTCATTTATGTTCATCACACTCGCACAATTATAGAAAGCTGTGTAGGACATATATAAATCTTCATCGGCCTATATAGGTGCTTACCCGCTGTACCCCAACATTCTACAAGCAACAGTGGCTTCTTTTGTGGTGAAACCGTCATTACAAACAGTTCCCCATATTCCATTAACCCTAACTTCAAGACGGCCAGACACCAGGCGAGCTATCACTGCAATAAGATGAACAGAATTAACAATCATAATACTACTATCACAACTACTAATATTACCATTACTACCACCACCACTACTACTACTAACATTACTACTAACATTACTACTACTACAACTACTACTACTACTATAATAATAACACAAATGATAATAATAATAATACTAATAATAATATTAATAATAATGAAAATAATAATAATCAAAGATGTGGAAAACGGAAAAAACGAGAAGAAGGATAAGAAAGATGATGAAGAAAGAGAGGAAGAAGAATACGAAAAAGTGATTAGGAAATGAACAATGGCACTTCAGCTGCTTCTGCAGTTACCCGTTCTACTGCACTTCCTCTAATTATTGTCGCTAGTGTTATTACTAAAAATAATATTATATTAACTATTCCAATTGCAAATTTTGACTGATGTCATATTTAGGAAAGCTGTTTTTGAACGTTTTAACATTGGAGCATCGATCATAGTAACATAAATGAGGTACTACACAGTACTAAAGATGCCAAGACTGTTATGTTGAATATAAATGATGGGTAAAATTTACCTGGCATAATATAGAAAGAAGCACGTTTGGGTAGGACAGCCATTTTCATAACTACATAAATTGTCTGAAAAGATTGTGGCTATTTTGTTTAACTGCATGCTAAACCATTTTCGGCTTTACTCTTTGCGCATAGTTTGAAAACATGTGTAAACTAAAATACATTTTATGACTAAATATTGTCTGCCTTTAATATATCCATAGAATGATACAGAGTTAAAAAATAACTTTCAAGACACGAGTGAAATAGTTGTGTTTGCAAATATCAAATATAATCTGTATATTGTTTAGCATTTTTAACTTGTTTCATAACTGTCTTTCAAATTAGTATATACATGTGATTTATACTGACAAAGAATAAGACTAATCTTGTCTGTCTGGCAGATATATTAAAAATGAAAATAGTGAACTCACAGGAGCGAAGACTTTGAATCTAACGGTGATTTCAGAAAACCTAATTTCAGCTTATGTTATTGTTTTATCTTTTCTTGTTTTGGAGGATTAGTTTATTATGTGGAAAGTTTTGGGAGTTGGGCATTTGGTTTATTACTTTGTGTTTATTCATTTTCCTCAAGTTGTATTGTTAATGTGTGGAAAAAAAATTAAGCACACTGAAGATGCACAAATGCAGCAATCGAACATCATTATACATCTTTAATAGTGTTTACTGTATCTGACTCGGATGACGAACCATGTAGAGCGGAGTCATTTTCATCCTCATTTGTTATATACAGTGAAAGATTCCTCAAAATCACCTCTTGCCTTTTAATTGTAAAAACAATAACGGGACCAATCTGCACAACACAAAATGTTGAAATGTTACATTCGTCTCAAGGCCTGATTCGCTGTCGTGACTTGGCTGGAGACAGCAACACTGACATCATTGAAGGAATGAAAAATGAAGGTATTGCTGCAGTCCGTTGAATGCATATTAACGTAATAATAATCTACAGAACACCAGCACCATTTTACTCACATTAAAAACCAAAAGTACCCTGAGTGTTCAAAATTAGCTTTTTGCTGGTGAAGATCGAAATCTACATACCGAATTCCCTTCGATGCTACAAGTATCCGAAATATGGTCGTGAAGAAGACCGTTCCTCAAAATGCAAAATATGTGACCGATGCGGAGACCATTTTCATCAGGAATCTGATTATAGAGCAACTCCGCATTGTGTCAACTGTAGAAGGAAGCACAACGCCAAATGCAACGATTGCGATACCGGGAAGCAGAAGAAGGAAATAAAAAGGGCAACATACACATCTAACATTCCTTTTTTATAGACAGGAAACATTGAATAGACAAAATAGAATATATTGCTGACCAATCCTTCTCCAATGTAGTGAAACACAATTCCAAAACATCGAGAAACGCTGAAACAGAAACATATCAACTCAGTTCAACATCAAGCTCTATCACACACACCTATTAACAAGCACAACCAACACGCCTTCTGCTCAAACAACTGTCAATAATACCCCATCATCAAACGCAAAAAGAAATATAAACAAATCTCAGTGAAATAGGCAATAAAAGGAGCCAAATTACACCACCAACCTCTATGACAAATTTGGTGCCATTGAGAGCATGGATGTATAAGAAACTGCTTCATGTGTTGAAGTTGGCTCCTTACTGACAGTCAAAACATTCGCCTCCGTACTTCCTCTAGAGAAATAGCCGTACATGCAATTTACGCAATGTCTTCAGGTTAAACATGTGTAGAAGAATATTAACATAGTATTGAACTGTAAAGGCCTTAAAGCAAACTACAAAGATAGTATCCTTCTTTTAAACCAACATGATCCTACATTACTATGACGTCAGGAAACATATCTGAACAATAGGAGAACATCATACTTGAAAATAACTCCCTGTTTAACACCTACTTTCAAAATGTTGACAGGAACTCAGGAGAAGAAATATTTTATCATTTCCATGTGCTTGGATCCTATTGTGGATTGCATTTTACACATTCATGATTTTCTAATATGTTATTGATCAAAACAAATGAAAGACAGCAGCAAGATAATCTTAAAATGGTTTAAATTAGGAAATTAATAACTATTTCAAATTTTTTATATCAGTTACGAAAACGACATGATGAACCTAAACTCTCGCTGAACGGAACATCGTTTCCAATTGTTGAGGAAACAAAGGTTTTAGGTATTATCTTGGACAGAAATTAAACCTTTATTCCACACCTTAAAAACTTGAAAGATTAATTTTTGAACTCATGATCTACATTAAACAGTAGCAAACACTGAATGTTGTGCTCTTATTCTCTCCAAACTGGACCATGGTTGCGTTGTTTATAGTTCAACCAGAAAGTCATATTTGAAGATGGTTGATCCAAGTGATCATCAGGGAAGAAGACACGCTCTGTGAACATTTGAGACATCTCCATGTGAACGCCTTCTCGCTGAAGCGAGCGAAAGACCTGCATCGTAGAGTAATGTTTGCCACACAGATTGCATTCAAATTAAGAACAAACCCTCTGGATCCTGACTTTTCATCTTTCTTCCAATGCAAATACAGAACCCTAGCCGGAAAGAAAAACAACCGACCTTCATTTATTTAACATTAAAATATCATCCAGCCTTCACAGTACAAACATTGATCTTTGTAACATTCAGAAAACATCCATCTTCGCAACACTTTCATGGCAACTTTAACAAAGAAGCCACTTTGTATGCTACACGATGGAAAACAATCGGAGACAAACCCTTCTATCTTTCACAGCTGTTATCATAAACTCCTTACCGAAATTTCATCTACACAAGAATGTATACTTACGGACCAAAGAATGAGGAAAAGGCTGCTGAAGCCTTCGTTAGTGGAAAACACACAATACAAATTCGCTTACCCAACGGTCCGTCTCATTATTTTCTCATCCGAAATTAGAGCAATATAACATGCTTTGCAATATATTGAAAACAAACAAATAGCATCATCTTCTCTGACTCACTGTCAGTACTAAAGTAAGTAAACAATATAAAAATTGGAAAATCCATTACTAACCAATATTGAGGTAAGATATATTGTGTTGAGTACCTTCCATAATATAGTATATTGTTGGTTACCTAGCCATATTGGTATTAAATGTAATGAAAACAAAGTAGATAGCTCTGCTATAATGGCAGTATACCAAGATCCATCTGATTGTAAAATACCGTATACCGATTTCTAACCTAGTATTAAAGGGTCTTTACTCAAGAAGTGGCAGGCATCGTGGAATGATGCAGTATGTAAAAATGTCACTCCATCAAGCCAACCCTAACATAATGAACTCTTCTTACATTATCATGCATAGGGAGGAAGTAGTCATTGCAAGAATTAGAATTGTTCATACGTATATAACCCACTCCCACATACTAAATGGAAAATACCTACTAGAGTGCATTTCGTACAATGAGCTTTGTATTCTGAAACACTTTATTATATAATGTTTGGTTCTGCTACCTTATTTGCGGTCGATCCGAATTACACTGTACCTGCCATGAAGGACCTTTTGATTACAATGAACGTCACTTGTACTACAAAATTCCTGAAAGAAGGATACATTTACTAAACTCACATAATCTAAGCAATAACTTCTATGCCATCACCTTGATCATTTTTATGCAACGTATATTCCGTGCGTTATTTACAATAACTCTACTTCTGTCCTTATTAGATTAGCATGTAATATTTGCATTAACCGTTGATCGAGAAGTTTATTCATTATCCTTACCATCTTATCGCTTTGCTTTCAACTATTTGTTTTTGATATCGCTGATCGATATGAAACCTTTTATCATGTTACAATGATTACACATCTGACCTTTTGTATAGTGCTAAATAACCCAACAGTTCTGGTGCTCCTTAAAAATGCAATCAATCAATCAATTCTAAGATATAACATTTTCTGATATCATCTTATACCGTCCTTCAATCTCAATACTACATAAATCTTTTTAAACCCACACCATGTACATTGCCCTTTGATTGGGAAGCTTTATATATTACACTTACCATCTTATCGTTTTATTTTTAAATGATTGATATTTATATCGCTGGTAGATAGGAAACCTTGGATCTCTTTTAAATAAACCATCATGTTACCATTTGTGTCGCACTAAATAGCCTAACAGTGCTGATACGCAGTAAAAACACTATGAATCTACGTTACCACGGTTGAATTGTTTTCTATCCTGGTGATTTAGAAATACTGATTTACGTACGTTCACATTAGCAGGCAGGAACATAGTCGACAGTGTAAGTTAGGAACTCATCTTAATGGAAGATTCCTTGCCTTGCATTTTACTACAACTAGATTACTGGATTAGTTGTATACGAGAGTCTTCAAGCATACGAGAGTCTTCATGATAACGAGAGGCTTCATGTATACGAAAGTCGGGTAGGTTTACTTAAGCAATCAGATATATATGTTGATCTTCTCCTTGATGCCATAAGTAATATGCCATCATGTTCATGTCATTGATTTTAATCTAAAATTCATTGCCAATCTATGTCTGAAATGTAATCAGCTCCAGTGTAATTAAATGTGTACCCTTACAGAAAATTAATTGATATGGTAGTTAGTTCAATACACTGATCTTCTATATAGATATATCCATGTATCAATCATACAAATTAGTAATTCATTATATCAGTTATACATATGAAAGGATTGTTCATTAATTATCTATACCTTATTTAAATATGTTGATAATTGGGATCGTATATGGTTCTGTGATTTAATTACATGCTTAGATTTGTTCCATTTAGGAAAATAAAGCTTATGTTTAAATATATGCAACTGAATAAGGTGCCATATTCACTTGTCATTCCTCTGCATTATAAATAAATATTTCATTCATATCCATGTGTTAACTATTGTATTTACTCCCGGATTTATTATGTTGCAATAATGCCATACGTTAGCTCGGATTAGATGGAACACGCATAGTTTTTAAATTCGGTACTTATCTGTTTTCGACAGAAAGGCTTCGGAAATGATATACTGCAGAAATGTCTGTAAAGTACTAACGTGCTTTATACTTTGAAGACAATGTTCAATATATAGAGTTACATGCATATTGGTTTTACAGTGTATTCCTCTGAGATGCCAAATGTCGCTGTTTTGAGTGTATGTTATTTAGTTGAAGGTGTGATAATTAGTGCACTTGGATTGTTGATCTATGAACGATATTTCATCACATAATGCCTTTACAGTTTGATTTTGAGGAAGCGCTAATTTGAACGTTTGTCTTCAAGGATCAGGCTCTCGTGAGAGTTGAGAGCAGTAAAGAGAGGGAAAACTTAGAAAATCATATTGTCGACAGACAGGTTGAAATTAGGCAAGAAAATATAACATCAGATATGCAAGCAGAGCGAAAGGAGTTTTTTTCAGAATGAAGTCATATCAGGTAGAAATAGAGTAAGATAAGGACACAAATTGTTTGAAAGGAAATTAAAATGAGCTAATTAGTAGGTTATTGGCATTATCGTAATTAGTAGTTAGGTATTTGTCAACGAGAGGAAAATGATTCATGCAGTTATAACACAGAGATAGGTCAATGAGAAGAACACAATCTTCGCTAACCTTCAGAAAAACTTACCATATTTTCTTTAATAATGCCCCATAAATTCGATTCATACTAATAAATAATTAGTACAGACCAATTAATGTTAACCTTGAAATGCACAAAACCAAATATACTTAATGCCATTTTTTGAAAAATACTGAAGAACGTATGTACCGAGAGCTTAGGTAAAGAAACGTTCATCCAATAGAATTAAAAAATTAAAAAAGGAATTCAATTTCAGCAATATACAAGTATATGATTTCAGGTTGAAATTGTAATGACCGAACACCCAACCAATAAATGTTATACAAACCACTTTAATATCTTTTCAGTGACATGAACGTTTTGATGCTATTTTAGCTCTGAAGGTAATGACATGACTGTGTAAAACTACCCATTATTGGTTTCAACGGAAATGTTAATTATTGATATTAAATAATAATGAAAAATACATATCACCACTGCAAAACATATTAAAATCTGGGTGTCTACGTAGTTATACAAGGATAGGAACAAAAGAGTGTGCGAATTAACCACTATCGTAATTTCAACGTATTTTAAATGCACATGTTGGATTGAATACCATTCTAAGATACGTAGCAGCTACTTGGAACAATATTTTTTGTAGTCGTGAATATGTTTGTGTTCGGCGCAAATAAAGACATCTACGCAATAATGCGAAGGTTAACAAGGACTTTAAAAAGAGATTTCAAAAATGTATTTACGTGTATCATGTGCAAGGAGAGCTACGATATAAAAAGTAATGATTTCAGTCAGCCTAATGCACACTAAAAATTGTTTGAACCTATGTATGATTTTTTTAGTAAGCATGAACTAATCATGAGGCCAATGTATGAAATTTACTACAACATTCCGGATTCGCCATTAATTGATAAAATGAGGCGGTTGATGATACACATAGATTAAATATGATGTAACTTAAATTAAACTTTAAGTTACATAAAAAATATCATTCAATTTATTTCGTTATAAGTTGCGTTATTACCAGAAAGAAAATGTGATCCACATATAATTCCAAGGATGCCAGTTCTTTATAAGAAATGAATATTGTTCAATTTGTATACAAGAATGATGTGGTTTTTGAAGTGGTATAAATGCTTTTAGAATTGATCGAGCTCAAAACAGGTCCAGCAAGTTTGTATCTCTTGATCATATTGTATCATGTCATTGCTTATATATGAACAGTTCTATGTGTGATTCAAAATATTTGTTTTTTTGTGCTCCATATAACTTTAATGAATCTCTTTCACTGTTTGTCATTTTGTCTTATTTGTTAATTAATATGCAAAATGTTTTTAAATACGTATGTAAATCTTCAATTTTGTTTACGTTTCTGACGCACTCTCTTACTAGATATTGTGCTTAATGTATGTTTTCTCTTTGTTGTAATACCTTCCAAATCGTGTCATTCAATGTAATGAAATTACATGCATCACTACAACCATATGTAAAAAAGTTGTTTTAATACCTAATATATTTTGCGTGTTGATTGATTTAGTTTCTGATATGTTTGCTCTGAATTATTATGATTCAAAATCAAGATCAGAAGCTCTCCATGACCTCTTGCACATATACAGACCATTAACGTAGTGAAATTATGCTACTTACCCACCATTACCGCAGATGGGTATGTGATGATATTTTCTGAACTATTTTTTTCATTTTATTTGATGCTGACAAGAGATTTAGTTTCTAGTATGTGCCGTTTATATCTTGTACCACGCATAGTTGCGGACTCAATTTGTAACAATAAAATCAATTTAGAGATATACTAATTAGCCAATGAAACAGAAACTGTCGTAATTTCGTTCATGTGCATACCTTGACAGTTGCTAGCTGCCAAACATTCTCTGTAACGTATGGCATCTCCATCGCAATATACTCCGCCATGTGCGGGCCTAGGATTTGTACATGCTCTGGTCATTGTTTGAATACCAGATCCACAGTTCGTACTACTGAGGCATTGTTCCCAACTTGTCCATAACGTCCATCCACCATTTACTGAAATTATATGTCTAAGAATACAACTGTACTACAACTACAACTGCTGCTGTTGGGAATGATAATAATAATAATAATAATAATAATAATAATAATAATAATAATAATAATAATAATAATTATTATTATTATTATTATTATTTTAATAATAATAATAATAATAATAATAATAATAATAATAATAATAAATTCACACTTGCCGTTAGCAGCCAAATTTAAGGAACTGCGATAAATATCTGAAAGCTGGCGCATTATCAGGAACCCTTCAACTGTCTAATGGATACATAGTGGTTTTAAATGCATTCATGACTTTATGCGCAGAGGTTATATCACTGCAAACATATAAGGATATGTAAGGATATGTAAATATGACAAAACTATCTGATATTAATTTCAGTCTAATTAAAGTCGACAGTAGCCATGTTATCAATTTATATTTCGTTAACAGGATGAAATAATAGAAGAAATGGGATTTAACAAATTGGAATGTATTGGTATAAACTATTCATATTTCTGAATAAACTAAATAAATGATGTGTGCATTATACCATCGCAATAAAAAAATTAGCAATTTCAAAAGAAATTGTTCTTAGATTGTGTATTTGCAGCAAATAAAGGCATACGGTCTACTCGGAGAAAACATAGGGCTTTATCAGTACTAGGTCCAGAAGAAGATAAAAACAGTTTCATTACTAAAACATTATTTTCTAAGCAATTTGTTCTAAATTGTCGTCCATGTAGTAGCTCAAAAAGAATTATATTGCGTGCTGCACGCACGCAAATATTAATATACGTATAACAATGCATCCATCATTCTTTACGTTATCTCGCTGCATAACCATGCACAGGTTATATATCTTGTACCAATACTTTTTATGCAAAGCAAACTATATTTATGTAAAAGCTTTAACTGCATCTGAAATTGTATAATATTATAAAGACATATACATGCACCATACTTAACTACAAAGCCGTATGGTAGTCGTATGCATAGTGCCATTATATTACATTGCTAATAAATTATTCATTGTTCATCTTCTCAGCCAGTGGGAATTAGTCAGCCATATCTCTAGTGTTGATCCTATGTATGCCTTATAAAGCGCTTTCGCTCAATTGTTGCATACATGGGCAGACCTACAGCGAATGACAAAGAATATATATTCTTGATGTTTACCCTGCGATACTAGTAATCCTCTATTGAACAGAATATACTTTTTACCATTATATGAAGTTTGGTATTTACAAAAATGTTTGAAAAAAGACAAAGTTTTATATTCAAAAAAAATACAGCGATGACTTTCCAAAGGTCATCGTCACGTGCTGAATACTAAGTCTACCCTTCTCTATTCGCCAATAATGTATCCATTATTCGGAAAAATAATACACGTAGTTTTGACAGTTGAAATTTGAGGACGATGGAAATATTGGCTAATTTTCATGTTTTCCCTTGCTTGTTTGTTACTCGCAAACATGGGCAGTCCTACAGTGGATGACAAAGAATATATTCTTGATATTTACCCTGCAATAATCCTTGATTGGAAAGAATATACCTTTTACCATTATATGAAGTTTGGTATGTACAAAATTGTTTTGAAAAAAGACGAATTTTGATATTCAATTCAAATACTATAATGACTTTCCAACGGCGATCGTCACATTAAATAAAAGGCAGTTATAATTTTTGGATCCTTAAGAAACGTTTTTAGATTAGAGTGCAGTGATAGCCTAATATAACAACGGTACAAACTTTTAGCTTATGATTCTAAATTTAACCGACGATATTAACGTAAAATTTGTAGATGATCCCCTCATATAAAGAAGTTTAAATCAAAGGCTGTTATGAATGTGAATTATGATAACTTTCAAATGATAAGGGACAAATGTATTTTATATGGGTACCATGCAACCCAGAGCTTAATTATATTTATAAATGATACGTGATATAATATGTCTTGGCATATTTTGCGACGGATCTTTCATTTTGCTTATACGTCGTGAAAATAATATATTCACATTTATAACATGTCCATTAGCTATTCGCCAATGGACAAAGCTATTGCATAAGATGCCCCTACCCTATGTGCTTTTGGCGCCATTTATGCATGACTGACATTGTCCGCCGACAAGATAATATGAACGTTATGCTGTTAGAGTGTTACTATTTAAATACTTTTGACATACAGCAAGTCCTTGATCTAAAATATTTGATTTCTACACATTGATTTTCAAGCTATCAAAGTACCCATTAAAAGCTTAATAGCGTATTATCTACATTGCATTTCTTGCTTACCCCAAGGAAAGACCTCTCTGCCTGTGTAGTGGATGGAGCGTCTGCCTTGATAGCGGCAGATCGTGGGTTCGAACTCTGGCAGATTGGTTTTAAAGGCTTTTAAAAATGGAACTAACATCTGGTTTGCTAGACGCTCAGATTAAGAGCTTAGTGTCACTACTGTTCTACTGGTGTCAGTATAACGGGAATGTGTGGGACATCATGCTAGATATATGAGGCTCGATACCCCAATGCTATACATCAATATAAACTGCCACACAGCAGACTTCATAACGATATGGCTGAATAATTATTAAAGCTACGTTACAAATCAAAATCACACATACACACAGACACCAAGGAAAATACCTAATAATTTGATGTGTGGCCATGTAAAATATTATTATATAATATAACATTTGTCAGATGATAGTGTTAGATAGTATTGCATGTTTTGGTCGATTGGTTTCGGTCGCAAAACGGAAACTAATCTGTTTAAATTGAAGGGACGTTAATCAATAAAGCAGCAATTCAATGTATGATGACTATTTTTGGATTATTATAACGTTACTGTATATTTCGCCTCGTTAAGTGGGAAATACAAAATAATCATTGGTTTAAATGTAAAACTCATACTAACGTTGTCATAGTTACGGTGATGTAGCTTAAGTTACATCTGATATAAAGATGGCTTGGATAACATACGTGTGTTAGAACTGACAACGGACTAAAATTATTTATCAACCATGTCCTGGAGTTCGGCCTTTATAGTAGAGTGAGAAATGAAATCAGTGTTATGGAGTTAAGATACATAAACTTGCTAAATACCATAAATCAAACTCTGAAACATTTATCATGGAAAATTATAATTTTATTCATGTCAAACATGGACTTTATGCCTCAGAAATAAATAAATAAATTAATTGCCTGCAACACAAAGAGACAATTCAAGTATAGCGAATTAAATCACAAATAATTATAAAAGTCACATCACAAGTCCGAACGAATGCATTGTTCCAAAATCATTCATGTAGTCGTGAATGCCTTCACTTATAACAATGATATCATGAAGAAAGATTTTCAATTAGTCCTCCAAACGCAAGAAGTAGAATAATTTTACAAAACTCAATGAACACTTTCTAATTCCATTAATAATTTACTTCTTCTCAAATCATATCTCAAACATCACTATCATCAGCATGATCATCATCAGAATCCTGACCTAGTGTGGTCGTTGAGGCACTGTGTTGCTGAACATCTGACCAGTTCCCTCCATTTGTCTCGATAATGTGCCAATTCATTTGTCCCAGCAAGACTTGTTCTCGTCCATTATGTGATGTTGTTAGTCCACTTTGAATATGTCTACATCTCCTCCTGCAACCCTGGTCACTGCCCTGCAGTACAGTTGTGGATAGACATATGGCACTAGTGACATAGCCATACCATTTCAGCTTTCTCTTTTTGAAAGTGCTAAGGAGATCTTCATAATAGCCTACTTTATGTCTGATGGTGTTACGCACTTCTTCATTTGTGATGTAATCCATGTAAGAGATGCCAAGGATGGTATGGTAGCATCTCATTTCAAGTGCATGGATTCTTCATTGTAATGCTACTGTCAGAATGCAGGCCTCAAATGAAAACAGAAAGATAGAGATGACTAATGCTCTTAATAGTCTGATTTTAGTTTTCAAATGGATATTCTTGTCTCTATGGTTGGGTCTTATCTTTGATGTAGTTATTGTTTGTGCTGATCGTGACAACATTACTGCTCTGATTATAGAACTAAAATATTTAAACTGTCCCATTGTTTCCAGTTACTGTCCTCTGACTTTAATCTTGGTTGAGATTTGTTTGCCACTATTAGTCATCAGCTTTGTCTTCTCGGCGCTTATCGGCATGTCAAATCTGGAAGATCTTTCATCCAGGTTCTACACAAAGGTGGCAAGCTCGTCTTCACTGCCTGCCAGCTCATCAATGTCGTCTGCAACACATAAGTTGCTGATGTTAGGCCATTCAATGCTAACTGTTTCACAGTGGTTTTCCATGGCTTCGCTCATAATGCGCTCTAAGTAGATGTTTAAAATTGGGAGTGACAGGAGACAGCCTTGATATATTCGAACTGTTGTCTTGAACCCGTTTCCCACAGAACCTTGAGCATTTACTGCACTGGTATCCATGGCGACTTTATTTAAGCTTCAAAATCACTGAATAACAATAACAATATGCTTACTGCAGTACATTCACACACACAAACACACACACACAGATATATAAATATACACACACACTATCTATCTATCTATCTATCTATCTATCTATATATATATATATATATATATATATATATATATATACCCCAAACAATAAAATCAATGGAGATGGTTGCTGATAGAGTCTGTAATTCCTTGCAAGAAATCATGTATAATTGAATTTTCGGGATATCATTCAAAAAGTGTGCGACGAGGAAGATTTAGTCCGAAACCGTGTTTGCGAAGCGGTATTGGAGTTAGAGGAAAATAACAGTTGTGTCTTCAATGTGGCGGTTAAGGATATCGAGAGCTTAACCGGTATCATGATAAAGAAATAACAACCTTGATCTTTCAGTGTTAAAGGTATAATAACCCCAGAAGACTCTATTGCTAGATTCTCATTTATATATGAGCCAAGAATTTGTAACGCATCACACATCAATAATTATGAAGCACCTCGTGATGGTGAAATCAGAAACTGCCGGTTGAAAAGACCTGTGTGTATAATGGAGACATCAACGACATTTTTTTTGATGGATCTCCTTAACAATGAGAAATTCCATAATTATTAGCATAACCTTCAAGCTGTTACACAGCGCGAAAACTGTTAAGAGAGTTGAAAATATAACAAAATATTTAGATCCATCAACAGAGAGAATGGCGTAAATTTATTGATAAAATCGATGAATGCAGCCGGCAATTATTTCGGTATATGCCAACCATCGTTCAAGCGTGTTGCAGATAAAATACAAAACATTGTATGTTCAACTGGATTTGATTCTCTTATGTTGATACAGATAATAGAGGTAGCTCCGCCGCGGGTGTGTACAAAATTAAAAGAGTTACTCCCCTTGACCTCAGAGATTGAGTAATGTTTTGAAATCGCTATGTCAGGTATATATTTGTTATTCTCAGAAATAACTAATATGTTAAGTAGAACTTAATTTAACTTGTAGTATTATTTGCAAACTAAAAATACTCTATGTTTCAAAGGTAACTGTATATGTTTCAAAGGTAGCTGTATATTTCAAAGGTAACTATATAATAATTTTCAAACATATATAAAAAAACAATGCTCCGTGATGTAATGCTAAATGACTCAAAGAGAAAAACAAAAAAGAGAGAAATATCAAAAAGGAGACCCTATGAAAAACACAAAGGCCAGTTACGTGACTCGGTGAATGATAACCGCTCATCATGGCTACGGTATATATTACTTTTTAAAGATATATTTATTATATAATAGACTATGAAAAAAATGATGTCATTTTTGTTATTATAAATTTAAAAAACTAAGAAATACAAGGATCGGATAAGCTAAATTCTGAAGGTTCTTTCTGATTTCGAATATTTACAGGTACTTGAATGCAAAATGTGATATTCTCTACCGTCAGAATTCAAATGTAGCAATCAAAAACTTTTGTTTACAATAGCGGATTATATGGAATTATACTGAGTTATTAAACTCTCAGACTCTTTTCTTACGAATAATTACTCCCTGATAATTTCAGGCCGCTTCAATCAGTGAAACGACTCCCTGGTAACCAAATACCCCTTTCTCGACTGCAGGGGTGACCGTAGAAATCAATGCTGGTATAGGCGCAAAAAGTGTAAATATACCACATGTTAAAACTATATCAGAAACATCACGAGCAGAGAAGAGAAAAATTGAACACTGGTTCTATTGTTTTTGCATCATTAACACTTTTAATCTGACGCGTTGTTAGTGGCAGATCATTCTGACAACCTGTGATCTGATCGTGTTTTAGAGATCTGATTGTAGCTTTTTAATCTGACCATGAGTGAAACTAACACTAACGTAACAAAATGACATAAATAATAATACCAGTGACCTAATTGTGTTACTAAAATCTAATTGTGATATTTGCAGCTCGGTATATACATTCAGTGACGTTGCATAAATGTCAGCAAACGATGATATGCGCGTGCTATTTGGTTTTGTCCGTAATTAAGTAAATTATCATCGGATGGTTCTTGTTGACCGTTTATTCCTAATAAGACATCAGAAACACACAGCTAATAAAACATCATATGAGTGCGTGTTTGTGAATTTAATCGCGTATGATCCTCTAGCGGAACACATATGTCGAGGTACAGAAACACCCTGTTGTGATGTCATATGTAATGAAAATACACCATTAATAGTAATCTGCATAGTATCTGTAGCTGTTGTTAGCTATGATAACAACGATATATTACCTGTATCTATAAATGATAGTATTTTTTTCTTCTGGAGCAATCGCTGGGGTCATTACAGACATCCACGAAGAGAGTTTTGTTAAATTTACTTTACCAGCAGCAACACCATCACCTCACTAGATTGTATGATTATCATCAAATGTTGTTACGAGGACTATTGAATATTGAGCTCCAAAGATAACGTTTCGTACATATCTGCAAAATCCTAATATGAGACAATGGAATTGTACATGAAAATAATCTACGCCTTCCTTCCAACATTAATACACGTGTTGCAAATCCCAAGTTGTTGTAATTAGGATTAACACCTTTCATAATATCAAAAGCAGCACCTGGTATAGCTTCGTGTTAAAACTCATCTGGTAGTTAGTCAGATGAAGTAGCTCTTGTTGTCCGTAATTTGACATACTGAGTATTCTCAGCGCTATCAGTAATATCCTTAGCAAAAATCATAGATGGACCGGATCAACTTGTGTAATCATCAGAATATCTTGCTAATATTGTTGTGGCAACGTCAACATCCTTCTGAATAGATTCAATCTCTCTTTCATCTAGCAAATATGTAGCGCTACTAAACAATGCTATAATCAAATTGTTAGCAAAGCCAACTCGCAACTTCTCTGCATGGTGTATTATCTACAACATTCGTTACACGTCAGGTTCTCCTTCCACTTCAACGGGTAGGAAGTATATACTTGTATCCTGAACTTGAAGTTCAATTCTCGCTCGTTGATTTGGTTGTATTGCGTTATAAGTATAAAATTGATAATCATGTACTGATTCATCTTTGGAAACCGGTGCGTCTATATCAATTGCTGTGTCGGGTGAATATTTGAACAATTTATGATATATTTCTTGTTCTAAATCGCGATCTTGTCAAACCACGTGTTGCTATTAAATTTGCAGTAATATTTCTTTGTTCTTGATCAGATCCATGATTTATCAAGGCTGCTAGTTTTTACCCGCGGCTTGGTTTATTATTTTATTGACATTCGCGGGCATTATTTCCCTTAATACCAGTTTCATTGGCTGCGTTTTTCGTCGTATTAATAGTATTAGTCTGTCTTTGGTTGGAGAAAAGGCCTTACTGGCAATATTACCAACAACACCAGGAGCTTTCAAAAAAATAACATTAATAGCTTTCATCGATAATTATTTTGTGATTAGTGCTATTTTGAGAGCCATTCTTTCCATTAAACGTTGAATAACATTACCAAGACCATCTCCGTAAATTGATCTATTAACGGGTAATCGCGACTTTACTACTCTGACCATGGCAGATTTATGATGGTGTATATATATGATCATCTTTTTTATTATCGTTATATTTAATCGATGTGATAATCATCAACGAGTTCAGTGATAAATTCGCGATATACGTCAATATCCATGATACCGACTTGAAATAATCGTCAACAAATATCAGTGGCTTCATTAATTTTTTCCGGAGAGTTATTTCCAGCCCCCGTTCCTCCTATGTGAATTTATTAAAGTACTATGTCGGAGAGAATATTATTAAGGCTGTCAACCAACAAGACCACTTCCACGAACACCGCTTGGAGCAAAAACAACTACTAGTAGCACCAGGCGAATCATAAGATTCTTCTGAAAAATGTTTTCTATAAAATGCCGCGTCATCTGTTATCCATTCTTGTTGAGGTGGAGGGAATTGATAGGAAGGCTCTTGCTTTGACGATAATTTTTTTTGTTTTCTTCTTCTCGCTGTTTCTGTTATCTATTTCCAGTTGTTCCATATTGACCATATACTATACTCTATCTAACGCATCGAGATATTTTATATCCGTTTCGTGTCGATTCGACTTGTATTAGTTCTAATTTTATAAAATACATCAGACCAGTGTCGCATATCTGTAATACATTTTTTTTGTGTTCCGGTGTCTATTAAATTTTTTTATCATTTCATGTGTCGTAACCACAAGAGCTGGAAAATTTGTTGAATCAGTTTTACCTATTTCCGATAAATATATTGCGTCATTATTTCATCAGTTTTTTCGTACCAGATTGAGGTTTTTCTGGTTGAAGGTACCTGAACAGAAAGATTTTGTAAAAGTCTAGATGTTTCTTCAGTATCTTTTGCTATTTTTTGAAGTTCAGGAAGAAAACTATTGTTTCTTCTACTCCTTCCTTTCAATATATAACTTATTTAGTAGTTGCAGTAATATGTTTAAACACTTGTTGAGAAACCAATGCAAAAGCAACTTTTGATTCTTGTCTGTCTTGTCATTTTTGTCTGTCAGAATCTCGGACGTAAATACTATTCTTAATCACCGCTATTCGTTCCAGTGCCTAAGGGGTAATTAATGATTCTCATATCATTATTGACATGATTTAAGTCATAGTAGCAGAAGGGGTGTGACCTCAATTATAGGCGCCCATTTGTCAAACTAACACTTCCTACAATATCGAAGCAATAACGGCAAAAATAGTAACATAATTAACTAACACATAGGAGAAACATCCAGTTAGTTATAAGCTTTGGTTTATGTTGGGGTTTGTTTTGTCATTTTGACTTTGGTGTAGGAGACTTTTGTTTAGCAAATAGACACATACAAAAAATGTCGGATTCACCCTTTCTGCTGCTTGTAATCATATATTCTCCCAAATTATTTACTCTTTGGCTCATTATATTTCGAATATTGGTCTGTCAGTTTTGGTGTTACAATATTATTAGTAGCAGTAATAGTAGCAGTGGTGGTAATAATAATGAGGGTAGTGATGTGTTTCTTTAAATAACATCTTGAAGCCGATTGATGTATTGACATGCTTAAGGACCATCTCCTTCTTTTTCCAATGAATGTATCTTACTTTAATAGTATTCCAAGCTTCTTTCGTATGGATTCTAATTACTGTAACCATACTCCTATTTCTTCAACTACAGTTTGTAAAATCTATGTCGCAATATTGTTGTCAATTTGTATTCATGTCCCATTACTTTTTTGTCATGAACTGTCCCTGAAAACGACGTGTTAGTCATTAATCTGTCTCATTCTTATCAATGGTAATAGTAGTAGTAGTAGTAGTAGGAGTAGTAGTAGTAACAGCAGCACTTATAGTAGTAATTTGCCAATCAAACCGATGAAGAAATAGTCGAAGAGTTACGAAAATAGTTTGTCTAGAAAACTTTATCATTTATCGATAAAAGTGATCCAAAGGATTTTATTAATTTTGCGGCTAATGATCATTACGATAAAGATAAAACGTCAAAACCAGGACATAAACATATTTCAGAGATATGCGTCATTGGATTGATCTACTTTATAAAATTAAAACTAACACAAGTCGAATTGATAATGAGGATCCAAGATATACATTATATATCGATGGGGTGGAAAGAAATATATAATCAAAATAAACGAAAAGAAGAACAAAAACGGCAAAAAGTCGAAGAACAAAAGCAGCGAAGATAAGGACTAAAACAACGATAAGAAGAATTAAAACAGCAAAAATCACAACGAAAAAGACATACAAGATGATGTTGTAGAAAGAATTAACAGATAATTGGAATCTACAAAAAGAATCTGATGATGAGCAATGGGCAACTGGTGCTGTCGGTGAGGGATTTTGCATTCTGGAACCCATGGCAGTGGTCTAGTGCCCTGTCCTAATAATATTCTCTCTGACATAGTATGATTAGAAATTCCTATAGGAGGTACACCAGCTAAAAATAACTCATCAGAAATAATTAATGAATCCGCTGATATCTGCCGACCAATATATGAAGGTGGTATCATGGATATCGGTGTATATTGAGTATTTATCGATGAACTCGTTGATGATTACCATAGTCATTGATTTTCGATGATAATTAGTCTCCTGATTAGATAAATAACATCTCAATAAATTCATCAAACATCATAATCAGAACAAGCCAACCATGGCCTACGTAGTAAATTCATGATTGCCTATTTATAAGGTGTATTATGGGGATGGTCACAGTGATGTTCTTCAAGCGTTATTTGCAAGAATGGCTCCAAAAATAGCACCAATCGCAAAACAATTATCAATAAAAGCTATTGATGTTAAGGGTAATAGCGCTGTTGGTGATGTTGCCGGTAAAGAATTTTCCGCGGCCAAAGAAAAACTAAAAGCACTGATTCGACGACGAAAACAAACCATCACTGGGAAAACTACCATTTAGGGAGATTATGCCTTCTTTTGCGAAATAGCAACCTGGTTTCACTCACTCTAGGAGGTCTTGGTTTGTCAAATAGACACCTTTTAAAGTTTGTATGGTTCACCCTCTCTTCTACGTCTGGTCAGAGCAAACATCAGTTGATATAAGTGTATTTGTTTTGAGATATGATGTACCGGTTATGTAAACTAAAATGATTATTGCTTTCAGTTAGTCCTGCTTAGGTTTTACTAACAAACGCTATGTTACTAAGTACTTTAAAATCGATATATGGGACGTATGTACTCAGCAGTAAGTATCAGTATGATTGTGTGTAGAACGTTTCATTAGTTAGCATGCGAGATTTAATGAACATGCCAAAGAAAACGTATTACAATTCAAACAAGTTTAAATTGTTCCTTATCAAGCGTAGCTGAATATTCTATATCGCATAAAAATGCAGGAAATTAAGTAATAACAATAGCTAATACATTGTATTAGCAATGGGCCAGGTAATAAAGTGTATAAATGACTTGTACCAATAGTTTCTTAATAGTCGGTTCGCTTTGTATGTATAGACCTTTCCTATGATATGCTGCATATTAATTATGCATATAGTATGTGCCGATGTTCTATTTTAAAATTACTTTAAGTCAGAAGTGAGGGTATTTTCTTCATATCAGGTCTTCCCAAACGTATCGTATGTCTGTTTATAAATGCTTTTGGTGATTATTTTTACCTTTTTCAGATGTATTTCTCTCCTGTCTTTCTTTGTGGTTGAGTTTATGGAGTGAGTGGATTAGCTTTAATTCCAAAAGAATATTTACAAATACCAAACAAAATGTATATGCCATACCTGCACACGTGCCCTTGGTACAAAGGTTGTATTCAATAGGATCCCCAAAGCACATGTTTCCGTCATGAGAGGGTGTCGGATTGTCACAGTTTCTCCTTCTATGTGTAAGTCCCGTACCACATGTCACGCTACATAAACTCCAGTCACTCCAAACGGACCAACCACCATGAACTAGAATAATAATAATAATAATAATAATAATAATAATAATAATAATAATAATAATAATGTAGCAAACCTACGCTCCTAAGAGTGAAAATAACTTCCTAGCCATGGTTTCTAGCCACTAACATCACAAGTAAAGTGAGACAGGATGCAGATTCGAAAGTAAACGTCAGAAATAAAAGAAAATGCATTAACGTGTTCAAAGCGAATCCCCGATAGACTTTACCTTGGAAAATGAAATAATAACGCGTTGCAACTGCCATAACAATAATAGTACCGGCAATCCGTGAATCATTACCAGAAAAATTATATTATGTCAATATTAAAGATCAGTAAGACTGGAAAGTCTGGAGAACATCTTACTAATCAATACCTGGACATTTATAAAGGGAACAATGGAACGTTTCTTTAGAATTCCCAATACATTCTTTTCCTCCATGAGCTGGTGCTGGATTTGAACAATCACGTATTCTTGTTGTTGTTCCATTATCACATGATACAGTGCAATCCGACCATTCTGTCCAGTCGGACCATCCGCCGTCGACTAAAATAAGAATGTTTTACATTGCATATGCACCAAACTCCAATTTATTTCTTTTTTAACAATCATTGTGTTTTTGTTATTCAAAATGTTGCTGCCTACTTACAATTATCTAATGCAACCATATAATAAATATATTTTAGCGATATTGCTCAGAGAAAGGAAGTATTTTCCTCACCATTTGATGGTCAGTGTTACGTACATGCCTGGAAAATCCTAAGGTGTATACAAGTATTTAGCGATAATGTCCATTGTAAATTATTATAACAATTTGTCATTCTACACACATCGGATATAACATTTGATGATGTTGTGGCATGCACATATCAATTTACCATTTACATAATATATTCCAACAAAATATTTTCCTTAAATAATAAAGATCACAGACATAAATGTGGTAAAATGCAAGCATCGTTTTGCTGGATATATTGGTTACTAAGAAGTAATACTATGATAATGTATTATTGCCTGCTTTCTAAATGTCATATGTCAACTTCAATTGAGTAATTCTGTAAATTGCACTTCAATATTGCATTAAGGTTATATTTTTACAATTACAATTAAGATAATCGTTAGTATGCTAGCTGACACATTTATTGAACTGACTGATGAGATAAACACCGAGAAAGATAGTGATCATAATTACTGAATAAAACTGATTATGTGTGGATGCATTTTGCTCCATATGTGCATAACTGTAGTATAAAACAATTGAAATTTGTTAAAGAGACAATAAAGACAGGGCAGGTGATTTGAGAATGAGTAATATAACTGTGATGCATGGAACGGATTATATTGGAAACCGTGGTAGAAAGGTTATTATTACAAATGACTCTTATTAATCAGTTCCAAATCTGAGTTAGGTTGTACCATTATTTTTGCATTCATGAAGCGATGCTGTAAGCATAGACTGATTCACTGTTATATTTACATGGGACAATGTCTGCCGTGCAACAGTTTATACTGACGTTTAACACTGGTGCATCATGCTGCAAACACTCAGCATCATGTCCCACCCATTCACATTATCCTGACTCCAGCACGACCAGTCCTAACACTAACCTCTTAATGCTGAACGCCAACCAAGTCAGCTGCTGCTAGTGCCATTTTTAAGTCTTTGGTACGACTCGTGCAGGGTTGGAACCCAAGAACTGCCGCATCTGATGAAGACAATCTAACCACTACGTGGTGGAAGGGTCTCTCTCTCTCTCTCTCTCTCTCTCTCTCTCTCTCTCTCTCTCTCTCTCTCTCTCTCTCTGAGAGTGTATGAATGATGTAAGTATATAATAATAATTATAATAATGAGGACCTTGTATAGCGCCTAATCTTTCGAAGCTCTAAGCGCTTTTCTACATCGATAATGATATGAGTACACTACAGAAAAACAAATATAGTATCAAGAGCCAAAGTGTGGTCATTAAATGCAATTTTTGAGGGTCCATCATTTTTGAAGCGGGTTGACTGGCGATTACTTGACGGCGGTTTATTAAAAAAACAAATGAAGTCTTAACAGTGGAACGAAACAGCTGAAAAAAAAATCATAATTGTTCTCGTTTCCAAAACAAGGATATGAATTAACACATATGAACTGAACAACCAATGCATGATGAAAAACAATTACTAGTATATAGATGAATATAGACAACAAGAACAAATATCATGAAAAATAGAACAAAATCGGAAGAGCCTTCCTCGAGCGGCCGATTTACACATCACATAATTAAGTATATGTGATGGGGAGGTAAGCAGCTTGGTGAAACTAGCTTATAGAGAACCAGAGCAGATAAATATTTAAAAATAATCGAAGTTAAGAGTAACAGCTATTGAAACGGAAGAGTACATCGTTTCGATAATCAATCTGTTGAAATGCCACTCATTTGACTTAAAATCTATTTGACGTGCATAACATGGCTCTTTCTGATCATTTTTTCTTAAATAAGAAACGCTATGGCATATGTTGGTTTAGTTTATGGGCCTGCTTCTGAACAAATATAGATTTCGGTTAGCCTTAACTAACACGTTTTTAACTTGCGTAATGTTTTGTGATCCAGGTTTTCCTTTGTTACACGATTTTTCAGTTGGTTTTCCTTTGTAACACGGTTTTTCAGTTGGTTTTAATTTGTTGGATGGTTAATGTATTGTAATACTTATACTTTATGTTCCAAATGAGGCAACATAAATGACGGCAGAAAATATCCTGTCATACAATGTTTCTCCAGGAATAAATATGTGTGTAATACATAATTAAAATTTTCGCTTGTAGAATGAAAGATGTGATATTTTAAAATTGTTCTAAACTCTAACGGTGATCTAATTGTTCATTCCATGATGATACTCGTCTATTAATTACATGTAAGTATTCATTAATTATCATATTTAATGTATTAATGCCAAATTTATATAACGCACAAAATACAAGCAATAAATTAAATAAGACATCAGTTGTCATTAGTGTTACCTCTAATAGTCATAAAGACCTGATTCGGCAACGCAGGTGATTCTTCTTTCTTGTCGTGTAGAATAAACTGTGTGTACACCAGACTGACCAGTCAGTTAAGATAATAATAAAAGTGACCACTGCTAGTCACCTTCATTCAACAATGAAATTAAATGTACGTAGGGTAATTCTTAAAATCCCGTTCAGAACTTGCATTACTATATATTAACAATTTATAACGAACACTAATGATGTCTTGAGCACAACTTCAAGAAAAACCTAATGAATAAATATATCGAACGCTAAACATATTCTTTTAAAATGTGTAATCTTTTACTGAACAAGAACGTGAGGTCTCTATTGACGTCGAGCAGACAAATGCTACATGACTGCAAGAATTGGTCATTAAGTATGTATATTACCGATAGAACAGAGTCCACAATAATGTTTGCAGATGGCTTTGGCTTTTTCCATATCTGCACATATATGAACAACGTGTTCAAGATCTGCGCAGTTCGCAACTGTGTCTACGCAGCTAGTTGTTGAAGATGCTGGTGTTGAGGCTGCAAAAATGTGTTCAAAATAGTGTTAATACAATAGGTAAAAGAGATTGGTTCAAAACTGCATTTGTTTGTAATTTGGACCAATTCATGTTCCTAAAAAGCAAACCGTTTTGTTGCGTAATCTGAATCAAGTGTGTTTTGAAAACGTAATTGGAATACATGATTTTCGTGTTTGTTTGTTGTACTGCCAGTAATGAGCATACGAATCACATCTACATCAATATATCTACTGCAGCTATCAAAATTTAAATTAGTTTGCAGTTCATTACTTACGTGCGGTGGTATATTCTCCACATATTGTTCCATTACAAAGTTCGTATTCATTTGGATCCCCAATGCAGTAATGCCCATAAAGAGACGGAGGTGGATTATTGCACTGCCTATATCTTTTCATTAGTCCTACACCACACCGTGAGCTGCACGAACCCCATGCTTGCCAGTCTGACCAGCCACCATGACCTGTGTGATGAAACAAAGCAACATCAAAATCCCTCAATCTAGTAACAGACATGAATGCAAATGTTGCATTGTTTACTTTACTTTTCTTTTCCATACACACATATACTTGTTTGCGGAAAATATAATTAATACATTCCAAGAAGACGTGACAGTCAGTGAATTACATATTCGAAAAATAAATCTTTCATAATATGATCAGTATATTAAACAAACGGGGTAACACACAAAGAAACCTACTCTAGCAACCAGTACATAATGTTTCAGTAATGTATTTCCCATATAGATCGAACAAAAATATAAGAGTTGGTTTCGCGAAAATCATTTCGTCACTCAGTAAAGTGATAGACTATATTCAGGTGGACATAAATCTGGTTATCGTCTATAGAATGGACATGTGCACTTTATTTTGGTATAGGAGGCCCAGAAAGATATTCCGTGGTAAAAGAAGTCAACCCAAACCACTATCATGGTCTTTGTAAATATTGTATAATAAGTATCGCATTTGATATTCAGTGTTTTACTGACTAAATGTTTACTTAATACATTTTTCCCTGACGTATTCTATATAGATATACACATCTAGAATATATGCATTGTCAAACTTTACTTGCTATTCATTTGTAGCTCTGATTCCTAAACACGACTTTGTTTTACACTTCTGGAAAGATGGCCGCCATGGCTTAACTGCTAGAGATAGGCTCTTCCGATTTTGTGCAATTTTTATGATAGTTGTGCTTGTTCTCTATCATCGTCTACATTATTGTGTTTCATCATAAATTGGCTATTCAGTTCGAATGTGTTAACTCATCTCCTTGTTTTGGAAACGAGAACAATTAGAATTTTTCTCATCTGTTTTATCCGAATGTAAAGACGTCATTTGTTTTTTAATAAACCGCCGTGACGTGACCGCTTACAATACGACATACCCTCATTAATTGGATTTAATGACCACACCTTGGTTCTATATACTACATAGTGCTCAAGACTAAATGAACTGGGAATACATTCATCATTTTTTAAATATAAACGGAAGCGAAAAAAGAAACATTCTTTCAAAGATGGCCGTCGTATAAAAGGAAAAAGAATTCCAGTTATTTCCCTTTGGACCGTAACAGATAAACAATTTAAAAATTCTGGCGTTAATTTTAACAACCTGATTAAAACTCCTCTTAAATCGTCAACCGTTGTGTCAACTGTCCCAGGGATACCACTACGTATTTCATTATTCACCGCTCAATCAGTAGGATCACAGGAAAAGCGCACAGAAATTTTTAATTTTATCAATGGCGAGAATATTGATGTCTTCTTCCTGACAGAAACGTGGTTACATTCCGCAGGTGATGAATGTAAGTGTGCGGATTTAACACCCAGCGATTACTCCATCAAGTCGTTCCGACGCTACTTACGCGGAAGTGAATTGCTATGATTATAATGTATTCCATGATCAAATGCCTTAAGTACAACACAACCTTCAATTTCTGCCACAAATCGTTTGAAATAGTCCAAACAACGCTCACACTGAGCTGCGTATTTTAATTGGGTTGGGGTATTGTTGTTCCTTTTATAGGATTCAAGCAAATCAATGAAACCTGGTTATTTCTATTCTTTTAAATGTGGGCTTTCTTACACGTGTATTGTTTTAGTAGTGTGAGTTCAAAAAGGGAATGACTTATCCGTCATAGAAAATGTTCGATGATAATCGTTTAATTCCTATCATAGACATTGAGATCGGAATTGCAATTTTATAGACAATGTATGCTTGATAACCATGTCCCGTGAGACATAGAAATATTTCGCTTGTGGTACACACGCATCTCAGTCATGTTTTAATTATATTGAAGAAATGAACGTTGCTATAGGATTCATTTACTCGCCTGGGCAGCTTCGGAGGAAGCACGATGTCTGCTGCATTGCCTTTCCTGGACACGGATCTCCACCATTACTTGGGTAAGGGTTTGAACATGCTCGAGTCCTTGATTCAAATCCAAGTCCACAACTAGCGCTACACATAGACCACGTTGACCAAGAGCTCCAACCACCGTCCACTTGTAATATGAATTACTACTATCACATGAATGTATTTAATCGCTCGTCACATTCATGTATGTCAATAACAAAAGAACGTATTACAATAAATATCAAAGCAAAAAAGAAAAATATCAATTTAAATATAGATTACATTCGTAAGCACTTCAACTTTGTAAAATGTCACAAAAGAGACAATTTCTTATTACACTTGGTATATGACGAATCATATTTCATATCCATTCTACGCACCCTACATAATTTAATTGTATAATTGAAACTTCACTTGGTAAAAAAAATAAGTGTTTTGAGATGATCACCAAACAGTTAGCATTGTTGGCGATAATAATCAAACTACAAATTTTAATTGTTGAGCTGTTTTACAAAGACAATTTAAAGCTATGCCGATCAGATTATTGCACATTAGCATAACTTTTATTTCAGTACAAAACTTAATTCTGACATATATCAGAATTATTTACAAAGTAAATACCTTTATGACTAAACTAGGACGAAAATGCAACAGTTACTGATATCTAACTGTAACTTAATTCGTACTATCGTGGATTAATTAATAGTAGTAATATGGAACTACTTGGGGACAATAGGAATCAGTATGCCTTGTATTTATTCTTGGGGCGATCTGTGCACAAAACATATTTTAACATTAAGGCTATTTTTTAATTGCTAGAAACAGTTGCTTCTAATGTTGCTACATTATTGCGGTACTAAGGCCTTGTTGAACTCAAAATATGGATTAATATTGGAATGTACATGACTTAAGATAACGCCATAGGGTTATGATAAGCGCATTTGGATAGTCTATATGTCTACAATTAATCTTTACCATGATATTTCACATAGAAACACGTATCAATACATCATATTTCAAACCTCTGTTTGGTGTCTTCCGGAAATGGAATGCATTGCCATCCACTACACCGAAACAGCGTAAGTAAGTCTAATAGAAACACCAAGAGTCAATATTACTACGGTCAAACACGTCTAACAAGGAAACAATGCATAATCAATGTTACTTTCCCGTTTGACCGCCAAACTAATCATAGGACGTAATGTTAAGTCTAGTTTGACCCAGGCCGCTTTATACTACTAGCATTATTGCAAAGCCACTCAAAATTGAATGATTCAATATTCAAATATTTCCATGCGGTTAATTATAGAACATAGTGTTACAAACGTTCATGTTATTATAAGATCAATGCGCTAACCGAGATTGCATAAACCGCAGAATCTTTTACATATCGTCTTGGCGTTGCTAATATTTGCACAAACATTTTCCACTGTATTTAATACAACACAATCCACCAGCTTGTCTGAACAATCCGCATTGCTGATTCCTGACAAAACATGAAAATGAAAATTGAGTTGATTGTGCGATAATGGCATTTTTATTATATTCAAGATTTCAAGCACTGACTGCGTTGTCATTATTTTGATCATGAATGGGTTCAGTCATTTATGTGACATTTTTAAATTGTTAATATTTGATCCTCTGTAAAATGTTTATACTTAACATCTTTTACAAATTTGTTCATGCTTGGTCCATATTATTTAAACAGATCTGAATTATATCTTGATAAACATCAATGATGTACATGATATTATATAATGAGATTCATGTATCAAGCATGCATAATAATAATTCATCCATATCGATGTCAATGCATCGTTTCCAATTCACTTCATTAACGCTGAGGAAATAACTTTATCAGAATACTTTGGTAACATTTCCAAAGTATATTAGATTGGAAAATACAATGATGTCTTCAATTCGAGACAATAATCAAAGATATTAATTTCTGGTATGTCAGTGTGAGCAAAGACACAAGATTGCTTAACCATACATAAAAGTGTTTTGCATTCATAACCATTTACCTCCGACATGATCAGTTGTAACCTCACATAAATGTTTATTGCATCCATGTGTTGAGCAGCACTGAAAACATTCTTGGATACCGCTAAGATCTACATTTCTTCCAATCAGTGAAAACGATTGTGATGAAGGACACCTCTGTTTTAAAGAATGCGAGATTTTTATTTTATATCAATCCTTTTTAAATTAACTCTCGTCTCACTGTTTATTGTATTACACTTCCAGTAATTTTATTGAAATACGACAGTATTTATGTTTATTAGGAACGTTTAAGAAAAATCAATACAAAAGATGAAAAATCAAGCGAAAGACAATGAATTTAAAAAAGGCAAGATTTGCGCATGTTAAAAATATATGTTTGTCACACAAATAAGATAATTGTATACTTACATGTGTGTCAAATTGTGTAAGGAATATGTAATGGTCTATAAAATGAATATATCTTTGGTTTCTTAGTTTTAAATGTACTATTGGATACAAATGTCTTTGCACATTAGTTCGTAGGTTTAAAAACACCTACTGACTCATGCATTCTCTGTCCAGCGAGATTCCAAATTAAGTTATTAACACAACCTTATACAGATCAACATCTACCACCTATGGCAAACTCTCAGTCTCATACTGAGGGACCCATACGTATTAAGCACCAAACTCTTTTACTAAGAATCACGCGTTGTAAAAGGTCATCTACAAGATTGCTTTTTAGACTCCAATCTAAAACAATCTAACCCTATAATGGAATGCAAAGAGACAGTAAGAAAAGATGATCTACTCAAGCACACAACTCATAATCATATAATGTCACGGGTGTAGTATAAGGAGAGAAAAAGGTATATAATTAGTTCACACTTACATTGTCGCAAATAAAACGAAATGAAAGATGATGTTCAAGATTACGTTGTGGAATAAATGTGTAGAAATATATAAACAAAAATGAAAACAGATAATGTCAAAATGATTGAGAACTATCTTTACTTTTTAATGACCTAGCTAGCCTTGAAAATAGCCATTGGCTTTGAGGACCCCTCTTCACTGATATCAATCGCAAGCTTCTACATCTGAAGGTCCGTAGACGCGTGTTTCGACCTTGTCTTTCAACGTAAACTGTTTTCCATACAACAATGTCTGTGATTTATTGTGATGGCCAACGATAAATTTGCAAAGAAACGGAAAGTCTGGATCAGACAGTGTGGTGACAATGATGGTCAATACTTCTCCTGACAATGATTAATATCATCGCATAAATTTGTTAAGGTAACACATTTGCCGTGTCATTCAATAGTACTAGAACCTGGGAGGGTGAAAACACCTTTATCTGATATGTCATTTATGACAAATATAAAGCTCCTACGAAAATTGAACATGTAAGCGTTATAACACTAAACCAACACCTCTAATTGACCAAGAGTTTCTCTAATATGATACTTTATTTTTTGTTACTTTATATTTCGTTCTTGTTTTGAAAATTAAATGTGCATTCGTTTACGTTCGGGTTGTTTTGAATGATTGCTGATTAAATAAATGTAAACAAAACAAGATGATCAAACAAAATGAGTGATAAATTCGCGACTATCAGTATACAAAGCAATATACGGTGATGGAATCGGTGATGCTGTGCAAAGTTTATTTTCAAGGAAATCCCGAAAAGCAATAACATGTGCAAAATGATTAGGAATGAAGGCTATTTATGTTCTTTGTGAAAAGTCTTGAGGTGATGTTGATAATGTCGCTAGTAAAGCATTCTCAGCATTCAATGACAGATTATCAAGATACAACGAAAACATCAAAGTGTAAAGTACTCCGCAGTTTCACATCCATGCACTCAAGTTATGCCTAAAAATGTTAGTAAAATAATAAATCAAGCCACATATCAAACACTGATAGATTTAGCTACTGAAGGAGAAGGAAACATTTACAAGTTTGAAATTCAGAAAGTAGAATCTTAAAACGTCCTAATGTTTGACGATAACAATTATACTACAAATGTTTAGATGTATATCCGATCAAGCGTTTGACATGGACGCACCAGTTCTCAAATTTGAATCTTTACGCAATTATCAGCATTTTTCTTAAGAAGCACGACAGCCAGATCAGCGGGGACGTATCAAATTTTAGATTCAAGTTACGAGTAGATATTTCTTACCCGCTGAAATATTTTTTAAAGCAGAAGGTGAACTTGTACCCGACGTTTGTCAATGATGTCTGCCAAGGATAATGCCGAACATCCTGATAGTAGACCATATATTCGGGTACAAGTAATGCGAGACACTACAGTTGATCCACATCCAGACGGTATGATAGCCAGACCTGAAGCTGCCGTTGCGAAGGTAATGACAGTCAACAAAGATTTCAATTTAGGTTTTAAAACGCGTCAATTAATATTGAAAAGTAAAATGTTTTGTACATAGTTACAATGTCCCACATCATTGGATTTTGCAACAAATGTCAGACAGGAAAATTTTGGTGGCAAGCACACATTTCTACTTGTACGAACATGTGATGATAATGATGATATGTGGCTAGAAGGTGGCGCTGTTGCTGCTGAGAACGTAATATTGTTTAAACGATCGCCCGTGTGAATGCCCGTAATGATTACAACTTTTACGGAAAAACAATCATTACTTTATTCTATGGATCAAGGCGATAAATCAGCATTATCATTGTGTACAATGACTAAAAACAGTGCTTATTAAAGTGCTATTGATGCTTTTGTTTACATAACATATAGCATCACAGCAAAGTGTTTCTGCGCCGAGACCTATATTGATTGCTTTTTAGAATGTTACGCGGTTATTTTCTCAAGAACACTATCCAGAGGTATTTGATAAATTTAGAGTGAGTAACGTTTCCTTAAGAATAAATGGACATCAAGTACCATCTGAAGATAAATTATTGCATTTGGATAAAACGTACGTAACACTTGTAAATCAGCGTTTGATAACATTTCTGGGACGTGTTCAAAATATAGATACTGGTTTGAAAGTATAGAGTACATTTTAGAACACTATATCCGATCTGTTACTTTTCACTATAACATTGATTTAGTTAAACAATATATCGTTGATATACATGTTTGATTTTGCGTAACCCCAGGTGGTTGTGTTAATTACAGCGTAATTGATATTATACTCAGCGCTTATACAATGCTACTTAAAGGTGCTGTTCGGTGAATAGTCATTGATGCCCCAGTCGAAAACATGTCAAAGTGTTCTGAAAATTAAATCCTGCAAATTATGAAATAAAATATAGTCACGTAAATGGGAATAAATATAATATAAATAACAGATCAAATTTCTAGTAGTGGTCCATACACATTGTCATTAACTAAAACATCTTAAAAAAACATCTGAATCAAATGCAGGGATTCAAATTAATCTTTATCCGAGTTCCATTAAAGATTCAATAAAAACAGGTGGAATATTTACACATTTTGCAGCTATATCTACATAAACAGCCGCTGATGATCTAGCTGTCTCAAGAGCAGCTGCACTGGGTGCTGTTTGAACTGCCGCAGAAATTGCACGAAAGAAATGAAGTGGAAAATGAATAAAAACTTTAAAACAAGGTAAAGCGTCTTAGACCACCAAAAACCCATTATTTGTGTTACGATAAAGGTCTGAGACTTCCAGAGACACTTCGTTTGAAAGTTTTATTCCAATGTTAAATTGTGACTTAATTAATGCTGCTGAAAAATTAAAAAAAAAACTTTAGTGTGTTGTTTATATATTTGATCAATCACATTCGAAACCAATTAAATGTTGCACGTAGTATCATAAATCTGAGTAAAAGTTCTGTTTCAGGTATTCAGTTGCATATGCGATCGATCCATGTGGAATTTTTTGTTTTTTATTTTTATGGACTGGCACCACCGAAAAAGCACTTATCGTCAAGACAATCTGGTATTCAACATTACCAACACAGACAATAACAGATATGCCAGTATGTGGCTATGAAGTAATTATTGTTATAAACGCTATAAATTTATCAACAGAACCATCTCATAAAGCTGTACACCAGTATACAAGTAGTCGCTATCGTTGTAAATAGATCTTAAACCAATCTGGATAGACAAGAATGTATGTCTAGAAACTAAAATCAGACTATTGAGATCACTATTCATCTCAAGCATTCTGTATTCATGTGAGGCCTGGACCCTGACAGCAGAATACAGCGAAGAATTTAGGTACTTGATATAAGATGATACAGAACCATTCTTGGCATCTCTTACATGGACAACATCACAAACAAAGAAGTGTGTAACACCATCAGACACAAATTAGGCCAACATGCATACCTCTTCACCACTGTCACCACGAGAAAGCTGAAATGGTATGGTCGTGTCAATAGACCCAACAGTCTATCCTCAACAGTACTAAATGGCAGTGTCCAGGGTGGCAGAAGGAGAGGTAGACAGAAAAAAAAGTGGTGTGACAACGTTACAGAATGGACAAAGAAAATTTTTGCAGAGACATATGCAACGGTAAATGATCGAGACAAGTAGAAGGCACTGCTCAGATGTTCAACAGCACAATGTCTCAATGACGCATTAGGTCCAGAGACTGTTGATGATGATGATGAAAATATATAGGTTGATATTTACGGCATATCTACTCAGACTAAAACTCGGCAATGTGACTTATCTAACTGTGCATTTTTTGACGATGTCATGGATCACCTCTCTAACATTTTGAGTCTCGCAGTAGCGTCTTGACAAGCATTATAGTCTGCAACTAATAAATTCATTAAATATTGCGCTGAAGTCACCTGTACCGGTATATAGAATGTCTCAGTATTCAGTGTCACAGTATTTACGATATCTACAATTATATGGCGCTATTCACTGAAAGAGTCAGATGGATCAGTGTTAACTCTATTAGATCAAAACGACGAAGTAAGATTTGAAGTGAAACCTTAAGACAAAAAAGCTCGACATTTTTATCATTGGTGGCATGAATTAGTCACAAAGCTATCACCTACCTAGTCTAATGAGCTGCCCAATCGACGTGCACGTAAATAACAAACCGAACTGAAACATATCGTTGATATAATAACAAAATCAATCTTGCAGACATGTAGTTGTTGCTGATGTAATTGTATATTCAGCGTCCGTTGTCTTTGCTAGAAAATGTGTTAGTATCAACCATAACAACGATATCGTCAGCAGGTGTAACAATTTGAGTTTCAGCTGCAACAATAATTCCAGGTATTCTTAATGTCATGGCCGAAATAGATCTACTTATAGCAAAAATAAACTAAATGAGTAGCTACAAAAGTTACATAAAGCGAAGCTAACATACTCCAGGTTATCATGGTTAATAACAGCAGGCCTTAACGATGGAATAATAATAGATACAGTTCACAGAAATGATAACGTTTTACCACGTGGAAATGTTCTACGTCCAATCTAGGTACTACTACTACTGCTGCTTCTACTACTACTACTACTACTACTACTACTACTACTGCTACTAATAATAATAAGAGTAATAATAATAATAATAATAATAATAATAATAATAATAATAATAATGTCAAACGAACTACTACACCGGATCATCCCTAATCCAACTCCATCAAAAATAACGATAATATCAGCAATCACAAACACTCATGAATTTAATGTAAAGTTTCCAACTGTAAGTCCAGTAAAAAATAGCGCTTGCACAATTACGAATAATCAATGATGGCCAAATAATAGGTAAAAATCATGAGGTGCTTTGCACAAAAATAATTCTCTAGCATTCGCAAACTTAATAAAACAAGATAGAACCCCATGATCTGCATACTGTTGGAATTTCAACTGATAGTTATCAGATTACACAAATCAACGATTAATTTCAGCGCAGAATTAAATCTTTCATAGGAAAAAATCAAATTCAGCTATTACTGTTTATATACCAACGTTATCAGTCGCGATGGAAATAAACTCGTCTGATTATCAAGTTGATATTTATCAATCATCAACCAGATCAGTGTTAGAATGGTCTGAAATTCTGCCTATTTATAATGGAATACCAGAACCAAATCAACCAAATGTATTAACTGTAGCAGTTGTGAAGCTGCACTGTACAGCTGTGGAGCTGAAGTTGTGCTGTTAAACTCCTTAAACATGATTTGATAGCCGTGGGCTAATTTTCGAGCTCGAAAATCCCATTGTCATCTTGGGACTGTAAAGATACGTTGTATATATGTCCCTTTTTGCTTTGCATAATTGAACAATCTGAGTGAATTCATTATACTATATGAATGAAATGTTATATTATTTGCTAGCGGAGTAAGGTACATCCATCTTTTCCATGTAATATCGCTATGCAACATTCACACATTGTCTTTGTATCCTATAAAATAATTTATCTGTACTCTTCCTTATTATATTTGTGCGTTCTTACGTTAATTAATTTAATATTTCTCATTCAAGTCAATTTGTATTAAACATTATATTCGTCTCATTGTCAAACGTGTTATGGTGTCAATCCGGAAATCCCACTCGGTTATCTTGTTAAAAATAGTACTTAAATATTCGAACCTCGTTCAGATATTATAATTTGTGGGGGTAAATATTACAAAATTATGAAAATCTGTCATATTTTAGCATTTGATAAGGTAAATGATAATAAATCAGTCACACGTGCAAGCGAGACGAATCGTTGTACTCCTGTATCCATGATCCTAGCAATGAACTGGAACTGTTCAAAACATTTATTGAACCTACATTCTAATGGTAGTCTATATACATCTTCAAATTGTTGTTGTTATAATGGTTCAAAATCACAAATAATTTGTTCAGGATTTAGTTTAGCTGATTAGATATTTTTTATACCGTCATATGTTGTAATTTTTTACTTGCAGAAATATTAACATTAATATTTTCAAAATTTATTATATATATATATAGTATGTTCCAACTAAAATATGTATTTGCCTTAATTAAAAGATGGAATAATTTGAAAGATTACCTACAATAGAACTTTCTAAATCTATATTTCATCTTAACCCATGAATTGGTGAGGAGTGCTCTGGTTTTAACTCTGATTTAAGATATTTATGAAGCCAAGAAAACATTTTTAGACAATGATGCATCTAGTGTGTGGTTAATAGTATGCACTACACCAAAGGTGTCTGTTAATGTGTTATCGATGTTACAATGACAAACGAGCAACAACGATTATTAATTATCTCGAGTCAAAGATATTTTATCAGTGTACATTTCATTATGCGGTTTAAGATACCGCGGAATAGGATTCATGGATTGTCTGTGACCAACGTAACCCAGTCCGTGTTCACAAAACGAAATATTGTTACGATAAATAAAAATTATCATCCAGGAAATTTGACTGATATTTACAGACTGTATTATGAATGAGCGTATGCTATGACCGTAGTTATTTATGCAATATACCCGCTGTATGACAATTCTAACGTTAGTGATCTAAAACCAATACAATGTATTAACTTACTTTTATCCAGGAGTTAGGAAAGAACTTAAATCTAGCAATAATAGTAAAAACGATAACCGGAGAAATTCTGTACGACTCGAAATATAACTCAAAAGGAGCTTAACTGGAAATTATTAATCATAATGAACATGCTTGGACTGATGCAGATACAGTATTTTTACGAGATCGAACTGTTAAATTTTATAACGGTGATATGTTCGATTTTATCAGAAATATCAGAAAGACGTTGCTGTATCCGTTTGTTGTATTAATGTTCGGATTGATAATATGATCAATTTGAAAGACCTAATGAAGATATTTATCGCACATAATCTCTCCACGAAGAAATGAAAAATCTTGAGCAGTGATATTCATAGGTCAAATATACCCATTATGATGTTAGGACTGAATAATTTCTGATAATTTTTACCGTTCCTTCAATCGCTTCTTATCTGGCTTAGAATCAAACTTCGTGAAAACCAACACGATTGGAATTTCTTAAAATTTGTATTGAATATGGACACTGCGGTTTGTGGAATACTAAATACTATTATAAAGATATTATCTCGGCGCATGGTATCCAGAAATAATTCCTTGAATGGAGGTGTATTCGTAATATTATAAAATATTTGGATATCCAACACATGAGATGACCCGAGTTGCGATAAATGGAGTTTTACCAGATTTTGACTCAACTCAATTGGCTTGTATCGAGTCGTTCGAGTTTACACCGCAAAACCATCATCAAATTGTCAGAGTTAGGTTTGACTAATATTTGTCACAAATGATTGTGGGCACCAATATTATTATGACAATATTTGCTGAATTTTAAAAAAAATATTGATATTGTTGGTTGTAAGTGAACCTATATCATCATATTGTCGGCAGAGATTCGTTTGGTTATCACAACAAAAGATATAGCTTGATGATGACAATCCTGATATAACTCGTTTGGAGAATAAAATCTGAAAAATTCTTGGCTGAAAACCTCGATGTTATAATTGCTGATAACAAGAAGAGAAATACATTTATAAGTCGAAGTTAGGTCAGTTCATCAGACGGAACTAAATTATGTACAGTTGTTAGTTCCACTGATTTTGAATCACTGCAGTTTACCCATTTAAGAACCTCGATGTTAGTTTACGTTTCAATAAATATATTATCAATGAAAAACAGAGTTTGGAGTTAGACGTTAGCGTAGCTACAGATTCATTTTATATAAATAACAAATATGCAGGATTTTTGGAAATTTTGAATATCGGCACGTATGCATCATTGGGCGAATGGAGAACATAACAAGAAAATATACTTAATTATTTTGAATTGGCCGACGCAGCGTTTAAAAAACATCTTGAAGTATAGGTAATACAAAAATTCAACCATTAAAAGTATCATCTGCGCCATCGATATAAAATTATGTGGCTAGACATAAAATAGTTTATCTTAATTGGCCTGAATATGCCTGTAAGACAACTCATGCGATTGAATTATTTCGGTAAGGTTCGTCACAATATGTTGGTATGATCGATTTCACCCCCATACATAGACTTCCGAATGAAATGAAAGAAAAAAGTGTTAAGTCATACAATTATCATGAATGCTTTCAATGGAAAGAAGATATATGGACTCGTGGTCGAATGGTAAAGACATACATTATAAAGATTATTATTTGGGATGAAATATGTACGGTATCTAAAGATATATTAAAATGTTTTTGACAGGTTGTTGACAAAACGTACAACTGTGATAATGTGCTCCGATCATGGTCAAGCGCCACCTTCTGTTTGATTGACTCCACACGAATGGATAAAAATGTTCGTAGATTTGTAAGAGGAAATAAAGTATGGTCATATAGAGCTTGATTCAGAATAAACATAGTTTAATAAATTAATCAGATTAACATCAAATAATTCAGTGTGAAATAATGCCTGAGCTAATTTCAAAAACTTTCGTCAACGAAGAGAAGTCAAGGAAACAATATATTGTGTTAAACGATATTGTTTTAGTTCCTGCTAGTGTTGCACGTTTAAAGACAAAACTCCATGGACGCTGGAATACACAATGACAATTCATTCATCTCAAGGATTACTATTTCTCATATAGCTGCTTGAATTATTGATGATAGAACTGTGTCGTAAAATTTAGTTTATCTCCCAGTGTCTCGAGTCAGAAGAATATCTCAGCTACGAAAGGTTATCGAAGACTTTCCAGAAAATAAAAACTAAAATGCTTGCAATGGCGATGATGTTGAAAGGAACAAATCGCTTAGTTAAAAACTATGTGATAAAAAAGCGTGACTTTCACCTTGATGCTGAATTTATTATGACATTAAAACAGCAACAGAATAATCATTGTGCAAGCTGTAACACAGTAATATTGTGGCAATATTAACATAATAATCCAAGACAATTTCTCGTAGATATAAAATTCATAGTGGACTTGGTCATTGTGTGAAAATGTGATGCTGGGCTGTCTCGAGTGCAATCTACGTAAGGGTGTTGGTTCATTGGCCCTAGTTCACAAAAGTGAAAACTTTGGTATCTGTGTGTCTTCAGGAATTACATGTAATTGTTCATGTACAAATCCACTTTGATGAACAGCTAAATCCAGTCTGTAGACTGAGAGTGTATTGATCTTTTTGTGTCATGACAATCCGAATAAGAACAGTTGCTCAATTGTACCGCCTTCAAGTTCATCGGGTTCATATAAATATCTTACCGTAACATTTACTAATAATGGTTGTTTTGAAAATCATGTCATTGTATTGTTATATGTCTTTTGTGATCGCATTGATAGGTTTCAATGAAATTGCACGAGTAATATTATTATTTATCGCCGGCATAACACTTGTTAGTCTTGCAACCCAAACATGATATCTCATATCTTTTTGAATTTTTTTCATGGATATTTCCTTTCCATTCTGATATTCAAATAGCCACTCAGCAGGTGTTTAACCAAATCGTTCAATCATTGCCTGACCACATTCAATCGTTGCGTGTCGTCGTCTAATTTTGACGTGATTTTTCATCAGAGATGATATTGCACTAATACATTCATTGCCAGGATCAACACGGAACAATCGAGAACATTACAAAGGTCCTCGTTGATAAATTCGTTCAAAAGCGGACTAAATTTCAACAATTGTTTTTTTTTTAATTGTTATGATTCTGTATAGGCACTTGCAACTTCTACGACAGTTAAGGCATATTTGTATGCGTCTTCACGTCTAGCAACTTTAACATATTTTAATAGAGTCATGTGGTAAAAGGAAGATATGCTCCTGATGAACTTTATTTGGAGCGCAGATAGTTTTGTTGGTGGTAGATAAATTTGCCACATTGCCTGTGGTTCTAAGCATATTTGCAGCAACATAACGTGTAACATTTACTGTATCAGCGAGTTTACTAATTGCTTCAATACCCTTCCAATATTATCTTGGACTATAAGAAATCGAATCTATCTTAATAATAAGATGGTCGATTAATTACTGGCGTAAAATACGTGTGTACCTTTCATCGTGGATTGTGGCACTAACAAATATGATTCTCTGAATGATTTATATTGAATAGAGTTTAACAAATTAACGAGCTTCTCATTTGCAATATGTCGTTGTTGTAGCTCTTTATTATTATATGCTGGATTATGAACATGACAAGCCTAATCAATTGCATTTATTGGATACTTGGTCCTTGGTTGATATTGCTCGTCAAGTCCGATATCAACTCGGGTTTCAGGACCACAATAATTACACCCAGGAGGATGTATTTCTCCTGGATATTATCCTATGGAGATCCTGGTAATGTTCCTAACTAAATTTCTAGCCTTCAGATAACATTTACGAATTTCACTCTAACTAGATGAACTATCCTGACGTAAACATCTTTTGGTTGAAACTTAAATCATCACAGTTAAACGTTTGTACGCTAAATTTACAATAATTCTAAAGATACGAAATAGTTTTGGACTCCAATATAAGACAAACAGTCGAACCTCGTTTAAGTTGACTTTTATAATTCTCTTACACTATGGGGTTCAAACTTTATGTGACTATATCTTAGAAAATAAATAATTTTATTAAAGAAACAAAAACAAAGCAAATGCAAGAATTATAACATTCATATACAGTTCAAACTATAAAAGCATTTATGTACTCTTTCACTCTTGACGTTACATTTTGGTAACGATAAATGTGTACATTATATTTAATGCATATATTAACTTCTATCAACAATGTAAAATATCATTGCGATCTAAATTTGCTGCATCGATTGATAATTATATTACCATCTAGATTTCTGCATCATTAATAATCGAGAGAATTGTATAATGGTTTACAGACGCCCATCATGTTCTCATAGCAACTTACTTAAAGTCATTTCCCATATAACATGGAAATGCCTTGATGCATTGCAACTTTTGTACTGTATTATGCTTCTTTTTTCTCTGTCTTCTAGGTCACACTAATACCGTCAGGCCGATATTCCGTCAAGCTCATTTCTTCTGGAATGCTCATCTTCGCTCTATTCACTTCTTACATGGATAGATGAATTGTTATGGCAAATGCCTCAGTCGCCATAAGATAAATATATATTATTCTTGCTTGATTTTTAGATCCTTAAACCTCTAGTTACTTTCTTTTGAAATGTAATTGGTTTACTTAGATTGCCTATGCAATTATATATATATATATATATATATATATATATATATATATATATATATATATATATATATATATATATATATATATATATGTTAGTGTGTGTGTGTATGTGTGTGTGTGTGTTTTGACGCAGGATGTTGAGTTTAACAAGTACAACACTAATGTACATTTTCAAGGACTATTCCCTTTTTCACATTTTGCAATAATACTACTGTAACTCCATTAGTAAAGTTTTAGGAATTACGAGGGTAGTATGGGAATGGAATTCGTGTCGGTACGAATATGATATTGAATGGGGTAAGGTATTTGCGTTTTTAATGTCTATGGGGAATTTTGTACTTCCAAGCAACGTGTTGATGTGACATTGGGGAGTATTATGACGTAGATCGCTATTGGATGCAGTTGTAATATCATATTTCCCGCTACACTATTTACCTCTAAACCTATTCTAAATTCACGTTTACCTGAGTCTCACACTGTTAATTTCACGTCATGCCCCATAGTACAATCCCAATGTAAAATTTCCGTTATTCTCCAGCTCCATTTTCTTTCCTATGTTAACGTCCCCCTATACCCGATATAGTCAGTTCCTTTTAAATTCCCGTTATACCCACAAATTGAAATTGAGCGGTATAATTTAAAATCACTACCTTTATACCCCATAATGCCATGATTGAATCTCCACATGCTTATCATTCCCCATCAAAACAAATGTTAGAAAAACATTCGATACTGCTAATGTGCATAACATTTCGAAAAGGAAAAACATATTTCCGAGACATACAAATTCATGCCTCGGCTCGATGATACGTGTGTATATGGATACGTGTGTGTTTAATGTTTCAACTGTTTAACGGACGATTTGCATGAATAATTTCTCACTATCTTGAGCAAAGATATACCATATTTGCAATAGCAATGGAATGAAGCGCCTTGAAAAATGATTTTACCTGATTTTCTTCGCAACCAAGTGTGTATACAGCGACTGATGACGTTTGATGTCTACGAATGAAGCAGCTCTGAAGTAAAATTATACCAAATTTAGTGTTCTTATCTTGGCATACATAATATGATAGCTAGCAATACATAACGTTATCAGCGTTACCTCCCATATCACGAAACTGCATATGAATGCAACATTAGAGTGAACCTTTATTGTAAACTGTTATAACATTCTATTATTACGGACACAATATACAAGGATCGAAAGGTTATGAAGTTCAAGTGTAAAATAAAGAAGTACCTGGCTCGAGCCGCACTCTACTATGTCGTCACAGCTTTCAGCATTTGACATTTCTGAACACTTAAAGCAGATCAAACCGGCATCTAGGTAGAAATAAAATTGATATTATATATGATCCAAATTAAACGACTTGCATGTATTTCATAAATATACCATGTACAAGCCGTACATGACGAATACTCATATGTGTTTATTTTATATGAAAATATATTCAATACATAGATTAGTATATTTGGTATATATTAGTATTAGTACAATACGATAGTATCTCTCGTCTTTTGGGTTATGATGAAAGGTTAGTTGCAATGTCAAATCAATTTGCGATAGATCCGGAGTTATGGATAATACCTTGTCCATAGAAACGAGATAAATGAGTGCTTAATTTCAAGAGTTCTGAAGTGTTCCCAAATACTGAAATTGCTACAAAAAGATGACATTTATCCACGTAATTTGAAATTGACTCGATGCCCTTTTTTTTTGAATGTCTTGTATATATATATATATATATATATATATGCAAGCAAAGTGGCTCCATCATATGCTGATAAAAAGTAACATAAATGCTATAAGATAGAAGATAAAATAAAACAATACAATGAAAGCGCATGGTATGCAAAGCATTCAAACTTAATGTTATATTTTTTTCTTTTGTTCACGTGTTAATGATTATCTCTAAGTATCCCATGCAGAAATTGGCCCTTTCTTAGAAATATTCTTAACAATCCAACCGAACACACGTTATTTATCTACACGTACTTTAAATAAAAACACACCGAATTTGACATTACAGCAAGAAATGTTATTGAAACGTATTTACTAACTGACTAAAACTAATAATATTTATTCTGAGTTTGATTATTCGTTCTTATATTTGCAATTTTCGTTATTTGAATCCAGAGTTAGAGGTTTCAAACTCTAGAAGGGGTGTCGCCATCTAAAGTGATTGACTTAATATTAAAGGATTTATCTCTCATCTTGAACGGTAACAAATCAAATATTTTTAAGCACGTATACGCTTGCCTTTTATAATGTTCATAATATGTCGATATTGGGTGTCATAAAATTAGAAAAATAAAAATAACTTTTTTTATGCGTGAGAAATATTAGTGTTGCTAATGAGTACAACGCTATCTAGGGTGAACAGGTGTTTTTTTCCAGACAAGCAACGGAACCAACATTTGTCTCGCCGTAAACTACTTGCGGCTACGGATATTATAATCCCGATATGCAAGGGTATTGTACCCTTAATATTACTCACTGTGATTAATGTATAACCGATACTGGTTTACTTCGGATCTGTTGAGGAGAGCACACGTGGTATTTCTATAGTCGTAAGGGTGAGTGTTAAATTTATATTTTATTTGAGTTTACTGAGTTTGTATTGTCACATCGTGTAATGATTCATTTCTCACAACGCAGATTTGAAGCGTTTTGAACTATGAATTTCAAGTTTCTATTAATAGTTTAATGTATTACTATTTTCCAGAACTCATTATTATTACCAGTTTGGTTTTTGTAGCTAACGAGTCTAACGGGTGTAACGAGATTGATGAGCTTAGCTAACGATTAGAGCTATGTAGATGTATATATGTATGTACGTATGTCTGTCTGTACATGTGGTGGAGCCACGACTGTAGACGTAGCTAATACAAGGGTGCTGTATACTGTCTGTACGTGTGTATACGTATGACTGACTGTACATGTAGTGGATCCATGAAGGGTGCGAGCGGCCGATACATGAGTAGGACCAGCCCGAGGGAAATGATGAAACTGTGCGGTTTATCGATGGACGAATCTTGCGACTGTACAAGGCTCAAGAAGCAAATTTTTATTCCAATTGTTGTTTCAATTGATATATTTGTATTTACATGAGATTATTTTGAATCGTAGCTGAATTACAGGATATTTGTGAATCTTACTGACAGTGCATAACATTTGAAACGTATTTGAAAACTTGAGATTATTTGAATCTCAATCTAAGTCTAAAAGTGAAATTATGTGAATATCTTAGTGTGTACAATTATTTGAAACTGAGGCTGAATGAAGCTTTATATCCGATGGATATAATAGTATTGGTTTACTTTCAATGTGTGAATGTTAGCATAGAGTTATTGGATCAGTTGTATATTGAGAGTGTGTGAGAATCATTGTATTTTTACATCATATATTTTTCTTTACTAATTAAGTTGATACATTTTCATCTTTCACACATTGTGTCTGAGTTATTTATTTAATCCAAGACCCACTCGTTTTCAATTCTGCGACATTTGGTATGTTTGTGTACGTCTTTCCATTGTATGACGGGTAGGACATGAAGCCGAGTGATTTGAAAAGTAATTTCCAATAACGTAACGTAGACATTTATCAGATGATCATAATGTCTAATCGAAAACTTTAAGAGCAAACAAATCTTCATATATATATATATATATATATATATATATATATATATATATATATATATATATATATATATATATATATTTATATATATATATATATATATATATATATATATATATATATATATATATATATATATATATATATATATATATATATATATATAAACTTGAAAAAAAACGTTCGCCAAACGAAGTATTTACATATTTTGTAGAAACGTCATTTCGGCACACCTGTGATGTTATATACACTTACACAAATATGCTATATCAGTGCTATAGTTCATATCTTAAAAGAATTTCACACAAACTATTATTAAACGTATTTGCTTTCGCTGTGCTATATTTCATATCGCAAAACAAATTCACACAACCTATTATCTTTAACCTTTTTGATTATATTAGCTGAAATGAATTCACATTTAATAAATATACTTACCACATTTACTCAGAGCAGCAAGTAAAATTATACAGGCAATACCTGAAAAATTTCAAGATATGGGGTATTAAAGACCAGAATAATTATCGATACTTTATATTCATATATCAAGAAGATTATGTTACTACTGTAATCCGGGTAAGTATGATAAGCAATTTAAAATTACCATTCAATCTACTCGTGAAGCCAAAATCACTACCTCACCATTGAGTTGAATAAAAGGTAATGTACAAATTGTATAGAAAGAAACACATCCCGATTATCGCTTCATAATATTTCAGTGTCAGTAGGTACTACAATGAAAAAGATTAATTAGCATTTACGGTATAGCAGGCGTTTACTATTTGAATTTTGTTAGAAATTACTTTTGTAATTAACAATATTTTCAAAATCAAAAGATCGGCGTGTTAAAAGAATTTAATTTCTAAAAAATTTTAGCAAGCACGTACCTTGTACGAGTGTGTATGACAAAACAATTATCCAGGGAACATGCAGGAATAGTGCTTATTTAGACGTATTATTTTTCAAAGGAAGATATTTCTGCAAGATTTGGTTGTGAGATATACAAGTGATGCTAAACTTGTACGTGTGTTTGTTTTTGTTTTACTGCACAGGATAGTTTAATCCATAGTAAGTACATTCCTACTTTAGAATTGTATTAGCTATATGCGTATACATAATAAAAGGGAGTGCCACCTAGGTGCTGTGTTGGACTGTCGTATACGTTTACTGCAAAGATTGAGTAAGATAAGCATAGACCTTTAGACACTGGCGAGCACGAATTTGTGTAACACAACTAACGTGCTAACACAAACGAAACAATGACAAAATTGATGGATCGTGATATATTAGTAGAGCTATAGAACGTATAAGCAGGCAGATAAGAAAAACGTACGACAATTTTACGATGTTGAATAATAAATTAAACCAAGTGATTGCTTTAGGCGATAACAAAAATTGTTGCTAAAATTGTAACTTAAGACATTAGCGATGACCCTATTGACAGCAAAAGTCTAAATGTGAACATAGAGCTCTGAATAATGACCTTAAGGCAATGGAGAGCAGCCAAATAGACGCAGTTAAAGCACAATCTCGCCAAAAAGAATTATATAATGTACTGTGGAATTCGTGGCTGCGCTAATGAAAATTGGGACAGTTGTAACTCCAATTTACGGTTCTTTATATGAGACAATTGTGATCTGTCAAATGTAAGTAATATTGATATAGAGAAAGCCCACATATTTCCGTCCGTAGACAATAAGCATGAACAACCCATAGCTGTCAAATTTAATACCTATAACGGCAAAGAAAACGTCTTCGACAAGTCCGTTAGCAAACTTATCTCACTGCATCTAAGGACTTTATACAAATATGACTGCCACCATGAAGACTACAATTTCTTTTTAAATGGTGCTATAGACAACAACCGTGTTGCATTTTTTTAAATAAGACAACTATATATATATATATATATATATATATATATATATATATATATATATATATATATATGACAAGGAAAATCGTTTCCAATTATATGTTGGTAACATATTTTCAAGTTGCCTTGCATATTACAGGTGCAAGTCCTAGGCAGCGTGCATGATTATTGGGTCAGCATTTCCCCCAAGAAACATACATGCAATGTATCCATTGGCCATCCGGGCTATTGGCAAGTAATGAATAGTGAGATGGATACAAAATCATAAGACGTCTGCCAAAACCTTACTGATTCTGACAACGGAAACCAGTTATGCAACCGCACGTTATACGTTAATATGTGAAGGTCTTTAAAATTATAATTACTGATGAATCTTGAGTCGAATAAGTGTTGACAAAATAAATTCAAATATGTTTAAAACATAAAAAAGATAAATATCAATAGAAACAGTGAAATTAATTGTTTCTGTGAGAGATAATACACTACTATTTTTAAATATTATGGCTCAGGGTGTTATAATTTTTACAGAAACTACAAACAGCACGTTTTTATTTTCTTTACTATGATCTCACATCATAAGAATATGTTTACAACCTGCTGTCATCGCACAAAACATAGCATGTACAAAAAAACTGACTGATTATAATGCGTAAATATAATTCCGAAAACCAATCGCTTACTGGTCTTGATCCTTTCCATGTCGTCCATTTCTCATCGTGGCATTTAATGCCCCAAACCGAGCTTACGTTAGATTAGATTAAATTAAAGGTCAAATATATTCGTGATCGAACAACACGTCTTTCACCCCCTATTAGATAACTCATGACATTATGAAATTAATGTAGTCATTTACTGAGCTAATGTAATCATTCTCATACACGCAACCAATGCTTATTCATATTGTGCAAATAGAAGCAGCCCACATTGCAATAGTAATAATTATACAAATAATAATAATAATAATAATAATATAAAAATGAAAAATAATAATAATGATGACAGTAATAATAATTATATTAATGTCACTTTCATAACAATAGTTTCTGTATTAGAGTTGAGCATGCGCTTCAGGCCCATAAGTGTGAACGCATGGAGTACATTGATAGATCGTTCATCTGTCTTAGAGTACCATTATTTCGACTGATGTCAGGCGTATGGATGGCAGTGTAGACGGCTGAACTGTTGACGTAATGGTAATATTAGACGGATGAACGTTCTATCATTGTGCTCCGTGCGTTCTGACTTGTAGAACTGGAAGAAGAGAATAGATTTAAGGTTCGACACTTTCAACCTGTGGACTCGACTAAATCATATTCAAGGCTTACCGTCAATAACGGTACCAAAGCAATCCGAGAGATGATGGACTCGCCTCATATGTGGTTCCCAATCCAGGTATCGTTCTTGATCCCAAGCCAGAAAACACAAAAACCAACACACGGCGAGTGTGGATTACATTAATGCGGATTGTTTCTCAGATCCCGCCATGTAGTAGACTGAGAACAGCTTTACGGGGACAATAGATGGATTGTCCAACATATGATCTTATTAATTTGATTATGTGCTCAAGGCTTCTGTCAATGTTCGCTAAGTAGAGGTCACCTCATTATTCTGCCTTATGCCGCGGTTGGAAAAATCAAAGATATAGCTGAAAATACAAGATGATTCTTCATAGTTCTATGAATTACAAAAAATATCCAATGGCTATCCACATCATACGCCTGAAGGAAATATCCAAATCTGTTTTTATAGGCAGATGTATTGAGGTGATAAGAAACATACTTTCTCTGTCCATATTCATTCCCTGATTAGCTTATTCGCTGATTAGCCCTTGAACTGAAATCTCTGCTGTTTTTACGTTTTCAAACATCCGTGGGCTTGTAATGAAGCAGTATTTACATATGTTAATTACTTGATAAACCAAATATACATAATCGTCTGTATTTAGGGTAAATATGGTAACTAGGTGATGCTGATTGCATTTTGTAAGATCAGATCGAGACCAATGTCATTGTGGGTTAGTAATCTAATTCGGAACATAAATAAATAAATAAATATATATATATATATATATATATATATATATATATATATATATATATATATATATATATATATATATATATATATATATATATTGTTACGCGCTTAGGCTCGAATAAACAGTAACATAGAAAGAGTGAAAATAACAAGTTTGTAAAAATTAATAAACAATTTATTGAGCACAAATATTTTCCAGAAAAGAAAAATAAACTTACGGTTTTAAGAATCAATTCCCAAAATTAATCTAAAACTAATTCAAAATATAATCCACTGGTGAAATTGCAAAAGTCCTGGTATTAAAATGTCCTAATAATTCCCAGTTCGAATCTTAGTGAAGCATCCAAAATGGAGGACAGTGTCACGTGATGAAGTCAGTTCTGGTCTTATGAAATTCAATGAGCACAAATGTTTTCCAGATAAATAACAAAATAAGTCCTCTTGATTTAAACGAATTGAAATAATTTCCAGTAAAAGGTAATTTAAAATAACTCAAAACAACACAACTTAGTATTCTAACAGCCCAGATTCTACTAAATAGTTCGCTCCAAAACATAATTTATATAACTGTTTTTACGTAGACAAGGAAGGGATCACATGACCTTTTAGAATCTTTAGAACAAATTTACGTTCAAAAAATCTCGTGCACACCGTATGACCCAGATGAGAATCAGTTATTTCTACTGTCAAGAACTAAAAAAAGAAAGATGTTTACAACAAAGCTCTATAATGTCCTTGGAATCAACCAATTATTTTTAAAGCTTGTTTACAAACTCTGAAGCAAGGTGAGAAATGAGTTCAACATCTGGTGTTTCTTTGTAGAGTACAGGTCATCCCACTTTTTGAAATAAAATATCTCTCAATGAATGAATTTTAAACTTAATATGTCAAATTCGAATCTGACAAACAAACAATTAAAACAAAACATAAATGACTTAAATCAAATATAAGTAACCATATATATATATATATATATATATATATATATATATATATATATATATATATATATATATATATATATATATATATATATATATATATATATATATATATATATATGTGTATATATATACATATATATCGTTTCTGAGGATACAAGAATTTGGTGTTTGGTCTTCATAAAAGTCACTATTACCCGGCATTAGGTGGCTTCGGCGATAATTTCCAAATATATTGAAGAGTTAGTTTTGTTCATCTGAAATTGTTTAAATCATTTTCCTCAAAACGTGAGACTTTCGGAATGCACACAACCGACGTCTAAATCTGTGTTTGCTTCGTGGATCATGCAACGGCAGAATATGTTTGCAAGCTGATAGATCCATACCCATGTTAATTTCTTATTAAGGTTCGGAATAACTATGATCTGCCCCATCGTCTCTGGTTGCAGAGACTTGTGTTAATCAATGCTGTTTTACATTGTTACTGAAATATGCAATATGTGAAACGAAACGTTGTACACAAACATCTTAGCAAATGTGGTTTCTTTCCTGATGTGAACAAGGTGATTTATCCGTTGGAAGTGTTAGCCATCAAGAATGATATAAAGGCAGTTGAATGGCATACTTTAGAGTTACATTTTGAAATTAGAAGCACTTTTCTTCGGAAAGTTTGTTAAAACTGTTTAAGGAAAACATATTGACGTTTAATTTTATGCTATACACTTTATTCAAGGCTTTCATGTTATGAATGTTGATGTTCAATCACTGCTAGACAATGTTTGGCCACAATCTACACCCATATATTTTACAAAGTCACGTTGAAACCTATTTATACCCCAATGAGCTTCGGTTTTGAAACAATTTATTTTAGTATTAATAGCAGCAATAGCAGTATCCTAGTGATGCCATTCATTACAACACAGTTTCATCTGATGTCATAAGCATTATGCAAGTCAAAACACCCGTCTTCGTGATGTTCCCTTTAATGAAGACTTCCTTCATATATTCTTAACGTTTAACTAAATGATGAAATATACTCACAGGTCGCATGCATCCACGTTGTAGCCGCGATTGTAGTTTATTTGATCCTAGATACTAAAGTAAATATTTTATATCAGCATGGTTACTTTTATTCCTTGGGGTCAAGATGGTTTTCTATTGCGTATTACAGTTACTCAAGAGAACATAGTATTTATTTCACGATAGTCTTATCGCTGTATATTTATTGCTTTTACGTTTGATTTTCACATATTTTCATCAGGTATTAACATTATATAATGTTCACATGATATACTGCGCTTGTTGGTAAAACTGATCAGTCCGATTCTGCTGCTTATGAATTAGATTCTTACAATGTGTTCATCTACTTAGGTTTTATTATCAGATTTAACTATTTTACCGTTATTGATTTAACGTGGTTTGTCAAGGAGTACATTGACGAAACATGTTTTATACTAATGTTTACTACTAATCCCTCAGGAATAATTGTAATAATGCTTTTATTTCAATGGCGATAAACAATTAAAAATACTAGTTTACTTACTTCCTACGATTAAACTATTTCGCATACATATAAACCAAGATATAATTTTAGGAAAATAATACCGAGAAAAGAGGTGAGGAATCGTTATGCAATGCTATTTAATCACATTTCCTAATTATAGTACGCTATACAGGACTGGTCGAAGAACTTTTTATTGCTTCTCATGACCGTTTAAGCGAGTTTCAACATGGAACAAAAAATATACTGTTCTTCGATGATGTTCCCTTACAAAATGTTGCAGTTTTATCAAGGAGCTGTGTTAGTTGACTGATTGGTACGTGCTGCACAAATCCCACTCAAAACGTTCATTTGGATAACTAGGTAGTTGTTGAGTCCGTAAGGGGACTGTGTAATGTACTGATGCTTAATACTGTTTACTTAGTTTGGGTTTTCATAGTTTAGCATTATTGCATATTTGATGCTTTTTATGAATTAATTACTTAGTTCGTGATAATATTCTTTTTCGATTGCATCATTAAATGTATATAGTAGATTCAAATACAGTACTGACTGGAATTAATAGTTATTTTTTAATGTTTAGAACTAATAAGATCTAACTGTGGCATATTGAAATCGTGATTGTTTACCCCCAGGACGGCTACAAAGTAGATAAGACTCGAATCGATAGAAACACTGCAAGTAAAAGTGATTCAGATTTTTCACATTAAGTTGATATAAGTTTTAAGTGGCTGAAAGCACAAACGGCATAAACGCAAAATAGATAGAATTAACGATGTGTAAAACCAATCAATTTAGTCACATGTGGCTTTTGCAAGGTTCCATTATTATGTAAATTTATACTCTGAATTAGATTAGTTCATTATATATGCTGTACAATGTTTTATTTTTTGTTACAGTTTCTGTTGCTTTTTTATTCTAATCCTGATAACTTGAACGTTTTAGGTAAAATAAATTTCAACAAGTGTATACATGGTTGTACAGACACAGTTTCTATTTCACTGATTTCTGTCAGAGAACCATGCAACACTTTCACTACCGTTCCATACAAAGTACAATATTTGTCGCAAACGTTTTATATCATTATGATCCAATGAGCATATACAGTTGACTACTGTAAAGCTGTTATTAATTACGATCTGATTAATGTAACGATATATATGAGCTACCAAATTAGATCCAATTTTTTTACATTGAAGCATATTCTAACTGGTTAAGTTTAGGCAAACAAATTACTTTTAACAGAAGCACGTATATCGCAGGCGGAAAACAAACTTTAGCAGCTTTAATGGTCTCCACGAAAAGACTAAAGGTAATAAAGGTGTATGAAATGTATTGGATGGACAAGTATAGAGTACTGGTGTCCGTAGTGTTTATCAGATCAATTGAATGCGATCGTCCCCTAATCTGACACTGAAGGCTAATACTGGAAAGTGCCTGTCAGTTCAAAAACTGTGCTGGTGTAAGACACATTCATTGTAGATACTCAGAACATACCATGCCTGAAAGTATTAATATGACATGCGTGGCGATAAGATGCATGTTATAGCGTTGAACTAAATTTGATAGATGACAGTCTTATCTAAATGTATTACCAATGTGACGGGTTTTGTAATATATTATATAAATATTGTATACTGAGGATCAATATTCAAACACTAATGTTTTCTGCCTTTGTTCTCAATTTTCTTCTAAATCTAGCATTTCATTTAAATAAAATTCCTGTTGTGTGCTAGTTTCAAATGTTTTGTCTTCGTCCTTACTAAACTCTTGAATCTTCGTAATCCACAATAACACGAAATATAACGACAGTCATTGTAAAACAAATTCAGTATTTGTAACTGCATTGTTAATATATATATGTGTGTGTGTGTGTGTGTGTGTGTGTGTGTGTGTGTGTGTGTGATTTCTACGATGAATACAACTCGCTCATTGACAAAATTTTCAAGGATGACAACTTGATATTACTTGAATTGCCGACCATAAATATTGGCCTTCCTGTCTTAGCAAGTTTGGCATTGGGTCGATGAATCAGAACGGACAACGACTGGACTTGATCATTACGAGACGGTCTGCCATGAAGGGTGTGCTTCTTAACCGCACCTTCCACAGCGCTGACTGCGAAACTAACCACTTGCTGGTATGCTGCGAAATGAATTTGTGTCAGTTTGTATGTTTGCGGTTGGATTCACAATCCAGGGTCAGGACTGTTTTTATACACTTCTATCACCATATTATACAATTATGTTTCTACCATCTATGATGGCAAAACTGGTGACAGTATACAGAAATCCTAGTCGCTAATTAACTTGGTTAATACATAATTAGAACGGTATAAAACGACATCGTTGATTAAACCAAATATGGTATTTATTACTGGGAAGAGACTTTGCTCTTTGAGGCCAGGTTTGTAAGGGTTATGACAAATGCTTGCCGTTGAGCAGACTTTTTATTTCAGACCATAGTTTTCTATTTGATACATCTTGTCAGTTTCGTATTCAATGAATAATGTCGAACCTGTCAGAAGATATTGATACTACACTTTTTGAATAATCATTTATAATCGTAAAATACATATGAATATGGCTGGCTACTCGTAGAACTCAGTACAACACAATCGTTAACAAATTTAATTAACATACGAGTTTTTATTCGTACAATGTTAATGCATTACACACTCATTAAGGACGATATATTTCCGCCAATATGCCAATGAAAGTATACAGCGGACTTATAATAAGTATAAAATAGCTAGTCCTCAAAATAGAAAATATCCAGTGTTGGTGCCAGCATAAATGCTTACAGTAGGCCACACCTAAGAGACAAATACATGTTGACATTTATCCATGGATCAAATCCATCGACTATGAAGGAGATATGTACTGCTGTTATTGCAAACAAAAACTTCTACAGACACAGATTGGAAATGAAACATTCAGTTCATCTGTCAATGCAAAGAAGAATTATTTCAAGTAAATCTGGTGACACACGTGGACCTTATCAAGCATGCACATCAATATATCGGTATGTGCAGACCAATTGGTGACATTAAACTAAAATATACGATTTTATAAAGATAAGAACGAATGGAAACCAAGACAAGAGAGAGCTCTCTTTGCACCGTCGCCCAATATAGAAAACAATTTAAGTGTTGTCAGGGCCGGCGCTTCCGCTAAGCGAACTAGGCAATTGCCTTGGGCGCTGGGCTAAGGGTTTATTTCATGATAGGCGGGTGGGTGAGGGCGTGAATGGATGGGGGCGCCAGATATCTGATCTCGCCTAGGGTACCAAAATGCCTTGCACCGGTGCTGAGTGGTGTAGAAACCGAGTAAGAACTACCGTCCAACGGAAATCTACTGGCAGCTTTCTCTCGTATCCATACTGGCCGAACCCAAGACTAATCTGCGCTAACAGAGGGTAGCTGTCATTGATTGGTTAATACTATCTGGGAACATCGAAGACTATATTTTTGTGTATAGTATGCCTCTTAGGGGTTTTATTTGCTCTCTTACTGTTGTCTATTTCATAGATAAGAAAGAGCTGTATACCCTAATATCATTCCCTATAGTTGGTTGCATGTGGCTTTCAGTTTTCCTATTGCATATCAGACGAACAATATTGATCCAGATCGATCGCATAGTAAGGTTCCATCAGCTAAATACGAGCAAGGGCGGGATTAATCATTTTATATTAGCTCATAATGGCCATGCAAGGAGAAAATGCACCTGCATCAACATTTTCCATGTAGGTGGGAATTGAATAGTTCTGGTGACGTATACTACTCACACACTTGTTATATTGGTTAACCCGTATTCGTTTACAATTATTTAACTGCTGCCATCCCCCATTTTTATTTTTGTTTTAAAATCACACACCTTGGACACCGTCATTTGTATTGTATAAGCATTATTGAAAATGATTTATCCTCTGGCGCAGCTATTTTATATCTTTTGTATCCAATGACACAGCTTTTCCATCACTATTCGATGATCACAGGCTTGGTATTGTTTCATGATGTTTATTAAATGAGTGGTGCAACTTCTTTTTGTGCTTTTCCTAAGACCATTCTCTCAATTGTTTCATAATATCTGAGGAGTGTTGGCACGGTTTCCTTTCTCCTAATTTCTTTCCGATCACAGACCCATCATGGTTTCATAAAATTTCAAGTTGTCGAGCGTTTCCGTAATATTGCATTAAAAATGAATAGACTAGACTTCAAAGGGTAACAAAGTAACTAATTGTATATGTTACAGTCATAACCCACAGGTAGAAGTCTGCCATCTCATTTATTTAGTGTTTTTCCATGTTCTAATACCGTTATTGCAGAACGTTATAACTGTTGGGAGAACTGCTTGCTGCAGCGTTGATTAAAGGCCATAATACATTCTCATATTGTAAGTTATTAAAATAAAGTACATCATGTTTATTAACTTCGCACTCTGAGTAAGTGAATCATTGCAGAGAGGACATAGCTAACATCTAATTATGAATATACATTGTCATATCGTGTACATCTATTTCATCCCTTGATTTCATTTTTTAAATTATGTATAATTCTCATAATTATTATGTCATCACACTTGGACTGCCTTGTACCGATGTTCAAGTTGGCCTGACGTCTTGCCTAATAAGCCTCGTTTCGTCAGTTTTGTTAAATCACTATGTTCTAATTTTATGTTGTAACCTGTCTAGGCACGCCACTGAAATGTAATTTCACTATTTGCAAATATTATTATTTTGCATCCCGCCACCCTCCAGAAAGACAAAAGGTTTTCTCATAGTTTGGTTCAAAATCAAACTAGGTATGTAAAGTAGGACTATCAAGCATATAATGTTTTAATCTGAACTGTTACGAGATTAGGCTCTACTAAGCGGTGACACAGAAAGATGAAAACAACAAGCTGTGTACAATTTAAGAAATAATTTATTTTCCTGGAATAAAGATTGCAAAAATGGAAAAAGAATTTAAAGTTTTAAGAATCAAATTCAAAAGCAATCCAAGACTTATCCGCGAATTAAATTACAAAGTCCTGAAAATGAAATGTTCTCATTGTTTCAAGTTCGAGCCCTGTTGGAAAATCCAAGATGAAAGACGATGACGTATGATGAAGTCAGTTTTATGTTTATATATAGTTCCTTGTAGAAACACAATAGTTGACACTCCAATGTTGGAAATCCGAATAAAAGTTTGATAAACTGTCTTTCTCAAAGAATTCTGTATGAGCATATCACATATTTACAGAGATAAAACAGTCAGGTACTTAAATGACTTCAGTTTCATTAATGACCCTTTAAAACAAATAGGAGATTTCAGGATCGTTTTCCTGGTGGACGACAAGTTATTGTATTTGATCACCCTGATTAGAATGTAGAGAATGGGCAGTTTAAAGAGGATCACTGTAATCTATACATTCTGATTGATCCAAGCAATGAATTACAGTGACCAATACATATATCACCTGAAGGAATTATTTCCTTATAAAAAAAATCATTCTGTTGAGCTTTCTTGGCAATAGCCATTTTAACTTCATAAGCATGGGATACAATCAGAGAATTCCCTTTCAATTAGATCGACTGTTTGATCCAAACAAGGTTTGTCAGATACAAATGGATTAACCACAACGTTGTCCCTAGCTATATCGTTGCATACTAATAAATGAATACCCTCTGAAGGTAAGACAGAGACTGCTCCAACTGTCACGGATTCTGAGACTAAGTCTGATGTTCAATTTACACCATGGAGAGTTACATCAGCAATACCAAACTCAACTCACTGAATAAAAACACCCTCATTAGAAGAAGAATTCTCGGAAATTGCAAAGTACTGGAACGTAATAGACTGAGAAGCTCATGTGTCGCTTAAAATTTTTAATAACGGTGGGATTGGCAAAATCAACCAAGTGTGATATACAACCCAACGATATCAGACTGGGATTCATTCGACTCAACAAATATGTTGTTTCAAATATATGACCGTGACGTTGATCGCATTTAAATAAGAGCATTTGGAACAGATAACTCTGGATTATGATGACTATTTTCAATTTGTAGCTATGAGACATTACGTGTCCTTTTTAAAAGTTGTGCCTGTTTGAGTTTTATAAGAGCTTGAATTGGGCTTATATACCTTTCTGCCCAAAGACTGTTGAGTAAAAGTCTTGCTTACAAAAGCAATTTTAAAGGTAAAGAGTTTTCATCAGGTTTTGCAAGGTTTCGATCTTGTGCTCGTCAAAATATGTCTTAATGTCACTATGGACACAGTTCGTTAACTATTCAAGTAATACAAGTTGTTTGAGACTTCATAATCGTTTTCAACTTTCTTGACTAAGCACCATCTATCACACAACTGCTCTTTTTCTCCAGCAAATTCCATTTGTGTTTGTCTTGCTTCGTTTGTATAGTTTCTGCATTTCTGCCGATAGCTTCAGGGACAAACTTTGCAACCCCTTCAGATATATCTTTTGACCGCATCAGAGTCACCACTTTGGTGCCCTGATTGTGAATGGTAAATATTACTATAATTAACAGTGAGTACGCATTGTAATAATAGAGCCCAATGCTCCTTTAGACATTTCAATGTTCAGCAGCTTGTTTCAAAATGAGTACAATATTTGACTACTAAGGGGGAACTAATTGAATATTCTTTGCAAGATCAAAAGTTAAATTTAGTTTTGAGGTATGAATGTTTCACTTGTCAGCTCTATTTCTTTAATACTACAGTGATATTGATTCTATCCTTCTTGCTTTATATTTGCATCTTCTTCTCTCTCTTCGTCTCAAATTACATTTATTTTTCTTCCTTATATAACTGCACTTGCATTTTGCTTACAACTGCATTTTGAATTTCATTTTCGTCCTTATATAACTGATTTTGCATTTGTTTTTGCTGTAACTGTATGTGTGTGTGTCTCTCTCTCTCTCTCTCTCTCTCTCTCTCTCTCTCTCTCTCTCTCTCTCTCTCTCTCTCTCTCTCTCTTTATCTATCTCTTGCATTTATTTTTCTTTCTTTTATTCTAAAGTTCGAACAGCCTTAACTCCAATTCCATTTTGAATTTTAATTTTAGTTCTGTTACTTTCAAATTAGAGTCTGATACAGTCTTGCTGATATCCAAAACATTTTTTACCAAATACTAAACCAAAATATTTCTTATTTCTTGTTTCGTTAAAACAGCTTTCGTTTCGAAAAGATCGTACTTTCTGGCAAGTTGATTTTAATTCATTTTTTTTTTCAAAAGTCTAATTGTTCCTGCTAGGGAATTGAAAAAATGATTTCCACTTTTAATGACAATTTAGGAAAAAGATATTTGATCTTACTTAAGAAATGATCAAAAAAAACCAAGGTAATTCAAATTTCAAAAAACCACAGTTTTCTGATATATTCTTTCCAAAATTCAAATATCCCGAATAAGACCCAATTCTTTTTTTTTACGAGTTTAGAATCTAATAAACGATAAAAGATAAAGAGTGAAAACAAAAAACTCTGTACAATGTAAATGTAACATATAATTTATTTCCTGGAAAACAACATTGTATAAATTGATAAAGAACTTATTGTTTTAGAATCAAATCCAAAAGTACCCAAGACTAATCCGCGAATTAAATTACAACGTCATATTAATGAAATATTTAACACTCCGGTGTTGGAAATCAAAATACAGTTTTGAAAAACTTTCTTTGTCTAAGAATTCTGTATGTGCACATCAAATATTTCCAGACTTACGAATTAATCCTTATATGCAGTTTTGAAAAAGTATGAAATTGCAAAATCACGAAAGTGAGGAAGGGATTCTCGTGATCGTTTATATCAGCTATTCCTAGCATGGCCCTGAAAGAAACATCATCTTTAGTGAATACATTTACATACAATGTTATGTAATGAAAAATAAAAAAACATTTTAAAAAAACTGACAGGGAAACAATTAAATTAAAACAGATGCATGTTAAATCAAATATACATAATAGTACGTAGAGTAGAAAAGACAATATCAAAACGGTTGAATAGTCAGGTAAAGTATAAATGTCGATTACAAAATTATGGTTGGTACTTAGGATACAAATGTCAAGATTAAAATAGGTACGTATGGTTGAACTGTCAATATTAACATTTTCGAATAGGAACGTAATGTAGATATGTCTAGATTAAAATTTGTTGACATTATGTTAATTAGACAGGTTTAAATTAAAATGGTTGAATAGGTACGTAATGTACATATGTCTAGATTAAAGTCTTTGGATAGATATGTTAGACAGGTTTAAATTAGAATGGTTCAATAGGTACATAATGTAGAAATGTGAAGATTAACATTTTGGAATAGGTAAATAAAGTAGAAATGAAAAGATTAAAATATTTGGATAGGTATTTTAATTAGACATGTTTAAATTAAAATTAGCAATCAAATCCGAGCGAGAGACAGCGTTGCCATCGCCACCTGGAACATTAGATCTCTGACACAAACTGGAAGACTCCAAGAGTTGACACAATACACAAATTATTATGGTACTCTGAAGCAAGATGGAAAGACCTAGGAGAACACCAAACTGACGATGGGCATATATTATACATTTGTGGGAAGTTTGACAAGTCCATAAATGGAGTAGGTTTCCTTATAAAAAAAGGCATTAAGAGATCTGTGCTTGAATCTCTCACCATATCTCGCAGGGAGCCCCGAGTGGCCGAGTGATCTAAAGCGCTTTCCGTTACGGATCACTGCCAATTCACCTCCGTCTGCGTGTGTTCGAGTCTAAGATTCGGCTAATATAGTTATGTGAGAAAGAGTGCTAGTAGCTTCTCGTGGATTGGTGGTTCTTTCCGAGGGTTTCCCCTGGTTCCTCCTCCACCAATAATACTGGCCGCTATGTATAGCCTATCGTGTGCTGAAAAATGGCGTTAATCCTACTACAACATCAATATATCTAGCAGAATCATCTCTATTCGTCTGAAAGCATATCCCTTTAACATTACAATTATCCAAGTCTATGCTCCAACTACTGATCATGATGATGACGAAATAGAGGTGTTTTACAACAAACACATTGGGTATATTAAACACGGTAAGTAAAAACGAATTCCTCATCATCCAAGGAGACTGGAATGCCACAGTTGGCAAAGATGCTCTAAAAAAAACTCGGATGATCATTGTGGACCTTCTTGCAATGAGCTTACCAATGAGAGAGGGAGACGGCTGCTCGAGGACGCAAGCTACAACATGGTACTAGCCAACACCCTGGGCCAGCATAAAGCTTTACGTTGCTGAACATGGCACGCACCCAAAGGAACCCATCATTACCAGATCGACTTCATACTGGTTGAAAACCGTTACCGATCTGGCATCAATAGAGCAAAAACCAAGAACGTTCCCAGGTGTTGATGTTGGGAATGATCACGACTTCGCCCTTATGAACTTCCTAGTCAGGCTGAAAAAAAATAAACTAGCCAAAGAAAATCAGGCTCAAATTAAATCTTGAACAACTGAAGGATCCTACCATCTGCAAGTAATTCCATGCGATAGTTGGAGGAACATTTGATCCACTCCTTGTGATGAATATTGATGTTAAAGTTATGACAGACTGGGTTACAGAAAAGATTCTTAATCTGTATGATCCCCGAAGAGACCTCAAAAACACAAGACACACAACAGGGGCAGTGGAGTACCAAGATATAAATATGAAAATCAGAAGAAGAAAAAATTGAAGAAAGTAAAAGGAGCTTGGATTGGACAAAATTACATAGAAATAAAGAGCAGTGATGATGATAGTTTCCCCATTCTCAAAGAAGAGGTGCAGTCAGAAATGAGAGAACTGAAGAATGAAAAGGCAGCTAGGGTAGATAACATCCCAGCTTATCAGGAATTCTGGGGAATCAGTGACAGAGCTACGATCAAAAATCTGAAACAAGATCTGACAAACAGGCGAATGGCCAACACCGTGGACCCAGTTACGAATTATAACACTCCCCAAAAAAGCAATCTCCAGCCGTGCCAAAATTACAGAACTATCAGTTTGATCAGGCATGCAAAGTAAGGTGATGCAGAAGATCATCTGAATAGATTGAACCCACATGCAGAATAAATAATCGCCGAAGAACAGGCAGGGTTCCAAAGTGGAAGAAGTGCAACATAACTAATAATCAATTTTAGGGTGTGAAAAGTACTCACAACATTAACAAGATATATATCATGTGTTCATAGATTTCAAAACGGTTTATGACAGATTGTGGCATGAGACATTTTTGGCCACAATGAAGACGTACACCATGGGTCAAAAGTTGACCAATACAAGCAGCTGTACGCCAAAGCTACCAATGCAGTACTTGGTCAAGGTTCTGTTGGGACTGGTTCAATACAAAAAATGGAGTACGGCAGGGCTGTCTCCAGTCACGCACACGTTTCAATATCTACTTAGAACACATCATGAGCAAAGCCCTGGAAAACCACTGTATGACAGTCAGCACTGGATGGCGTAACATCACCAATATATGCTTTACAGACGACATTGATGGGCTGGCAGGAAGTACAGATGAGCTTGCCAAAACATATTTTAGATTTGACATGGAGATAAGCGCAGAAACGACAAAGCTGATGACAAATAGTGGCAAACAAATCTCAGCCAAGATTAACGTCACAGGACAGGAACTAGAAACAGTGGGCCAATTTACAGATCTTGGTTGCATAATCACGGAAGAGGGATCAATAGTAGAATTTTTGTCACGAGCAGCACAAACAACGGCAGCTATGTCAGACCTAAGGCTCATCTGCAGAGACAAGAATATCTGTCTGAAAACTAAAATCAGACTATTGAGAGCACTTGTCATCTCAATCTTTCTGTATTCATGTGATGACTGGACCCTGACAGCCGAATTACAACGAAGAATTCAGGCGCTTGAAATGATATGCTACCGAACACTCCATGGCATCTCTTACATAGACCACATCACAATTCAAGAAGCGCGTAACATCATCAGGCACAAATTAGGCCATTATGAAGACTTCAACACCACTGTCAAAAAGAGACAGCTGAAATGGTATGGCCATGTCGCTAGAGCCAACAGTCTATCCACAACAGTACTGTAGGGTAGTGTGCAAGGTGAAGAGAGGTAGACAAATACAAAAGTGGACTGAAAACATCACAGAATGGACCAGGAAGATTTTTGCGGAGACACAGGCATTGGAACATAATCAAACGACTGATGATGATGATGATGATGATGATGATGATGATGATGATGATGATGATGATGATGATGAAAAATCAAGATTAAAATATATGAATATGTATGTATGATAGAAATGTCAAGCTTAATATGGCTGACAATGAACTTATAGTATAAACGTCAAATGCTAAAATAGTCGAATAAGATTAAAATAATTGAGAATATACTTATAGAAGAAATGTCAAGATTTAAACGCTTTATTTGGCAGTAGTAGAAATGACAATATTAATATTTACGTCTTAAGATCAACGTGTCTTTTGTGACATGTATCTACCTGAGACTGCCATCAATACACAATTAAGTAGCTTCAATACACCTTCTAAACTTCTTGGTATGAAACAACAGCAATGCCATTAACAATACCTGAAAAGGCCTTAACGGGACCCTTATGTCAAACGTTAAGGAAAAGGTTTGCCTAAGATTTAAATCCGTTGATGCTTAAGACCACAAATCCACCTTCCATTCTATGAAGTTAGAAGTGAACGGTCTTGTTGCTTATGATTTCAGCAATTCAGCTGGTCCAACTTAGATAAATAGATAGATATATAGATAGATAGATAGATAGACAGATAATCTAATCTATTTGGTGTTTGATGTAGAATCAAAGATAAATTTGGATTAAATAAACTGTCTTTTGATTCCATTCTTTCCTTAGGACACGAAGAGAACGACGAAGATGTGCAAATGCAGTTACCTAGGTTGCCAAATTTATCCAGCGGAAATAGACAATATTTCTCGATCACACAGATTCTTCAATAATTCCTCTTACTTAGTTGATACAAAATTTAGTTTTTCACAAATTGAATCGAAATTACGGAGAGATTCTCTGAATGTGATATCACATAATTCTTAAAAATTATATGAAGGCAGTTGGTCTCTTGTCAGAATTCTTTACAGGAAGCAGCAAGATTACAGTGGACCCCTCAGTATAGAATCAAATAATAGCTCATATTTTACACGACTGATTGAAGAGTGAGCTTAAACAGCAAACCTCGTACGCTTTAAAATTAGTGATGGTTTCATTTCATTACCTTCACACGTTTGATGAGTCAATACTAATTAACTTCAATTTAAATTTTATCTGGAGGAAAACACATGACGTCGTGCCCTGACCCTCGTGTTTAGATAACACATATACAGTAATATTTTTTTTTTATCGAATACAGAAATAAGATGTATCTATATTAATGCAATGTGTTGAATATGTTGTCAATACATGCGTCATTTACCCTTTCCTCTTTAATGTAAGCTGCCATTGCGAGAAAGATGTAGCTGTTGAGAAAACATTACGGTTTCTTTTGTACTAATATATATATATATATGCCAGGTCCTTGAGTTTAGTTTCTTCAATATCTGCCACAAAATGATATTCTAGTTTTTAGGCTTATAGTAATAACAGTAGTAGTAGATACAAGACCGGCAAAAACACGTGTACTTTATCAAGAGCCCAACCGTGATCAATCGTTAGAGCTGCATTGGGGCTACAAATCTTTGCAAAAGGTATTTAACAATCATATGGAAATGAATTAATATTTCCGTTCTCTCTGCAACAACTTATCTTCAACGTGGAAGTGATTGTTACGAAATGCCCGATATTGCATGGATGATACACTATACTCCTAAGTTATATTTTAAGCATTAATTTTGTCATATAATGTGTTTGTCGTCTTTCTGTACTTCATGAATTATTATTTTTAAGCTCGTTACGCAATATCCGATATGGCGAAGAGGGTACACCATACTCCTCAACGTAAATTGTCCTATACAGCGAGTTGCACGTGCCGCGCGGATAATTCACGCGAATTACTTTTTTACAAGTACGGCCAACTAATATATAAGTACAGTGCAGGGTCTTTTTAAGACACAGTGGACATTAGAGCAGACCTCTAAACGTTACCATTTGTCGGATTTTTAGAGCCAAAAAGTTGGGTGAGTTAAATACATTCCTTTTTGGTTTCTTGTTTCGGGTGAATATTCAGTTTCGTAACAGCACGTTTATTTTATTATGTATTGGTATTTTATTATGTATTGTGTTAATTCAATTTTTATTATTTGGGAAACTGTCTATTTTTATATTCAGCTCGCCGGTCGTGTGAATAGATGTGTATTCAAGACCAATGTTGACCGGTGGAAGGGAGACGGACAATGAATTACTGTCACACCGGAGGGAAGTGAAATGTTAACACTTGCAGTTTGGTTTTGTTGACTACTATATGTAAAACACGAATAGCGTGTTCGTCAGTCAATAAAACCCTACGTTTGCTTCATTATGTAAAGCACGAATAGCGTGTTAAGTCAATTTGATGATATTATTGGGTTTTCATTGATTATATTTTGCGTGTGGGACACAAGTAGTATGTTGTCAATTAACCCTTATGATATTGATATCGTATCAATAGTCAATATCATGCTACGTTGGTAGTATATGACGGGACATATATAATACAGTAGTGTATATCTATAGAAATAATACAGTAGTGTATAACTATAGAGAAAAATAGTACAGCAGTGTACAACCATAGATACAGTAGTGTATATCTATAGAAATAATACAGTAGTGTATAACTATAGAAAAATAGTACAGCAGTGTACAACCATAGATACAGTAGTGTATATCTATAGAAATAATACAGTAGTGTATAACTATAGAAAAATAGTACAGCAGTGTACAACCATAGATTCATTTGTGTGTATTGTGTGCTCATTATATATATATATATAATCTATTATGATTTTCTTTTATAATATAATTTGTATTTGAACAAACGTGTTTGTTATTTCTTCAAAACCCAACCTAATCTCAAAGGGTCGGCTCGACTACGTTACAATTTTGGTGGCAGCGGTGGGATTGTACTTTCTATCCGAGCAAACTTTTGGATTGTTAGTTTGAGCTTTCATATCCAACAAGTATCGGGGAAAGCCTTTGAGACAGGAGTGTTTTGAGAAATACTATTTTACATTTCATTGTAAACGAAACTGAATGTAGTCTTCCCTTAGATAAACAAGTTAATTTAGTGACGCTCGTTTGAAGCGAACGTTTATCTAAAATCATGTCGTCCACTAGGGAATTGTTAGAGCTTGGTAAGCAATTGGGTTATGAGGGGGAAGCTTTACAGCAGTTTATCAAGGACGAACAAAATAGGGAACGAGATCGACGCGCCGAAGAACGGGAGGCAGAACGTGAAAAACTAGAATTAAACGCACGCGTCGAAAAGGAAAGGTTTCAACGTGAACAGGAAAGGTTTCAACGTGAACAGGAAGCAGAACGCGAAAAACTAGAATTAAACGCACGCATTGAAAAAGAAAGAATACAGGCAGAACGCGAAAAACTAGAACTAGAACGAGAGGCTGAAAAAGAAAGAATACAGGCAGAACGAGAGGCAGAACGCGAAAAACTAGAACTAAACGCGCGTATCGAAAGGGAAAAGCTAGAGTTAGAAAGGTCTAGACAAGAGAACGATAGGGTATTTCAATCGAGTAAATTCAAAAAACCACAACTTCCAGCATTTGAAGAATATAAAGATGACTTAGATAGTTACCTGTTGAGATTTGAAAGATATGCTACTGCGCAAAATCTCCGAAAAGAAGATTGGGCATTACACCTTAGCACTTTATTAAAAGGTAGGGCTTTAGAAGTGTACTCAAGGATACCAAGTGCAGAGGCATCTAATTACGATTTGTTAAAGGATGCATTACTGAAAAGGTTTGAACTTACTGAAAAGGGTTTCAGGGAAAAATTCCGATCTAGTAAGCCAGAAAAGGGAGAAAACTTTGATCAATTTGTATACCGGATATCTAATTACCTATTCCGTTGGTTAGCTTGCGGGGGAGTCGCAAAAACTTACGAAGCAGTATGTGATTTTCTTGTCAGAGATCAATTGCTTGCAGTATGTAGTAAGGAACTATTCCAATACTTAAAAGAGAAAACCATCAATAAGTCAAGCGAGATGGCAAAACAAGCAGATATTTTCGCTGATGCGCATGGAGGGGTTATGAACGTGATAGTCCGGGACACGAGGGGTCCCAAGGAAAGTAAGCAGGTCAATCCAGATAAAACTAATTTTGGGAGGGGTTTACCTCAAAACCAAAAGGGTGAGTTAGTCAGGCTAGATCAGAGGGGACCTAGAAGTCAAGATAGACAGAGAAAACAATGTTTCAGTTGCGGGGAGTGGGGTCATATGTCTAGCGCATGTCCGAAGCGTAAAAAGGATTTACCAAAGGCGGTAGGGGTATCGTATATGGTAGGCTCTTCAGCTTGTGTAGAGAGCAATAGGAATGGCTCCAATCAAAATGCATCAAACGTATCAATACAGTGTGAGGGATTAGTGAATGGGGTTAGGGCCTCAGTACTTAGAGACACGGGATGTAATACAGTGGTTGTTAAGCAAAGTTTGGTAAGGCCGGATCAATACCTTGGGGGAACAGTATCTGTCAGATTGATGGATAATACCGCAGTACAAGTGCCGACTGCATGCGTTCATATTAAAACACCTTATTTGACAGGCACAGTGACAGCATGCTGTGTAAAGCAACCTCTGTATGATCTGATTGTAGGTAATATAGAAGGGGTAGCGAATTTTGTTGTGCCAGCCAGAGCAGTGGCCGATGTTCCAACTTCCATGGCTGCTGAAACTAGGTCACATACATCTAAGAGTAAGAAGCCTTTGCCAAAATTAAAAGTACCAGATGCCATACCGATGATAGATAAAAGGACACTAATTGAAGAGCAAAATGAAGACGAGTCGTTGTCAATAATCAGAAATAAAGCCGCGTCAGGGGAAGTCATGAAATGTAAAGGTGGGGGTAGCTACAGGTTCAAATATCTCAACAATGTCTTGCATAGGGAGCATACTACTCGTGAAGGTCGACGGTTTACACAGGTAGTAGTGCCTCGGAACTATAGACCGCATGTGTTGAAGTTAGCACACGAGTCGACGATGGGGGGTCACCTGGGTTCTACAAAAACTAAAGACCGTGTATGTGCAGAATTTCATTGGCCAGGGGTTCACGGGGACGTAACTAGGTATTGCAGATCGTGCGACATTTGTCAGAAAACACAGTACAAAGGGAAAGTAAAACGCGTACCAATCGGTAAAATGCCGTTAATTGAAACTCCATTCAAACGCGTGGCGATAGATATTGTTGGTCCATTATCACCTCTTACAGACCGCAAGAATAGATACATCTTGACTATGGTTGATTATGCAACCAGGTATCCGGAAGCCGTCGCTCTACCATCCATCGAAACTGAGCGAGTAGCCGAAGCCCTAGTAGAAATGTTCAGTAGATTAGGGATTCCGGAGGAGATTCTGACAGACTGTGGGTCACAGTTCACATCAGAACTCATGGCAGAAGTTAGTAGGCTTCTATCGATCAAACAATTATGGACAACTCCATATCACCCAATGTGCAACGGGCTGGTTGAGAAGTTCAATGGAACACTCAAACAAATGTTGCGACGGATGTGTGCAGAGCGTCCGAACGATTGGGATAGATATCTCCATGCAGTATTATTTGCATATCGAGAGGTTCCTCAGGAGAGTCTAGGGTTTTCACCATTTGAACTTTTATACGGAAGAACGGTGCGAGGGCCAATGAAAATTTTGAGACAATTATGGTCAGATGACGAAACAGATGACGAGATTCGAACGACATATCAGTATGTATGTGATTTGAAGGACAAGTTGAGAGAGACTTGTGCAATAGCCCATGAAACGTTAAGGCAAGCTAGTAGTCGCGCAGCTCGCTACTATAATTCAAAAGCGCGTGATCGGAAATTTAAAAAGGATGACAGAGTGTTGGTTCTCCTTCCAACCGAGAGAAATAAATTGATGTTACAATGGAAAGGTCCATATACCATCATAGATGAAAAGGGAGGCATGGATTATACCATCGATGTAGGTGGAAAGTCCCGTATGTTTCATGCTAATCTATTGAAACGTTACTACGAACGTACAAATGCAAAGCCAGACCAAGGAATTTTAAACGTGGTCGGGGTAGCCATCATTGAGGAGGATGAGGAACAAGAGTCAGTTCCAGGTCTTAATTTGAGTGGGTTACTGGAGTGCGAAATGGGAAAGACGGTATTCAATATGAGTCCCGATCTGACTGAGAAACAGAGAAAGCAGGCTCAGGATCTCGTCAATGACTGTCCCGATGTGTTCTCGAACAAACCCGGTAAGACAGATGTGCTAGAGCATAGGATTAAACTTACATCGCATGAACCATTTCGAGTCAAGGGGTACCCAATGCGTCATGCATCCAAAGTTGCCCGAACTGAACAAAACATTCATTTTGAGAACCGATGCTTCAGAGTTGGGACTAGGGGCGGTTCTATTACAGGAACAAGATGGAATCAAGCTCCCAGTCGCCTACGCCAGCAGGAAATTACTTCCAAGAGAGAAGAATTTCTCGGTAATAGAGAAAGAGTGTTTAGCAGTAGTGTGGGGAATAGATAAATTCCAAACCTACCTCCAGGGTCGAGAATTCAATCTGGAAACAGACCATCAGCCTCTACTTTACCTCAATAAGGCAAAGATTAATAATTCACGGTTGATGCGATGGGCCTTGTTGTTACAGCCTTACAGATTCCGAATCGAGGCAATCAAAGGTACGGAAAATGTAGGTGCGGATTATCTCAGTAGACATTGATTATCTGGTTACCCATATCGTGTAATTTCGTGGTTTTTAAAGTAAATATACTTTTTTTTTAGGGGGGAGGTGTGTTACGAAATGCCCGATATGGCATGGATGATACACTATACTCCTAAGTTATATTTTAAGCATTAATTTTGTCATATAATGTGTTTGTCGTCTTTCTGTACTTCATGAATTATTATTTTTAAGCTCGTTACGCAATATCCGATATGGCGAAGAGGGTACACCATACTCCTCAACGTAAATTGTCCTATACAGCGAGTTGCACGTGCCGCGCGGATAATTCACGCGAATTACTTTTTTACAAGTACGGCCAACTAATATATAAGTACAGTGCAGGGTCTTTTTAAGACACAGTGGACATTAGAGCAGACCTCTAAACGTTACCATTTGTCGGATTTTTAGAGCCAAAAAGTTGGGTGAGTTAAATACATTCCTTTTTGGTTTCTTGTTTCGGGTGAATATTCAGTTTCGTAACAGCACGTTTATTTTATTATGTATTGGTATTTTATTATGTATTGTGTTAATTCAATTTTTATTATTTGGGAAACTGTCTATTTTTATATTCAGCTCGCCGGTCGTGTGAATAGATGTGTATTCAAGACCAATGTTGACCGGTGGAAGGGAGACGGACAATGAATTACTGTCACACCGGAGGGAAGTGAAATGTTAACACTTGCAGTTTGGTTTTGTTGACTACTATATGTAAAACACGAATAGCGTGTTCGTCAGTCAATAAAACCCTACGTTTGCTTCATTATGTAAAGCACGAATAGCGTGTTAAGTCAATTTGATGATATTATTGGGTTTTCATTGATTATATTTTGCGTGTGGGACACAAGTAGTATGTTGTCAATTAACCCTTATGATATTGATATCGTATCAATAGTCAATATCATGCTACGTTGGTAGTATATGACGGGACATATATAATACAGTAGTGTATATCTATAGAAATAATACAGTAGTGTATAACTATAGAGAAAAATAGTACAGCAGTGTACAACCATAGATACAGTAGTGTATATCTATAGAAATAATACAGTAGTGTATAACTATAGAAAAATAGTACAGCAGTGTACAACCATAGATACAGTAGTGTATATCTATAGAAATAATACAGTAGTGTATAACTATAGAAAAATAGTACAGCAGTGTACAACCATAGATTCATTTGTGTGTATTGTGTGCTCATTATATATATATATATAATCTATTATGATTTTCTTTTATAATATAATTTGTATTTGAACAAACGTGTTTGTTATTTCTTCAAAACCCAACCTAATCTCAAAGGGTCGGCTCGACTACGTTACAGTGATACGTGTGTTCCTGAGTGCGTCCAAGCTTTTCGTGTGCGATTCATATAGTAATTAAGTTTCTCTTTGGAAACACATAGCCACATCGTAAGGCACGACGCAAAGATGTTATCCTTTCATGTCCACGCCAAGCTGCTTTCTGTTTAACTTACATGTTGTTTTCTAGATATTAAAAATACACTACACATATCAAATGTGTTCATCAAGTGCAATAGTTTGTTTGGTTTTAAAATGTCCATATTTCAAGAATTCTTTCGAAAAATAACCGAGCCTATAATTACTATCTTAACACTTAAAACAACCAGGCATTTGTGTTCCTTTGTTTGGACGTAACTCATCTATATATGTTTGTTGTTGGAAATAACGCGCAACATCAGAATTAGCGATTTATCAGTGCTCCATGTCATATCTTTGGGGATTTCATCTTTAAAGATAAGATTTTATTTTCAAGATACATTTTCAGAAATTTTAACTTTTAGTTCATCCGGTCGATTAGTATACAAATTGTAAAGCATGAACTTTTGTACAGGCAGCTATGTCAGGGCTCTGCTCGAGTATTATATAGAGGATATAAGTACGTGCTGGATATATAGATATGTAAGGTGAAGAGATATTCTAAACATACATATGACGTCATATTTATACGTGTGATGTGAGCTTTGCTTAAAAGCATATTTCAGATTTTAGGCATTATGTATTTGCAGAAGTGTTCAAGAATTTTACTTAGCAGTGTTCAATCTTTGGTATCGTCTGCATGTATACAAGGTACATAACTCTCGTAAACGTTATTAACACTAACAATATCTATTTATCGGAGTTATTCTTCTTACGCTACGGGTGTAATACGTTTGAATGTAGGTTTGTAAAAATAGCCCTAAAAGAAAATATCATTTTAGACAGGAGATATCATTTGCTGATAGCAGGACTGTATCTCTACACAAATTTATTCATGTTTCTGGGTTTTTTGGTTGTTTCCTTAAAATTATTTCCTCTGAAAGATGTATGGTTTTCCAAACATAAACCATCCTATGTCAACTGATGACACTGATGTGATTAGATTTATGTACAATTTATTATAAAGAAGATAATCCTTGAATTTTATTATGAATCATACATAACTCGATAGATAGATAGATAGATAGATAGATAGATAGATAGATAGATAGATAGATAGATAGATAGATACATACATACATACATACATACATACATACATACATACATACATACATACATACATACATACATACATACATACATACATACATACATACATACATACATACATACATACATACATACATACATACATACATACATACATACATACATACATACATACATACATACATACATACATACATACATACATACATACATACGGACTCTTGCTAATAAACAAAACTTTAAAGAAAATCATTTACTTGTTATGTTGCTGTTTTCACAACAAGCCATCTACAATTTTTAGTTTCATTGATGTTCATAGAGTCGATTTGGGTATAATTGTGGCGTACATATTAATGAAACTATTCAAGGACTCGCCTGTGTACAGACATGTTATCACACGTGTTCCTGGAAATGTTGTAGAGGGGTAAAGTACCTTGACACCTGTAAGTAGTTCGTTAAAATTAATGAATGAGCGTAGACAAACACTAATTGTGTAAAGTAGGATCGAATTTGTGCTTAATTGTATGTCAAATAGAAAACTAATATTAGAGAATATATTAAACTGAGAAGATATGAGCGGATACGTTTACCAAACAGGGTAGGTAAATTAGTCGATTGGGTTGAGGAAGGGGGGGGGGGCGGGGCCTGCGTGGTGATCCTTAATGCATGTACGCAGATCTATAACATATCTGAGTAAGTGTCGACATAAAAAGATCATGTAAATTAGCATCGAATGTGTGGCTAACTGTATGTGAAATAGAATACGCATATCCAAGATTATTTTATACTAAGCATACATTTGAAATAGAGGAAGTTCTAAATGTGTACCGAGCAGCACGGTCACATGATCTGATTGGTTCAATCAACAGCCATTCTATGGCCAAATTGTCTACAATCATGACGTGGGTAATAACTGTGCCTTGCTTTCATTTGAGACAAGGAGCAAAAGCGAATACAACATACCTGTGGTTATAATTTATACATGAAATCGCCACATCCAGACCTTTTACAAGCCAGATCAGTAAGATCAAAAACCGAATCCGTACAATGAATATTGCTGCGATTCTATCGGTAATCCTGGTACAAACAACAGCACTCGTCCATGTGGTAAGATATTACTTTTTGTCATTTTATGTTCATATTTTTGTTTCACCAATTTAAGGTTTTGTTTTCTTGAGAGGTTTCGTTACATTTACCTGCTTTGTAACCTTATTATACAACCCAATGTATATGTTTAAATCTTAAATCAGCTATTATATTATCCAATAATTTACGCAAGGAATGAAGAGATGTTAGCTGTGAATGATTCAACATATTGTTCATGCTTGATACAATATATGATATAATATTTTACAAAACTCTTGTAAAAAAAATTCAAACAGCGTATGGATTATCAAAATGGGTCTAGAATGAACACGAAGTGTGATGGTACATACGGGTAAGTCAGCTGAATGAAAAGAAAAAGAATCTTCGACCTGAGAATTAAATAATAAATAAACTTATTTTGTTTCTCTTTATATCGTGAATATCATTAAAATAAGGTCTTGCACAAAACAATTGAATACATGAAAAATATTTACACCAATATAGACTTTATCTTACATAAAATATAAATCAGCTTCATAATGTTATCTTGAAGATTCAGCAAGTACTATCTCTAAATTTAAATCTACATACATATTAAATTAGTGATATGCAGAATTTATGTTTAGTGTTTGTTTTACTGATTTTAATTGTTTACTCCCTTAAAATGAGTTTGATTAGCACGCAAAGCTGAAAAACTGTTGAGTAATTACAGCAATACCACATTTTGCGTCAAAATCACAAGAGCATTCCGTACATAATTATTTTCGTCTCCAACGTTCCAAACTTACAATATAAAGCATTCTCGCACCAAAGTGATATTTGTCTTGACATCTGAGATATTTTAAGAAGAGCTATTGTTTCTAAACATCTACAAAAATATGCTGGTACGTGTCAATGTAAATTTGGACAAGTTAGATTACAGAAGTTAGCTTTACCATCAGCGAAAAATTACGATGCCGATCCAGAACAAATATGTCCGTGACATGTAATATCTGTGCCACTCACTATGTTGGAAACCTTTAAATTTATAAAACAAGATAAGAACCTCAAGCGCGATATATTCGCAGCGAACTCAGCACGAATCTCTTCAGCTACTACAACTCTACTGGACATTCAGCAGCGATACGCGAACTTTAACCAATTAAGTAAGCTTGATCAGCGGCGGACCGATATAGAACGCAAATGTAAGACACAACGTTAAGATACTGCAACTGAAAACCCGATGGTAACATAGCCAATACAAAACAATATAACCATGACAATGTAAACGTATCAGAATTACAGTCAGTATTGTAACAGTTTATCACCCGAACGCAGTTCCTTCGATAATAAAGTGCCCATTAAGTGATTTAGTATTATTGTTATTGGAATTGTTTTTATAGTAGTAGTAGTAGTAGTAGTAGTTATCGCGCTATTTAAGTGACTCTGCTATCTGGCGCCTTACATCCAATTGGATATTTTCACGACGACGACAAACTCTGAGGTCATATATGTACTCGAAGTGCAACAGATTAGTTCCAACACAAAAACTACTTACATTGTTTTAATTTTCATGACTTAATGAAGTCAGTATATTATATCACTTAGAAGTAATTTTCAATGAAGCATAATTCTTGGAATAAAATTGTAGTATCAGGCGTCTTTGCAAACTGTATTCCATTGTCAAGTCGGAGGTGCGCAGTTTTGCACGATGTAAACTCTTCAATTTCGTAGCTAATCAAATCATGCTTGCAAATCGCAGCCATAATGTCTAATTAGAGGTGATCGGTTTTAAAGATAACTTGTGAAATTTCTTCTGTGTACGATAAACACAAAGTTTCAGTTCAAAGGTTACCCATCTTTGTTGGTTTGTTTTTAATGGCAATGTTCCAGCGCAGGATACGCTATCCATAACGGTTTGCATATATATATATATATCTGTGTGTGTGTGTATGTATGTGTGTGTGTGTGTGTAACAGACGACAGAGTTGCTGTCCACATACATACAAAATGCGTTGTACGTCATTCATATCGCGTGTCTTTCTACTTTAGCCAGACACCAACCCATATGCACACGAAGGTATTGGCTGTACGAAGGAAAGTCTGATATCACCTCTAGACAAGGTACCTTTCAAACCAGAGGTATGTCGTGATAATCAAGGTAATTCTATAAGTGTAGAACTTTATAGCACAGTACCGGAACTGACGGTTTGCCCTATGAAGTGCCACGCCAGTGATAGTCACACATCAGGATTCAAGACATGCATAGATGGCGAGTGGAAAGGAAATGCACAGTGCTACGGCAAGTATTTAATGTACTTGAATACGTTTAATTTAGCTTCGAATATATATGTAATAAGAATTAAATGCATCCAAAATATTTTGATGAAGTGGAATGTAAATAAACTTCAACTTTTCACATGGGGTCCCCAGTGTGGGTACTTGCCCTCACCCCAACCCCCAACCCCATTTCAACAACCCTCTAAGCATATTTTGGTCTATAGCCGGAAAACCTTCAAGATGAATACTACTTATTTACTCCAGACCGCCCCCCCCCCCCAATAATTGTGTGGACTCCTCTGATGTGTATTTTAAATGGAGGGTACGACAATTGTTTTGTTTTTAAAAAATAATCAAATCATTAAGAATCGCGCGTGATATTTACACAGACATAGCGTGCTTTGATTGCCTCACAGAGATGTAGATGCAATTCAACACTACATGCCTTCGTATTGCATTATTAATGTACGTTAGCTTTATAATTGTATTTATCGTTATTATTTAGCATTTTATCGTATATTTTCCAATTTTAAGTGCAGTTTTAGGGAAATGGACAAAAGTTAATGTGATAAATTTGAGACTGTCTTCATATACATAAATTGCGTGGACTGAACTGTTTGTTCGAGTTCCATGACAAATAAGAAGTCTGAATTATGTATTATGTACCTGTCTCTGTATGTTGTGATGAAGATAGTTCATAAGAAATGAGACGAGTTTATGAAATATCAACTTGTACGTCAAAAAGGTATTTGGTTTGTTTTTGATAAAAAAAATATTATTTAGAAAAGAGATTTTAAAAGTGTTAATTAAATATGTAATTTATATGTAGTCGATGCTTCTCTTCCTAATAAAATTGTTTTTTGTACAGATTTGTTCATTTCAATTCAATAGGATCAATCAAACTTGTGCTGAAATGCAAAATGGTATTCTGGAATGCATTACGCAGGAACAAATTGCTAAATATATTCTCCATTGCCTAAGGGTGTCAACATGTGTGACAGCTCTGTGTGTGTGTGTGTGTGTGTGTGTGTGTGTGTGTGTGTGTGCGTGCGTGCGTGTAATAATAATACTATTCGGCCTCTTACCGCTTTGTTCAAATTTATAAATACATTATCAATTTTATTTTTTAGAAAAACCAAAACGAAGAACGAAACGAGGATGGTTTTGGTCTCCACCTCCACCACCACCACCACCACCACCACCACCACCACCGCCACCCCCACCACCGGGTAATATTTGAACTGAAACTGGTGACATGTCGAAGACAAGCGGAGGGGGAGGGGGGCTAGTATCATCTTAAAATAGTATCACTTTGATAAGCGAATATAGTTCCAGCACACGATCATCAGATTGTCCTGCATGTGTTTGCATGTTACTAACAATTTTATTTTGACCAGCAGTTGAGGAAGGACAAACATAAGTTTGACACCTGTAACCTGATAGGATATCTATAACGAGTTATCTAATAAGATATACCACCTGTCGCTTTCTTTATGTGATAACCTTCATTATTCAAATTGTTTCATATTTTTATGTAATTAAACACGAGTCTCATTCTCGGAAAACAAGAAATCATTGCCTCTCTTGACAGTCACTAAAGATTAAATGAGTCTGCTGAAGAAGTATTTAGCTTTCTCTATATATTTTGTGTATTTTGATTCAGTAGTTTCAACAGTATAAAAAGTAAAAGTATACAGATAGGCTTTCACGAAACTGTCAATTTCAAGTTTAATCAAGCGTACCTAAATCGCTTTCCAAAACTATATATATATATGCGCAATTACTCTTTGTGCCTTAATTAATAATAATAATAATAATTAATAATTAATTAATTAATTAATTAATTTGATGATGATGAGACTTTCCTGCAAGTCTTCTTCAGAATGTTTATTTTCGTATAAAGTTTTCTAAACATTCCAAACACATTAGTCTCTAGTCCTGACTTGTGTGACTTACCAATCATTGTATGTATCACTCCCGAGGCTACCGGAATATTGCACAGGTTATAAGAGTAAGTCAGCAGCTCACCTGTTATTGATACCAAAAAAAACAACTATATGGGTGTTGGGGTTATTTATCTTTTTCGTTTGGCCAGATTTTACCAACAGCAGGAACATTGTCCCATAAATTGTCTTAGGCAGTTTAACAGACTTTGTTATTTTGAGACAACATAATATGAAATCAGAAGTTAACTATAATGGCCACAGGCATGGATATATATCTCTTGTTGCCCAATAACTCATTAGCCATTCCCTGATTGTCTGTGAACATAGAGTCATGAATACATATGTATTTATGCCGCCGACTACAACTTGTACTATTTCCTGATTGCAGTTACGAAAATTACAGACGTTAATTGGTATGCAATTTTTTGTATTCTAACATATAACTAAATATATATTTCGGGTCATTATTTTGTCAATGTTTTCTTTTCTATGTGCTATATATGTCGTAAAAGTCAGGTATCAAAATTGTTTCTTTATCATTTTTTAGCTTCATGAAGTATAAGAAAATATGAGATATAAACCACTTTAGCTTAATCCGCATTTTTTTCATACGCCGAGAAATGGTTCCTATAGAGCAGGGGGGGGGGGGCTTTAGCTTGCATTAATGAAACTTAACTGGACCATCGGACCTAACTGTGTTTCATACACGATGTAAGTTGATTAGTCTTAATATCACATTGTTTAAACATCATGCCGTTTATTTTATCATATTTGTCTCTGTTATTATTATTATTATTATTATTATTATTAACAGACACAACCCCACCAACCTTAACTTGTCCTCCGAACATCACAGTAACTGTATCGCAACTTCTACAGACATCCACAAGCATAACATGGACAGAACCGATTGCAAGCGATAACAATGATGGCGTCGTAAAGTAGGTTCACACATGATAATAATGTTGTGTTCTTTCTATAACTTTTTATTTTTGACACGGTCCCTCTATCCGAAAGTACCACTGGTATTACAGTATTGTTAGAATTAATGTATTTGTCCCCAGCTACAGCACATAATAATCATAGGTCCGTGAATGTATCCGATCGTCCATTTCATTGATTAATGTACTGTACACATTATGAGTATTTATAATTAATGCCTAACCACTTAACCGACAGCAATTCCGTACATTAATAGTGTCCATATGTGTACATTTAATTAGTTCTTTACTGAGATTATTACACGGGTTTGATGACAGCCATCGAGCGTAGTCACATGTGCGCATAGTTCAGACATATAGTGTAAGATTTACAATCCCCATAAGAGGTTGAAACATTGTTGATGGCAAATGCCTTGGTGCGGGTTGTTGTAGTTATAGGGTTTCACGCCATTTCACAGCACAAGAAAGGCTATACATGGTGGCCAGTATTATTGGTGGAAGAGCCCGGCAAACCCCCTGAAAATAACCACCGACCCACGAGAAGCTACTGGCAAGCTTTCTCACATAACTACATTAGCCGAATCTTAGACTCGAACCCACACAGACAGAGGGAAGGTGGCAGTAATCCGTAACGGAAAGCGTTTTAGACCACTAGACCAATCGAGGCCCCTGTATTTGTGCTTAGCCGAAACACTGACATATAGACCCAATAAACAAATGTGCGTCGAAATAGACAGTCTGTCAGGATTCTTCTCAATCATTATATATATATATATATATATATATATATATATATATATATATATATATATATATATATATATATATATATATATATATAATAGTAATAATTTATGGGGGGGCGTGTGTTTGGGTTATATTTATATTATTATTAGTATTATTATTAGTATTATTATCATTGGCAGTATCGGAAGTGGTATAGTAGTACCACACTCACCTCTTTTCCATAGGTTACTTGTGCAGCTTTCAGAATTCAAGTAAATAATTTACACATCAAATTTACCAATAGAGACAATTAATTCATGCCGGGTGTTTTATGTGATGCATACTGATGGTATCCACTAACTAATTCCATAACTAAGGATATAGTTACACTTTTTTTATTTACCGCTTCATTTCATTCTTTGATGTTGTCTATTCTGATAACTGTTCGCTCGCAAGACTTTGATATAGGAACAGTGATATTATTATTTCATTTCGTCTTTCCGTCTCTTTGGTCTCTAGTCCGTCCGTCTTTCTGTCCCACCTTCTTCATGTACTATAGCTTTATTGCTGGATTTCAAACATTTGTTTTATACAAAGCTTAATATTGATGATGACTTACCCTCGGTACCATCCACCGAATGTCTGTCCTGACAACTCGCTTTCAGCACAATATTTACTATTATTAAACTTCATTCACATTCATTTCGATAAACTCTTTGCAGAGGGCGTTTGTATCTTTCAAAGTCTTTGTCTAACGTAGATTTATCACCTTATGATTAAGACAGGACACTTTTATTTCCATCCAAAGACTCATATTTTTTGTGGATTTCAACCGCCTTTGGGATACTGCTTATTGTCAAACTCGAGTTTGCTTTCCATTGTATCGTTTAGCAATGTTATGGTCCCCGAGTCTAAAACCACCCGCATTCTTTTCCACGCGACAAATTGTTACATTTTCATTATTATTGCATATTAATTAAATTTCTTACTCTGCCCGATATTGATAAGATGTTGGCAGTATTCATTATTAGCTGAGTTAAAATCCACAGGATTATTTAAAATACACAGTGTGTGTTTCCATCCAGTGACTTTCTTATTAAGTTTAAATTTGAAGCAAGTTTTGTACAATGATATTTATCTTCTTCTGTTTGAGAGTGTCATATTTATGCATCATTGTTTAGAGGAGGTATATCTCTTGAGTATGAAGTCGACCAACATTCGTTTAACACCTATAACTATCAATGCATTTTATATGATATTTTATTTTGTGATACTTTGACAGATTGTTGTTCCCCGTCCCACGGCCTTTTAGTCTAGACAACAATTCTTTCAACTGTTCTTTCACTATAGACATTTTGAAAAGAAAGTTTATGAAAACATTCCATCCGATAGAATGTTTGAGGAAGGTTTATATATATATATATATATATATATATATATATATATATATATATATATATATATATATATATATATATATATATATATATATATATATATATAAACAAATACATTACACAAAAGTATTGATTTGTTAAAATGTAAAACAAAGTATAGCACACCGTCATGGTTGTCACGCACGGTTCTAATGACATAAATATATATGCAACATATTATTCTAATGTGCAAGTTATAGATGTCTTTGAAAGCTACCTTGCATTTGCGTGAACTTGTCACTTGTATAGGAAACTTCGCCAAAGAAAGAAATAGGTACAGTGTATACTGTAAACAGGGATGAAGTTATGCGTAATCGTCGGCACATTACAGTTTAAAGAAGACGTCAAAGCCTTGTAAGGGGTTTGATTTGGTTTTGCAATTGTAATGCCATTTTTCATCTCATGATATGTTATACATGGCCTGAACTACATTTGGTAGAGGAAGAACCCGGGAAGTCACCCGGATGAACCACTGACCCACAGGAAGCTACTTACAAGCTTTCTGACATGTCCATGTTCATTGACTAGATCTCACGCTGACAGAGGTCAGGTGCCATTGATCTGTTAATGCAAATACCTTGGGGCTACACTGTCGCCCGAAGCCACTCCATTAAGTTACTGAGCATACAGTACATCAGCGCCTCTTTGCACCTTGCTTTATTACAGACCAATGTAAACTGTTTGGTACACGTAAAATATAAATTATAATATTTTATAATATTTTGTTAGTCCTAGCCGAAACGGAGCCGGACCTGGGTCAACCTTTAGTGAAGGTCTGAGTTCGGTAGTGTACACAGCCATAGACTCAGCCGGAAATTCCGCCAGCTGCTCTCTGTCCATTAAAGTTTATGGTAAGTAAGTTTAGTTTCATTTTTATTATGTTTTATACGACCTCTAGTACAAAACTTTACTTACTTCAAACAAAACATAGATAATTATAGAACAGAATATTGCGATGTATCGAGCACAGGTTTATCTCCAGTTCCATTTCCTTTTTAGCTGATGAAGCGAGTGTACCTTGATGATCCGGGTTGGAATAAGATTATAACGAAGATACTAAAAGCAATTTATGAATGAAATGTTTAAATATAATGTTTTTGAAGAAAAAATGAAGACTTCCTAAGACAACCTCTAGTTGCGTAAAATCCAGCAATGGCTTTAACAAAATGGTTACAGCCAGGTAAACAAGTGAGATAAGGAAAATAGCTAACGAATATAATTTACAAAATATTACTTATGGATATATTACCCCGTTAACGCAGTAGGCATGTTCAACGTGATACTAACTTATACGTGTTTAATTTTAGGTGGAGAGAGAGAGAGAGAGAGAGAGAGAGAGAGAGAGAGAGAGACAGAGAGAGAGAGAGAGAGAGAGAGACAGAGAGAGAGAGAGAGACAGAGAGAGAGGGGGGACGAACGGACAGTGTAGTAGTACAAAATACATGGCCCGAAGTAGACGTTACAGGGTCCAGTAAAATATCAGGGTTACGACTAAAACTTAACAATAAATCCATATATATATATATATATATATATATATATATATATATATATATATATATATATATATATATATATATATATATATAGCCAGAATCTTCAAAACTCTGTACAATCACTTGACTCTCCAGGTGAAATCAATTTTGTAACAGAATCAGCTGCAATTCTCAAACGCTTAACTTGGCGTGATATGTGGCAACATCTGTATGTATTTAATGAAAACAATTTAATAACTTGCCTTTTTATTGACAGATAGCATGGGAAACTGAATCATATATATATATATATATATATATATATATATATATATATATATATATATATATATATATATATATATATATATATATATATCAGGTTATAAATAGCAAGAAAACAATTTGCAAGTCGTCACTGTCTCCACTAACACGCAAAGTTTGCGAAAATCTGTTTTTTGTTGAGCATTCCACATGTAAGGTATCCGTGGACTCTGGTACGGTCATTTCTAGTCTAATATACTTTAGAAACGTTCTGTTATTTCAAGAAGTAATGGCTGAAGGTTTCCAACAGAAAGAAAAACATGTGATTCAGAACATCACAGATCAAACGTGTAACAATTTTGGATCCTCATTACATGAACGTTTTGTTTTATTTTCCCTTCTTATGTTGCTGTTAGACACATAACTTAGAATTTCATGTTCAATTTTTCATCAATTATTTCCTACCTTTGCCTTAGTTGTTCGATGCACGACACCGCTGTACAGCAGTCCCGGGACTTTTTCATGCTCACCATCGGACCTAATAGCGGGGTCAAGTTGTTACTTTTATTGCACAAAAACCGGATATGAACTAGTTGGCAGCACTCACACTTCATGCATTATTAGTGGTACATGGTACAACGATATACCCAAGTGTCAAAGTAAGTCTCTCTCTCTCTCTCTCTCTCTCTCTCTCTCTCTCTCTCTCTCTCTCTCTCTCTCTCTCTCTCTCTCTCTCTCTCTGTGATACTTCTCTAATACAGTTTTCGAACAAGAATTCAGCAAATGAATTCCTTTTAAATAGCTTGCTATATGAAAAAATTTGATTTAACATTTAATATTTTTCAAATTAAGAAATAACTTTCACAAAACTCAGACTCAGATCCCAGGAATATGAGCAAATAATATTTTTATCATCTGAGGTACGTGTCCAAAAACAGAAAACAAAATTTAATCTCTGTATTTCAAAGATAAAAAATTGTACAGGATACCTTCTTGCATTTGTTCCCCAAACAATCATTACAAAATCTTAGTCTGAAGGTATATATTGTAGTTTAAGAGATCCGAGTCGCCATTACCGATCTTTGCCATCTCCAGAGGCTAGAAGTCTATACTGGCACTTATGTATCGGCTTTAAATCGGGAACAACATTTCGTTTAGTTTCTGTTTAGTCTGTTGAATGATGATTTATTCTTGTTCAATTTATATAATACAAGGAGTCACATGTGGAGATCCGGGAACAGTTGATCATGGCTCTGCTGTTTCCAATGGCTTCTATTATGGTAACACTGTCCGCTACACCTGTGATATGTACTACAATCTGACCGGTGTGAGCGCACGAACATGCCAAGAGAATAAAACATGGTCGGGGTTGGAACCGAAATGTCAATGTAAGATATTTTTTTCTACAATTATTGGTTGTGTGTGTGTGTGTGTGTGTGTGTGTGTGTGTGTGTGCGTGTGTGTGTGTGCGTGTGTGTAATGGACGATATCAAAATACAATATCGTCTCCGGAACTCATTGGATAATCCGAAAAAAAAACGATGATTAACTTTCAGGGCACAATAAATCCAAACGTAAAATAATTCCCCTTACAAACATATTGTTAACAATTACTTCTGTTTTGAAACAATATTATTTTAACATCTCTAGATTGAACAAATTCAATTTTCACAAACAGAAAAAGTGGATGGCAAGAATATAAATGTGTCTGTCACTAAATTTCTGAACATGGTGTGCATTCGAAACTTTACGTTTTATAATGTAAGAGTCATTGCAATAATGTTGATACGAACAAGGATCACAAGCGTGGACGTTATATCATGAATATTATATGTAATGATGCTATCTTTGTTCCTTAAATGTATGTTATTTTTTTTATATTGTTAATGTTTTCCGCCGGTTGAACTAAAACTAAATCCATTATCCATAAATAACGTTGATAATATATATCATTATGCTATCCTGCTTTCTTGATAATGTTAATATGTTTCCTTCATATGAAAGTCACGCAACGATATGGTAGGCGGCTGAACAATGTTAGATCCATTACTCTCGAGTCCAATTTCATATTAGTATCAACATACTAATATCAGCTTTTTTGTTACATATAACGATCTTTTTATAACACTGAATTGCATGATATCTACTCCAGACGTAAACAGTTGCGAAAGTCGGCCATGTCAGAATGGAGCAACTTGCATCAATAAATTAGACGATTACACGTGCCTCTGTGGCCCCGGATGGTCAGGGAAAGATTGCAGTCTGGGTACGATATACGAGAAAGAGAAGATAAAGCGAGAAAGAGTTTTATTTATGATGCCTCATAATAGAAATTACCAAATAAAATTTCTCGGGAAAGGAGCAATTGCATTCATATATTCTAAGATTTATTTATATTATCGATTCTAACAGAGCTATGAATACGTTCCCATAACGGTCGCATCTCTTTCAAAAGATTCTGTAACTCGCCAATTATTGTGCTCTTGTTGATTTAAGGCTATGATTCATGCAAGTATAAAACGGGTGAATTTGCTGCGTGAAAGATAGTATTTTGTGACGATATGGAAACTCTTTTGCTCTTACGCAGATATTCAACCGGCTGTGTTTCAAGACTGTCCCGCATCGATCATCCGACACACGTCAACGCCAACAGCAAATGTCACCTGGACAGCCCCTTTATATTTTGATCCATTGGCAAGGAACCTGACCCTTTTCTCCAACTACCCTCGGAACAACTGGGAATTCCCTTGGGGAGACTTTACAGTACAGTACAATGTACTCAAGACGTCCAATGGATTATGGACAAACTGCACTTTTCCCTTGAACGTCCGTCGTATGTAAAACAAATAATAATAATAGTAATAATAATAATATTAATAATATTAATAATAATAATAATAAAATTATGATAATAATAATAATAATAATAATAATAATAATAATACTATTTAATAATAATAATAATATAATTATAATTATAATAACAATAACGCTGATAATAATAATAATATTAATAATAACAATAATAATACTAATAATAATAATACTAATAATAAAACATTAATAATATACTAATAGTATAATAATAATAATAATAATAATAATAATAATAATAATAATAATAATAATAATAATGTAATCAGCAAAAGTAGTTAAAGTGGTAATATCAGTTGTTATTGCCTCTTATTTCGGTTTCTGATATTGTTCCTATCGTTGCAAAACAATTAATTCAAGGATCGTGTAATCATCGCTGTTGTAAGTATTGCTAAACTTTCTCGTAGTTTGACAGCTCGTAAGGTTTCGCAACGATGAAAAATGTACAGCTGGCAACAAATCACAATTAATTATGCCCTATGTTTTCTACATTTATTTCTCAATACTGACCTTTCCACTGTGTGGCAATTAATACAAATCATATGTTAATCTAAAATACCTTCAATGATTACTTCACGGTGAAGTTCTTGTCAAAGGTTCACCGGCTTTTGTTTTAGAGGCTGCATTATAAACAGAGAAGTTTGTAAACATTACACGGGTTTCACTTCCGGATCAGCACCAAGGCCATATTACTCCCTGTGCTCTGTCACCGAAATACGCACAGACATCCACTCTCCGAGCTGATATTCTCAAGCATAAACAATTACCTTTAAATCCATACCAAACATGCATAAATAAATATAACCACCAAAATGAGACAGGAAACAATATTCTAAAAAATAGTTTAGAACTTCCTTCGTGGGTACGGAACTGGAAATACTAACTGTGATACAATACCATCTAACAACAGTAAGGCTGAACTTTTTTCATATATTTGAGCGTTTCCCTATCATTACATTTGTCCTAATGGCAGAAGACAAAACCCATTTTAGGAGTAATTCCAATTATTTTAACCTAGTTTTACTATTTGGGCACTGCCTCCTTTTAGCATTGAATAACTAGTTATGTATCAACGAGGGTGACGGGTACAAACTTATCATAATTGTACATTTTAGTGTATAAGATTTTGTACTCTTGGTCCAAGTAGATAATGATCGGCAAAGGAAAAAGGTAACCATCTTAAGCCCATAGAAACCAAGGTGTGAAGAATCTTAGCTTGAAGAGCAATGTAATGGGTGTGTTGAATATACATATGCTGTGAATTTACGTAATGTAACGTATTTCTTGTTACAGCTTACGAATGTACTCCCCTCGGGGTTCCTCAGAAAGGAATAACGCTGTGCAATGGCTGGAAGACTGACTACTTCCGGATCTGTCTCGGCGTCTGCTTACAAGGGTTTGGATTTGTTCCCATTGAAACTGGAACTCAATGGTTTATGTGTACTGCATCCGGCTATTGGGTACCGGTTATCCAAGGATATGAATCTGGGAATCTACCAAGTTGTTATGGTAAAGATACTTGTAAAAACACGATTGATTTAATTCATTCAGCATATATTTTAGGAACATCATACATATAATCCAGTCGTCTTCCTGACTGTGTCATTTAGTCTGAGCCTCGTTCTTTCTTAACACTTTCCGTTACACTCAATAATTAAAATGTGTTTCAAATAAACACGATACGTCACCTTCAATTCACAGTGTAAATAATCGATGCCATGATATTACCTAGTGTACAAATTTTTATGCCGAAGGACAAGGTTCACAGTAACAAACTATTCGTTCACTGCTTCAATTCATCCCTCTATTTATATGACAAAACGACACATTTATTATTTGATTATATTTGGCACGTGAGCGATTTGAGACGATGTCTCAGATGAGCATAATATGTTATCTGGAGGACTTTTGTATCTAAGAATTTCTTTTGTGTACACGTTTGAGAAAACATCCAACCGTGAATTTAGCACAGAGATGAAAATGAGCAGCGTAAATGCAAAAACATTTTTCTCGACTTTTATTAGAAGTACGTTAAGATTTATAGATGTCACTTTTTATATAAGAGTAGATGTCTGATGGTCTAAACAGTCCATTTGAGGTCAAATTTGTTTCTGTTAATTTAACATATTTTCTAAATCTTATTGCATGTGATTATTAACTTATTTTTTTTAGCACCTTATGGTAACAATACGTTGACCTTCAAGAGTATATCAGTTCCGGTGGTAGCCGATTGCATTACACCCAATGCAAGGACGTCATTAGGACGATTTTATGTGGACAGCCTAATGGCTGATGGTAGTGTTAAAGCCATGTGCACTGATTATAAAGACGAATGTAAACCAGAAAATGTGGAAATCCGATGTCAACCCTGACATAGCAAAAACAAAACCTTCAGGATGACCTTCTGGTTTCAGTTTTATTTTGTCGTTATTTGTTTCACTATTGCGTTATTCTTAGCAAAATAATAAAGGTCAGGCTTGAATAATTTACTTCTTTTTTGTGGGCAATTGTATTACATTGAACATGTTTACATGTGTTTATGTGTCATGTATGGGAGAAAGACAAGACGAATGACTTGTAGTCTCTCATATAAAAATAAGTATTACTTAATTGAAGTCTGGTCTAGTAAACGACGTGCAAAGCTTTTTAATAATCACTATTGCATTTCGATATGAAGATCAGTCTAGTACATTGTAAACGTTTGTTTGCAAATATTTGCTTATCTATGGGTGAAAGACCAGAGTAATGACTTGTAGTGTGAGAGAAACAAAATTACAAACAGGGAAATCAGGTAAAGGAAACGTTTGTCAAGAAAAAATGGCACGTTTATGTTGTATGTTGTGAACGAGGACTCTTAGCATATCGTACTTCTACTTGGATATTAAGTCTAAGATAAGAAGAAAATGTATTTAAATATGTATATGTATGTTATGTGTTCACACTATATCAGCTACAATATGTATAACATCTTCAGCAACATGTACAGGCAACAAAATAAAAATGATTTGCTCACATGATCGACTGGTTATATCGTACTTTCTTTTTATATTGTACTTTCTACTCAGATATTATGTGTATTAGTTGATTTGAATTGCAAGCTCTTAGTAACAAGTTTAGGAAAGAAGATACATATTACGTTATTAAAGTTTGTTGCATTGACTCGTAAACCTAATACAAACATTTGATATTTCTTGCCAGTATTATCCTGCATAATATTTATCCCGTTTTAATTCTCCTTAGGCCAGTGCAGAGAATAATCGTGATTCATTCTTATTATAACAATTATGAAGCTAATTTAATATTTATCGCAAGTGTATGGCGAGTTGTCATTACACATTTCTACTATATCCTTTTAAATGTTTCCAATAATAGACCCAATCACGAGTACAAAATTATATTGGGGAAGAAATATAAAATATGTAGAGATTGGTATAAACTTTGTGAGACGTGTTTCTGTACACGCAGCCGCTATAAAGTGTCGTATATATTCATATAGTGTCTCACAGATTGTATGCTGATGACACCCATAAAGACAAATCTAGACACCCAACTGAAGGTGATTCGACCATCCAAGAAGTAGAGAGATGTATTTCTGATGTGAGATCAAGGATGGCATCAAACAAGCTGCAGATAAATGATGATAAAACTGAGAACATTCTGAGCACGACACAAACACTCTCTCATTCACATCCTTTACTACTAACAAACAAATATCAGCAACACAAACATTACATTCAAACAGTCAGTACGAAATATAGGTGTTAATCTAGACAGTACTCTCACATTGCACCAACATGTCATGCACATTTGCAAGGTTGGATATCTTGCCTTGAGACGCATCATTTCCATTAGCAAATATTTTTTTCAGTTGATGTCACTAAAACACTTGTGTGTTCATTATTACTTTCAAGACTGGATTACTGTAACTCAATTATGGCTGGTTCGTCTCAATATCTACTTCAGAAACTTCAAAAAGTTCAAGATAAGCTGCTCTGATCATCCTTAGAGTGATACGATCAAAGAACACCTCCCGGCTGCTCTGTACCTTACTCTGGCTATCCATTCGATCCAGAATGAAACACAACATGTGTTCTCTGTGCTATGTTTCACTGATGGACACCACTCACACATACTTATCTGGCCTCACCCATCTGTGTATACACCAGCACGACACTTACGCACCGCTTCTGACAATCGTATACACATCATCCCCACGATGAAAACAAAGTCGGATAGACAACGTTCTTTTGCATACCAGAGCCCAGCAACGTGGAAAAGAATTGACTATTGAAATTGGACACAAAACACAGTGATTTCCTTCAAAAGTGCTGTTAAACAACTCACCTTTTTTGACGGCAAGAGTAAACTTAAATGCCTAATAATTATTCCTACCTTAAATGATTTCAGCATCTTTTATGTTTTCTAATTGCATGGTAGTTTGTATTTTTGTAGCCATATCAATGTAGATTATGAAAAGCGTTTAAAGCTACTAAATATTGGGCGCTATGCAAAGTCCTCTTTACTATTATTATTATTATTATTATTATTACTACTATTATTATTATTATTATTATTATTATTACTATTATTATTATTACTATTATTATTACTAATATTATTATTATAATTATTATTATTATTATTATTATTATTATTATTATTATTATTATTATTATACCATTTGGTTCGTTTAAGATACATATTCAAACATATGTTAAGTTTCTTACTACGTAACGAATTTCGATTTCATACTGATTGCTTTAGCAAAATGTGTTTGTAGTAATTGTGATTGTTTATTTAAAACATCGTTTTTAAAAAGGGCCAATCATTAAAATTTAAGATTCAACAAGTACTTATAATGTTCTTACTTTAATATTTTCATTTAAAACGTTACTACTTAATATTATTTCTCACAAGTTAATAGTTATTGCATTTCGATCGAAAGTCGTTGTTTCATATACATCAAACATTTCTCATATTTCTTTAGAGCGTATTGGGGGAGGGCGATTGTCTGTTAATATCTTACCACATAGGCATAAATGCTAGAAAGTGATGGTCGTGTTGGATCTTGTCTTTGATTCGATTTTTTGCCAATTAACCTATTTTGTTATACCACATTAATGGGAATTTAAAAAAGCATATTCACACCAAGCTCGTTCAACTGCACAAACGCAACAATGGTAAAATAAATTGGTTGCATAAATATGACTGGGTTTCCCAAACTTGTATACTCAAATAGACAAACATACAATTTAAATTCAAAAAGATAGAACGATTGATAAATACATTAATGAATTGATTGATATACTGACGAATAGACGATCAGCCATGCGAAAGAAAAGTCGATGATTCATACAGGTAGGTATTGATCATTCATGCATTTAGGTATTACCTATGTATCAGTGAATAATTGTGTATTGGTATTTAATTGCTCGATAAATGAAACTAACATCCAAAGTCGACAAGCAAATTCATTTTATGCACGCGCATTGATATAATGACTGCCCACATCATACCCCGGCACCAAAGTTTTTTGTTCACTCTTAAAGCACCAGGATATTCATGAAGAAAATGGAAAATTGTTATGAGGCGTGGTTGAGTTTTCATATTGCAGGGTATGAGTAATAATATCTGAATGTTACACAAAACCGTGCTTTTGGTGACAAGAATTTACATACACTAATTTAGTCTTCTTGTTCTAGAAATGGGTTGGGTGGTTACTAGCGGAATTATAATGTATTTAAAATTTCACAAGTAGTTAAAAGTACCGATCATACATTTGAACTCTGAACAGTAAGGGAAGCTGATTCGTCTTACTTGTTAAACTGAGTTGTTGTAACAATTACTTTATTGATCTTTTATTATTATTATTATTATTATTATTATTATTATTATTATTATTATTTAGAATATTATTATTATTCGTATTAGTAGTAGTAGTAGTAGTAGTAGTAATATTATTATTATTATTATTACTATTATTATTATTAATTTATTTTTTTGTCTTCGCCGTCGACCATGTCATTAGTTTTGTTATTGCTACCGTTGTTTTCAATTGAAATTCAAAAGTTTCTAGGTTCTAGGTTTTTGAACGAAAAACGAAAGTGCCTCTATTTAATTAAAGGCGAATAATTCGAAGCAAGTGCAGAAAAGTTTGTTGTCTTTTTTTATTAAAAAAACCACATTGAATTAACTGAGGTAAAACTGATAGGCCGACCGACCGACCAACACAAACAGAGAAGAAGGGAGAGTTAATCGTTTTACAAGTGCAAATATTATATTTGTATCAGGGAATGGTAAATTGACTGCCAGTAACCATACATGGAGACCAGATGGAACCGTGTAACCAGTTGCTTTGATATTCAGTTAATTCGACATTACAATGCACATAATATAATTTGGCACTGAGAAAACATTGGAAAATATCGGGTTGACGGATTTCCATTCAGTGGCTGTTTTTCGATCAACATTTGACATCTAATACTCTTTTCAGACTGAAACTTGCTCAAAAGCTAGCGCACTTCGCTCAATCGCAGTGATCATTTAAAAATCGTAACAAACAAATGAGAAATATTTGGAGATGTCTACTTGTGATAAATACAACGACACCCGTTGTTGTTAGTATAACAACGAAAACATGCGTTTTCCATATATTGGCAACTCGCCGTTGGTATTCGCCCTTCCTTTTTGCACTTAACAGACACCATGCCTCCAATGAAGTACACACGTCATTTGCGAACAAAATGCTTTCTTCTGAAAAAGGAAGATAAATCAGTGGCATTCGTTCTAAGAATTACTGTTAATTACTTGGACACTGGTATTCACAAAATCACATATAAAAGGACTGTTCGTCACACCTATGGCAAAATTCCAACAATCCAGCATGACTAATGTATTTTTCTTAAAACTATCATAGATAGTTTTATTATTTTCTTCTTCTGCTCTTTCACACTTTAAGTACCTAGAAAGTTTATATTTACTTAATAGAAAGTTTATATTTACTTAATAGAAAGTTTATATTTACTTAATATAAAGTTTAAATTTACTTAATAGAAAGTTTATATTTACTTAATAAGTGAAAATTACACTAGCATACAATCATATGACCCATTTAACCTACATACTTCTAGTCACAGTTCTAGTTGTGCCAATGTTATCCTCCGCACAACTGAGTATATGTGCGAAGTTTATGTTTCACGATAATTAAACTTTTGCTTTATTATTATTATTATTATTATTATTATTATTATTATTATTATTATTATTATCATCATCATCATCATCATTTATGATATTTATTTCCTCCCATTTAGATCCATTTAACAACTTCAAGAGCAAATGTAATCATTACATGTAATTTACATATTGTTATGGTTATACCGGGATATGAAAGTGTTAACCACAAAGCTAGTACCATAACTGAGAAATTCTCATCACAAGTTTATTTCAATAACACTGAAAGGTCATACAACATGTACGATAATTATTTTTCAAATCACATTGTTGCAAATTGTTAATTTGATTATTTGTATGGGCTTGTATTTTCATTCACATTAATTCAATAAAACTGGATGCTTGAGATTTAAAATGTGAAAGTTGTTTTAAAGAAAGAAAGTTAAACATTGCAAGACTAGGTTCTTGAACGAACCACGAACGTGCCTCTATTTAATTAAAGGCGAGTAATTCGAAGCAAGTGCAGAAAAGTTTGTTGTTGTATTTTGTTTTAAAACCACATTGAATTAACTGAGGTAAAATTGATAGGCCGACCGACCGACCAACACAAACAGAGAAGAAGGGAGAGTTCATCGTTTTACAGGTGCAAACATTATATTTGTATCAGGGAATGGTAAATTGACTGCCAGTAATCATACATGGAGACCATATGTAACAGTGTAACCAGTTGCTTTGATATGCAGTTAATTCCTCATTACAATGCACATAATATAATTTGGCACTGAGAGGGTTCAGATCATATTACCATTCTAATCGCTCACATTATACTGAATGACAATCGCTATTCATTTCATTCTCACACATTTCTAATTTATACCAAGTGCAACGATGTTTCTTCTTAGAAATAATGAATTGCACTTAGACACGTGACACTAAAGCATATATAACTTTAAGTGTCTTTTTGTTGTTATTGTATGGGGTTTAACGGCAGTTTTCAGCACATGCTATGCTATACATGTCGTCATGTAAACATGATAGAGGACAAACCCGCTGAAAACCAGTACAGAAAGCTATTGACAAGTCCGTCTCCCGCAACCCACGCCTAGCCCCAGTCTTTTGTTATGGAATACTTGATTAGAACTACATGCATTCATTAGTGTTTCAAGGGCAAAGTAGGTAAACGGATTATTAAAATCTTGATTGTATGGCAGTTCTTGCGCTATGAAATTTCATGTCTTCCCAACAAACTCATTTTTTCAAAATATATTTTAAAGTTTAAAAGCCTTATTACTGTAAGGTCTTTATAATAATAATGTAAGTGACAAGAGAGAGTGTGTGTGTGTGTGTATGTTAGAGAGAGAGAGAGAGAGAGAGAGAGAGAGAGAGAGAGAGAGAGAGAGAGAGAGAGATTCTGACATTTAAATAACATTTAATACTATAAAACAGTTTCTTTAATATCATTGTTAGAAGTTTAAATGAAAACAGCAAAACAAGACACAAAGCATACTTTATACTACAGGAGGTATATGTAACCTTGTCAATGAATTTATATCACGGATCTTGTTGCGCCATATTTCAACAGCTTTACAATATTGGCATCGCCTAAATAAATAAAATTATACACATAAGCATTGTAATCAATCAAGTTCTTGAATTTTAATTGGATTAGAGAATTTCAACCAATTCAATCATATTTAATCTTCTCTCACACCACATATTTCTTTAAATGAGGCAAATAGAAGACATATTTAGAAGACAAAGCAAATGATAGTTCGATGAAATTCTGTAAAGTATTATATTCATTTAAATAATGGTCGACTAAAATTGTGAATATCGATAGTCATACACCTTATTCACTTTCTCTATTGATGTTTAAAAACTGGAAATCCATATTAATATGCTATATAATGCTACATGTAATGAAAATACCATTTTTCATCTCAATGTAAGGTATTTGAGCAACAACATTAAACGGTAATTTTCATTAAAATAATGAGACTGGCATATCATAATATGTTTAAGAAACTACAACAAAACATTAAATACATCACAGCATGTGTAAGACGTAACCAATACATTTGCCGCATAATGTCGTCATCATCACCAACATCAGCAGCAGTAGCAGCCTCTTGATCTAGTGTGGCTCTGTGCAGCAGAACATCTGACAAGTTCCTTCCACTTTTCTCGATCATGTGCCAACGCATGTGTCTCTGCAAAACTTTTCCCGGTCCATTCTGTGTTGCAGTCGCTCCACTTTTTTCTCTGTCTACCTCTACTTCTACCACCTAGGACACTATCCTGCAGTACTGTTGTGGATAGACTGTTGGCTCTAGTGATATTGACTTACCATTTCAGCTTTCTCTTTTTGACAGTGGTGATGAGGTCTTCATAATGACCTACTTTGTATATAATGGTGTTACGCACTTCTTGTGCGAACAGGTCGTCCGGTTCTTTTTATTGTTACATATATATATATATATATATATATATATATATATGTAGCATGTGACCATTGTTCATATAGAAGGCATATCATTGTCGCCAGACTACAGTTATCTGCTATTCGTTGAGCTTAACTAAGCGGGTATTTGCCTTTATAAATCATTCTAATGTCATAGACCGATTGAAATGGTTTGTGTTAATCAGTACAATAAACTTCGTATATATGTGTGTGTGTGTGTGTGTGTGTGTGTGTGTCTAGATGGCGCTACTTAATATAACACAGGTAAACCTAAACGTAATATATTTAACTAACGAATGTAATTACGTTTTTAAATTCCGTGCTGACTACTTTCATTCATTGGCCGCTACTCCGGCAAACACGTGACTTCTGAACGTCTTTTCAGTCCGAAAAATTTCCATAAGTATTTACCTATAATGCTCTCTCTCACTGGAGTATTTGTAAAGCATGAGTAGAACTGTCCTATTTCAAACTTAGTCTGCGGTAGAAACATGCCTCTAAGACGCCGATGGATCATAATACTTTGCGAACAAATACTCGTATTAGCATTATCACTGGTGAGTCTCTCTCTCTCTCTCTCTCTCTCTCTCTCTCTCTCTCTCTCTCTCTCTCTCTCTCTCAGACTGTGTTTTAAACTACCTGTAAATTCATTTTGTAGAAATAATTTTTATTGCTTTCAAATATTACCTAAATACAGAAGAAGCTATTAAATATTTTTTTCCGAATATTTTCTTTCTAGTATTCTTAGAATATTGGTTTGTAATTTAATTGTTTGTTAAATGTATAAGATATTCAATCTATGCGACTGAAGTGGTGACAAAATCAGAAAGTAATATGAAAAATATCAACATGATTAATGCAAGCAGAAAAAGTTGACTACATGCAAGAGTCAGTAACGCGTGTCTGTATCATTATCCGTACACATACAGACACACACCTTTAAACATGTTGCAAATGCACATAAACCCACACATAAGTTGGTGGTGTGTTATTTAGCACATGGTAGGCTATACAGTATATCTGGTGGAAGAAGAACCCGGGAAAACCGCACCGAGATGCTGACAAGCTTTCTCATATACTCACAATGGCCGAGCCCGAGGAAAGAACCTACGGAAAGAACCGAGCACTTAGGACCAATCGTTCACGCACATGTTTGGCGTTTTTTGATTGCCATATTTAGAAAGACTTTCTTTTTATTGTTGATATCAAGTAGTCCATACTATCCTATATCATTAAAGTGTATTTTAGACAAAGATTTGGCATGTATGTTTTGCATTTACTGTATTTGATATCGAAAGCGGGTAATGAGTACAACTTAAAATAAGCCATTTTTCTAATGTCAATTGGAACCCCAACCCTTACCAGACCATACTACTTTACATTCTCTATTATTAAAACTGTACTTGGGATACATGTTGTATTCCCTTGCGATATTTAGCATATAATAAATATCGCGAATAATGGTTTCAAGACGTCGTACAGGTCATAATTAGTTCAAAAACGGAGTGCATAGCCAGAGTGAATTTTGTATCTGTAGTGAGAAAACATGTTTCAGTATTGTATGGGGTCGTCGCTAGGCAAGTATTACCATGTAAACTGAGAAAGAAAACTGACAAAGAGGCATCCTTTTAAAAAGAAGGGGGTAGATGGCTGTTTCGATTCTTTTTTGCTATATATTAGAACATGGCGGCATATATTGCCCGATTTTTTTCATCGGATGATACAATTGTATGAGACATATTGCTACATTCTCAGTATGATACCGTCAAACTGCTAAAATGTCTCTGCCATTCAAATAAGTTATGCTGTAAATCTACCTCATCTCTGATAAGATTTTAAAGGCTATAGCTATTCCGGTATAAAAAAAAAACCTTAATTGTAAACGAGCCCAATTATCCGATATATCGATATATCTATATTAAATCGATGTATCTCTGTTAAATCGATATATATCTTTTAACCTGTAATGAAATGATGCATACTAGCTCCTTGTAGCAGAATAAAGGAACATTGCTGCATTTTAGAAGAAAGAATCTTCCGTACCTACGCATATGAGTGATATTAAAAGCAAAAGTACATATTTCGTACTTTTGTTAGTATTAGTATGTTATTATCCTCAAAACCACTAGATATGTCAATGTAATCTGTTGAAGAACGTTGTACTTGCGTTTTAAATGGACGATATAATTTAGCAGCTTTTTAATTATATGAATATAAGTCTACGTTACGGCGAACTTACAAAATAGTAAGCCCAAGTAACATATTCGGATATATTTAGGAAGAAATAAATACTATTCAATTGGATTTATAATTTTTCTTGTCCCGAGTGTAAACTGATCGACTATGAATTCAAGATTTAGGAACATCTGCAGCAAAAACGTTTGAATTTGATGATAAAATGAGTTAAAAAGAGAACTCCCTTGTTTTTCTATCGACTATTACATGCGGGTAATTAGGAATTAGTCGAATACAAATTTATAATTCACATGTCTCCTATATAAGATGCCATTGAATAACTGATGAATTTACATTCAAAGCTTTAATGTTTCGACAAACATTTTTGCATGATTCATCTACGTTTTGGTAAACATTACGTGCATTGTATAGTGTATGCATTTTAATCTATGTAATTGATTATTTGTTGAATATTTAGTAACCTATTTTGCAAACTTGTCATTTTTCTGTATGCAAACATATCTCCTTGTTTCGGATGGGTGGATTATACTCCTAAATTGTTCTCATCCTCTAAACAATAGGAGACAGAAGCTGTTTGCTTGCGGTCATCACTTCCAATAAACGATGGCATTATAACAATGTGCGCAGACGTTAATGGAAACAGTGTTAGTTCCACTCAGGATCTGCAGTCCCTAGGGGTCGTCTGCATGGTGACGCAGCCCAAATGTCAGAACAGAAGCACCTTAATCGAATGCACAGACAGCGGATGGTATACAGAAAATAAAGTTTCGGAAGCAGAATGTGAGTATATACAGATGTATATGTACATACAGCAATATGTATTTATTCTACACTTTCCAAAGGATTTTAACGTAGTTTCACGAACCTATAACAATATAGTTCAAGTTTATTTATCAAAAAGCTACCTCAAATGGACTACCTTTGCCAAACATGATCGCCTGTGTAATCTATTTTATATGCACTTTTGTTATCGAGGTATCAGGCCCATGCTTTCTCTTATTCGTGTTTGTAAAAGAAGGTCACAAACGCACTATCACCAATTATTTTGAAGAACATACTTGATAACCAATCTTTCGTTTCCGTTGATTTGAACATCAACAGTCGACAGGGTAAATACACACTACATTGATATTGATAGAAACATTTCCCAGCTTCCTATCCACCAAATGCATTAATAATATACTACAATGCTAAACTTTACAACAGAAAACGAAGCCTATCGAAGTCTATCCCTCAAACATGTGAGTTAAATAAAATATACTCCAGCAACACTAACAATTGAAATACACCCTAGACCTAGAAACTTAAGAGTTAAAAGGTACCCGGACAACAACCATCATTCAACCATTAGAAAACAAAAGCTAGGCCACATGCCCAAAAAAAATAAACAAATAGTCACTAAAAGTTAAACAGCCTTTAATATTTTAAAACAAACAGACCATAACTCTCACATGTTAATATTACTCGACCACCAAATCTCAAATTACCAAAACACCTAACCCATCAAACGTCAAGTTTAAAAATAATTCAATATGCCACACATTGTTTGAATACCATTATTCTTTTCTTAAAGAAAATCTAAACTTTCGTCTTCAATAGGTTCTTTAACTGAAGGCAAACATACTTTTATAGAGGGTTTTACGGTTGCAACGGAGTTACTGATCATAGCGCTTACAATTACCTCCCTTGGCGCCAATGCGCATGCCCAAGAAAATGTTCGCGTTCCGGATAGTTCGGAATTTCCCACCATATTAGCCAACATAAAATAAATTGTCCTTCACCCAAAGCAAGACCCCCCCCCCCTCAACATATATACCAGCCCCACCATCCTCCTTCGAAAATAAAATGGCCAGTGCCTCAGTTCTATAAAATGTGGTAAAACTTTTGTCAGGTGACATGCCATTACAAAATAATTGTTATAATATTGCTTAAGTTATGTAGAAAATATATGTTTAGTAATTCAGTATAGAGTGGGGATGTTAAAGAAACATATCAATAAAATTATGAAGTACTCAATGTACAATGTAGAATATAAAATGAAATGTGTACAAACTTACGTATTGGCATTTATGAAACAAATATGTTATGTAGTATATATTTTATTGACATAATCAGTTAAATATGTGAACATCATTAAAAGCTTTCTCTTCAAAATTTATCTTCATGAGACGTTTCTGTGCACATGTATGATTACAGAGAACCTGTTTGAAGGATAAGTAGCATGTTTAACAAATGTGAACAAACTTGTATCTGACTGCTATGCAGGTAGTATTTCGCACAATAAAATTCAAGAGCTTGGTGTGTTGGATCTCTGTGAGCCAGGTGATTCAATAATGGATCATAAGAGTTTTTTAATAAATGACCTGCTAACTCCTTAATTGCTCTTGTCATTCCTCTTTTCAAGTCAAAAATGAAACAGTTTACATGTAGGCAGGTTGAGAAGACACGAGGGATAACAAATCTGAGGATACACGTGGAAAGGAAGATGAAACGGATTAAAGTTTTATAAATCCTTAATGGGGTGATGTCAATTTCTTGCCATTTAATCCTGCGCACCAGTCTCTCCTCCTAGAGTTTATTATCAAACCAAATCCTCTCCACATGTATTTCTTTGGGTGTCCATACCAAAAAGTCACACCACTTACGATGAGTGAAAGCTAACTGTCATTGTACCTGTTAGTAGTAAGTGTGATTTAATTTTAGTTTAATCTTGCCATTTATAACACCACAGTAGAAATCACTTGTCTTTGCTGCTTCAAGGGGTGTCATATGCTTGTATTTGCAGGGGCAGTTCACTTCAACAATGCCACTCGTTTCTTTACAATGTTCACAATGAACCAGAGAATCTGGACTATGTGCTATAAAAGGATAAGAATAATCAATTAACACATTCTGTCTGTGTTCTTTAAGAAATCTGTTCAGCCTTTTCAAAGCATCGTTTCATAGACATGTAGCATGATGTCCCAGTTGGGCATACACTCCAGACACCGTCCGACCGATCCTAACGCTAACCATTTAATGCTGAGCGCATAGCGAGGCAGCTTTTCGTTCCAATTTTATGTCTTTGTATAAAGTGGCCATGGTTTGAACCCGCGTTGGAGGCGGACGTACTAGCGACTAGGTCTTCGGAGTAATCTGATTAAGATACGAGTATAATGATGTGTGTGTGTGTGTGTGTGTGTGTGTGTGTGTGTGGTTGGGATTTTTCACGTAGCGTTAACAATTTTTAAGTCGTATCGCTACGATGTCTGCAGTGTAGCAGTTTATAGTGATGTCTAGGACATGGGCATCATACCATAGACATGTAGCATGATGACCCACCCAGTCACATTATCCTGACACTAGGCCGACCACTCCTAACACTAACCTCTTAATGCTGAACGCCAAGCGAGGTAGCTGTTAGTACCATGTTTGTAAGTCTTTGGTATGACTTGGTCGGGCCTCGAACAAACGACATCCCGCTTCCGATGCGGACGCTCTAACCACTAGGCCACCAGAGCGGTGCTGATTTATGTGTAGGTTTCGCGTTATTTGCCACTGAGTATACTTTCGATATTCTGATTATCAGACTTTAACTAACATTTACGTTAGTATATTTGGTTCTGAAAGTGAACAGTACTTATATAAATTGGCCGCGAGATCGTATCGTAACGAATGGCTAGAATCGTCTGAAGTTAGTTGATTTTAAGCGATCGTAAGATATACCGTCATAGATAGTAGCATGAAGTTCACATTGTTTGTAATTTTAATTAATTTCAACTCAGTCTCTTAGCATCAGTTTCATGCTATACTTGCGATATACCGACAAAGGTAACCTGGTATATTCAGTCAATAAGGAAACAAAGTATACATCTTTATCCAGTCTCGATATTGATTGTATATCGAAATCGTTTGTGTAACATATTCATCACTGCATTATTTATAAACAAGCTTGTTTCCAACACATACAAGCATTACCTTAACTATCATGCAAGTAATTAAGTTGTTTTTGCATTAACACTATCACCATAGCTTTATTTTATTATTGCTTATGTTCAAATTTTATATGAAATATAACAACCTAAAGTACGAAATGGTTGTACTGAAGTGGTGGAAACTTAATTTGTGGTTTGGAAATGGTCAGGTTGATAAGTTAGTACGTATGCTGATAATAATAATATCACCATGTATTTTTATATTTTAATTTGTGCTAAGTTGATGTTTGTTAGGCTCATTTTATTTTTAAATTGGGGGGGGGGATATTTGGCTGATGAGACGTTGGGTCTTGGGTGTTATTATCTTATCGTTTGTAGATTGTTGGTGTTAGTGTTTGGAACAAAGATGGATAATGGCATTAATGTTGCTTAAAATATTAAATAGAAGGATAGGTGACTTAAATTTGTAATAAAACTAGAAAAGGTTTTTGGGTGGGTCACTTAGAATGTACGACAGCTATACTATAGTTCAAACTTCTTATAAAGATCATTGACTTAATCGAGAAATTTGAATACATTTATATGGGAGGTCATTAATTCGCACATATGACAACTGAGGCAGTCTGGATAGTCCAACCACATTTCAGACTATTAATAATAATAATAATAATAATAATAATAATAATAATAATAATAATAATAATAATAGAGAAAAGAAGTAAAGCTGGAAGCCTCGATTTTAAACCAAAACTTTGTTTGTATTATGTGGACGTGTAATATCGTTCTTGTAAATATAGCAAATATAGTTTAGTTTTTTCTAAATTTAAATTTAACCGTGTAAGGGTAGAGTTTTAGCATTAAATTCAAATACGAGTGCGTGGCAGACTACAAAGTCATAAACAAATAAATAAATAAATAAAGAAATATATACAGTCGTCAGTCTTCATGATCACAAGTTAATTTAGTGACACGCAAGTCAACACAAAAGTAATACATGGGCTTAACAATGAAAGCTGTTGCACTGCCAGTGGGGAAAAAAACAATATATAATAACGAAACTCGAAGGGAAGTTTTCGTCAAAATATTTCATAAGAAAATAATATTCCAAAAAAGTTTTAACATGAATAATTTTGTTTGAAATCTATCACATCACAAATGGATTATTTTTCTAAGAACAATTTTCAAATCCATACCGAACTTATGTTTTTGCGCAACACGTTCAGTTCAGGATTGTTCTGTCAATACCAAGCAATTTGTATGCTTATTGACTTTCACCATTAATACCTAACCCATGTTTCGTAGCATTACCAGCAATTCCAAATTCGGTCTTAAGTGGTAAAAGTTAGTACAGCTTAAAAATGCACTCTTTGATGTAAAATACAAAACAAAACGATGTTATTAACAGATCCCAGTTACGCTTTTAATCGTCAATACAATATGTCGTCTTTACAGGCAAAGGTGAACTGTTGCCATCTGAGCTGGAAACGGAAAAGAGGCTCTTAAAGAGACAACGTAGATGGTTCGGCATTCGTTTCCCCTGTATCTGGTCGTGTAATTCGCCGCCACCAAAACGTGAGTGGAACATACGTCAATCGGGAACATAGCCATTCGATTATATAATCCACTATGAGGTCCACATAGCAAATTTGTCTTCGTCTTATTACTATTCTTCACTATTATCATTAGTAGTAGTAGTAGTAGTAGTAGTAATAGTAGTAGCCGTTGCAGCATCAGTTGTATTGTTGTGTATAGTTATAATATTAATTGCTATTGAATATTTCGGAAGCCGGTCGTATCCATCTATCAAATTTCAAGTAATCTAAAATTAATGTTCCATCTCGTCAACAACTTAGTTATAACATAACCGCATTGATGTTAATTTGTCTTCCTTTTTTCGTATTTAATAATAGAGTGGAATAATGCAAAACCAATATGGATTGTACACAATTGATCATAACACTGAATCATTTTTTAACCCAGTGCTCACTTTCTAATCGGTATAAGGTCAGGTTACATACATTCAATGTATGCCCATATTGTCAGCATGTTTTGTATGTTTTCTAATTTCATGATGTTTTGTTTTTCCTAAGGCTAGGCGCTATACAAAGTCCTCAATATTATTATTATTATTATTATTATTATTATTATTATTATTATTATTATTATATAATTAAGAAGAAGAAGACGAAGAGAAAGAATAATTATAATTATTATTATTATTATTAGTAGTAGTAGTAGTAGTTGTATTAATATTTGCTATTATTCCAACGAAAACAGGCGACACATCCCCTCCAACACTCACATGCCCCGGTGGTATTACAAAATATTCAGATCCACTGCAAACAAGGACATCGGTGTCTTGGCCAGAACCAGAAGCACATGACAATGTCGATGGGAAGATAAGGTAACTTATATTGCGTCTATTATACGAAATTCGTATGACAGATTTTTATATTCACTCTCAATTTAGTCTTGCAGTTTATTAATTGCTTAATAGTGGATATCGTACAGATAACTTTCAAAATCTATTTCTCCCAATGTAATCTAAACCTTGAAATGTTAATAGATAGTGTCATGAAAATTATATATTTACCTTAAAATGTGTTAAGCAAGTCCTAAACTCTAAACTCCAGTGTTAATAAAATTGAATGTTGCTGCACTTACACACAGCCATTCGAGGAAAACAATATATATATATATATATATATATATATATATATATATATATATATATATATATACAAGGTATCACGTGCGTCAGGGATTAATTAGGACAAAGGCAATAAACTGAAATCGAACAGTGCAAAACTAGAATCGACTTTTAATGCAAAACCTCTCAACATATTAGAGATCAGGACATTTTCTTGCACAGTTTCTAGAGAAAGGTTAAACAAACATGGTCCAAACAAAACTTGCAAAACAGAGAACGTAATTTATCTCATCACATGTAAGATCTGTAGCATGCAGTATGTCGGAGAAACATGAAAAGCTTAACAAAAGGATCAATCGTCATATATCTGCTTGGATGACAAAGAAGCTTTACAGAAGCGTAGTCGCAGAACACTTCTCCTCCCCTAGCCACATTTCAGTGTTATAATACTTCTTGCAATTGCTCACAACTCCAATAGGAGTTCTAAAACCAGGAAAGAAAATGAATCTTACTGGATACGCCTCCTTAGAACGTTGAAACCACGCCGCTTAAACCAATAAGGCTAGAAAAAGACAGCCATGCACAAATAAAATTATTCTGCAGCCGACACATTTTCTCTTTTAATAATTTAAAAATGAAATATCCGGGATATAATATGCGTTTACATAAAGTTATATAGAATAACAAAGGTCGTTATGGATCATAGATTTCTAGGTCAGTACAAATACATGTATTTTCCAGCACCCTAGCAAGTTGAAGCACAATACATCTAAAGGTTTAATTGTTGTAGAAACAGCCATGTAAAGTTTTGCAAACAGACTGGTTTTTCTTTTTAAATTGCTTTTGCTTGTTTTGTCTATGCTTTGTATTTTCTTTTTAAACAGAGACGAGAGCACAGTCTAGTTAGATACTAGTTTTTTCACTGTTCGTTGTCACTTTATTGCATATATGCAACATTTTCACCAGTTATGTTAGCTACATATAAATAAAGTATTAGCCACGTTATAATAATCTCCCAGCCAAAATAGTACCGTATTTACGGATTATCCATGCAAACGTTAATTATACATTCCGGTCTGGGCGATTTTAAATATATTTTCTGTATTATAAATCTAACTTTTCCCACTAATGTTAGTGACATAACTCGGTTGGTTTATGATCACGTGGATAATATGTTCTATTATTAATGTCAATCACGAAAGAAAAGAAACGCAGTCATCAGTGCGGATAAGGCAGTGATTCGTAAGCAGATTTAGTGAATTCCATCATTAATAATACCACTAGTTCCAATGAAACGACAGAATCAGAATATGATTTGTATGGAATTTCACAGACACTTCCAAGCATGGATGTTCGCTCCAGAATTGATGGAGTGCAAACCTGCTGTTTATACGTATGACGAGTGTATGATAATAAGTCTGTTTCTATTGATATATATATATACAACCTTGACATGATGCCAGCTGTGCGGACGTGAATGGGAAATCTAGTGGATATACCTTATTGCAACTATGGCAACTTTATTTTTGGCGAAATCAATATTGTCCAAATACAATTTGTTTGAAACAAAAAGAACTTGTGCTGAAATCCTAGGAAATCATATGGTTAAATGTATCGAGTCTTGCTATCACCCAACGAGATTTATGTAACGGTTATAACATTTACGTTATAAAAATATTGCAAACAGTAGTTATAGTTATGAAGTCTGCACAATGTATAGTGAACAAGGAACACTATTTTTAGTTTATATACGTATTATTGTATATATCTCGCTAAGTCCGTCAAGAGGCGGTCCGGGCCCTGGAAGTATGTTTCCGGAAGGTACAACGACCATAACGTACCATGCTAAAGATAAAAGTGGAAACTGGGCGAAATGTTCCTTCACAATTGACATTAAAGGTATGTATCAGATGACAGCAAAGTAATCAGTATTAATTTAAATTTAAATTTGAAAAGCTTCCCGGTGTATGAATATTGAGAAACAAATTTTAAAGTAAATGATTATATATATATATATATATATATGTGTGTGTGTGTGTGTGTGTGTGTGTGTGTGTGTGTGTGTGTGTGTGTGTGTATGTATGTATGTATGTCCGAAAATTATAATTACTGTAATGCAAACTTCTAAGACAGATTTTTCTTAAAATAAATAACAGAATTGTCTTGTATTTTGACTTTGTCAGTCTCTAAATCGTAACTGACGGGACACATTTATAATGTGATATCGTGATATACATTTCAAATGAGAAATTAACGATTAGATTCAGTGAATATATCGAACAACTTAGAGATTATTTGTTGTTTTGTTTTCCGAAGTCACAAATTTACCTTCGTAGTGAACTTGATGCATAGGTTGAAAGATGGCCGTCATCCCGGTTTAATGTTGAATAATGCGCCAGAACAATAGGTTTAAAGTTGTTCACTATACTAATAATTTTAGTGAAAGGCACTTAATTTAATATGCTAACGTCTTACATGAATTCATATATGTTTATACACTGTCTACCATTAGATGCACACTAGATCTACGAAAACCAGGCTAAGGGGAATGTTAAATTTTTTGTTTTTCTTAAGATCCATGTCGCTCTCAATACAGGCATTTCAGTGCTCCGAACTTTGTAATTATGCTCTTGATCTCTTTAATTACCAAATATATACCAATTTATATTTTGATACCGTAATAAATCGAAAGTTTTATTCCGAAAGTGTATCTAAATCCATTTACAAATCAATCTATTTGAACTTGTACTTTATAATTGTAAGCCAAATTCCAATAATTATCTACACAGTGATCAGATGTCCGAAGATACGTGGAATAGCCGATTGCTTTTTCCTCTGCCAGCCGTTGACCGACTACCTGAATGGAACTACTTGCAGATTTGGTTGTTACAAGGGACATTACCTAACAGGACCTGAAAATATCACGTGTTTAGGAAACGGACAATGGTCATCTCAAACACCGATATGTGAAAGTGGGTTTGGGTGCCTATGAATTAAAATTTTGTTTCTAATGAAAGTTTCTGTTAGTAATAACGTTTTAAGGTTAGTAACACACAACCGTCCATTGCATGCTATTTTTCAACTTTTACTAGAAAATCTTTTTGGTAACTATTGACTTCTTCAAATTGTATCAGCTTCGGATGTCATCGCAATGGAAAAGAATACAGCGATCCCATAGGAAAGTATCCACACTAAAAGGCCGACATTATCTCTGTAGATTTCCGAACTAAACATGAAACAAGCATTCGAAGCTAAAGTTGAAGCTCAATAAGTCATAATAAAAAGGACTCGGTTCTTTATTTCGTCGTCACACTGTTTGTAAAAATATTTCACAGTAGAAATATTCACATTAACACATAGAGAATGTTACAATATTAAAGTACTTTCTTTTTTAAACAAAATACCTTTAATAGATTTATACGTCAGTGTAGATTTCAATTGATCATGCTTAAAACTTCTAATATATCCTTGACAAATGTGGATATAACATTTCCCATATTTTGTACTATTCTATATAAGAAGTATTGTACAGTCAAATTGTCTGCAAGATAAAAGCAACATTAACGGTTGTGAAGACTGGCATTTATAGGTATATAAACTATACCGTCCCACCTCACTTCCTCTCTCTCTCTCTCTCTCTCTCTCTCTCTCTTTCTCTCTCTCTCTCTCTCTCTCTCTCTCTCTCTCTCTCTCTCTCTCTCTATATATATATATATATATATATATAGTTGTAAACTTTATAACATTGGTACATACACTTGTTTACTACAAGTAGCCGAATAGTGAATAGCAATGTTAACTGTTACCACGAGCTAGCAATCTACATAAGTCTTTACATAATCATAGCTCATTTCTAAAATACTCATATAAATCAACACGACAAAGGTAATGCTAGGTACTAGAGATTCTTGTAATGAAGTATACATACTGCACAAAATTACAATTACAATGCCGTAATAGTATGCAACAATCGAGCAAATAACTTACTGACAATTACGAGGGTTTGCCTTTGCAGGATATTCTATTTTTACCGCCAATTTAGGAGTAGCTTTCTCGGAGTATTGCTGTATCCTTCCAGCACGAGTTTGGGCAATTACTGAGTTCCATGCGTCGATTGTACTAAGTTCAATTCAGACTGAAAATGGTGATCACACCCTCTCAATTCCGATTGGATTTCGATTGTACCTTGTTCTATTTAGCTTAGCAGCAATGCCCCCTTATTTACGATTTACGAGCCCAATAAGGGTCCTTTGTTCTTAAACAAAGCTTTCAACGTCTACGTGTGACGTTTCACACCCGCCTAAGCTGGGTTATTGTACCTTTCATCTATAGCCGCGGGATCTATCATATATACATGGCTTCTAACCAATCGTTTTTATATTTATATATATATATATATATATATATATATATATATATATATATATATATATATATATGTGTGTGTGTGTGTGTGTGTGTGTGTGTGTGTGTGTGTGTGTGTGTGTGTGTTTGTGCGTGTGTGTGTGTGTGTGTGTGAACAGGTACTTTTTTCTTTTTTGTTTCAGTTTCCTTTGGTTTCTAATTCTCTTTATCAGGAAAATAGAAACGTTTAGAAATATTCGTTACCCAAATTCTGTCAAGCGGTACAATTCAAGAAATACGATGATAATTTAAATGTTAGTTCGGATAATTAATTAGCATGACTTGCATCATTACATTGCTTTCAATTTAGAACATTTTTATGCGACATGGAAAACTGTAATAATCAAGATATTTGAAGAAAACTATCGGCACATAACACTGACTTTTTGAAGTTCAACAAAATATCACATCTACATATATTTGAACTACGAAAATTATATTTCTCTTTTTCAGAGACAGTTTGCAATGCGTTAATACCACGTTCAGCTATAGAACAAATTTCGTGCAGTGACCAGAACAGGTACAGAAGCAAATGCACATACACCTGCAAAAGTGGATATGACATTGCCCCAGGAAAAACTCGTGTCCGAGTTTGCACGGAATATCAGTCATGGCATGGAGAAGAGCCTGTTTGTGAAGGTAATGATTATGAACTATAATGTCAAAGCAAATGTATCCTACACCTACACTAATGCATGGACATTTTACCTTCAAACTAAAATAATAAAGGCGCCTTATTTTGAAACTTTTAAATGAAACAATTTTCCGCATATTGGTGGAATTTCTGATAAGATAATGTATATTACCAATGTATGATGATTGTTATCACATGACAAGAACAATTTTTGGACGCAATGGTGACCAATTTATGTAGATAAAAATGAAATACAGAGGCTCTGTCGATGCCATGGTCTCTAGCATGACGTTTTTCAAAAACTCAAAACGGTTTCCCACGGTTAAATGTGTTCATTTGTATATATATAACAAAATATTACATGCACAAAGTACAAAACAACCACTTGATTCAAATGTATGCGAAATAGTCTCGACGCATACATGTTAGAATAACTAGATGTAACAATGCAGATTTATACAACAATAATATACGATCGGGTTCTTGTGTCAGTCACATAGCAAACAATTTTTTAAACATCTCACTTTTCTGCTTTTAAGATATTGAACCACCGACGATAATGAATTGCCCTGATACAGTTATTGGATATACAGATATCTACAAGATGACAGGTCAACTGTTTTGGTCTGAACCATATTCCGTAGACAACAGTGGAAAGGCGCTACTGCAACAAATTTCTGGCCCTCGCCCGAATAACACAATAAAAGCAGGTGTTTATAAAGTCGACTATCTGGCGCTGGATATGAGAAACAACTCAAGGAAATGCTCATTCAAAGTCGTTATGAAGCGTAGGTATCCTTAACAAAGGTCATCCCATACAAATTGAAAGCCGTGATATAAAGGTTTGGAACATATCACAAATATTTCCTGAAATCGAAGCTCTGAACGAATTGAGAAATAATTGAATAACCAAAATTGTATGTTCAACGTGGTTCAAATTCTATGTAATATGTATTACATAATATATATAATTATTATTATTATTATCAGTTTCATAAGGTATAACCAGTTCAGATAGCATTTTTAATGCCCATTTGTTTTAATGTTGTACAAATATCCTTTACAGAAATATCGTGCTTTGCATTGCAACGAAAGCCATACTCGTGGGTAAGATGTCCAAATGGTACAATCGAGGGTTCAACGTGTGTTTTCTCGTGTGTCGGTGGAACGACTCTGAAGGGTCAAGATGTCTTCACTTGTCTGAAAAATGGAGACGAATACAAATACGGAATATGGTCTATCAAAGAACAACCATATTGTGTTTGTAAGTAAAACAGTTTTGCATATAGAATGGGATCAGCTTTTATGTCCACAGTTCTAAAACACCAAATATGGCCTCCAAAGACACGCGGACATCTAATAGGATTCTGAGCAACCAAATCTTCTTACTATTGGATTAAATCTTATGGTTAATTGATACCCATGCTCTCTTGATCGCTCCGGGGCCTAAAGAGTTAGAGCGTCCGCCACGTGAGGTCGCGGCTTCGAATTCCGATCTAGAAATACCAAAGAATTATAAAAATGAAACTAGCAGCTGCATCGCTGGGTGCTCCGAATTGAGAGGTTGGTGTTAGGGCTCGTCAGTTTAGTGTCAGGATAATGATGTGACTGGGTGGGTCTTCATCATCGTGTAAGAGTGCTAGGCATCACAACAAACTGCAAACATCGTAACTATACGACACAAATTGTTAAAGCTGCGTCAGGAAACGAACATAAAAATATTGGAACAGGTTAGACTGCATTTCAGATTTAAATTAATATTTGTTAAAATATCACAATAGTTGACATGATGAACTATATTGAAAGATTGATATAAACATGGCTAGAAAAATTCACTATATAAAAGAAGTGGAGCATAAATAAACATTACGTATCACCTCCTTCCCCAACCTCCTATATACAATCAACATAGTGTTTTAATTATACTTTATAAATACAAATCGTCCGAAAAAATTATAATTATGTGTTTAGTATTATCTCTGTATGACTGATTTTGCGTAGAAGCGCGTGTTACAGATCACTGTGTTGACGCCAAATGTACAATAAATATTGCCATGCTCTGGTTGGCAAATAACTAAATCATATATTATCATATATTAATGTCGCAATTACTTGAATTTACTTAATTTCAAGGCTGAACATTATATATATATATATATATATATATATATATATATATATATATATATATATATATATATATATATATATATATATATATATATATATATATATATATATATATACTAGTCGTTTTTTTTTCTTCATGATCTATCACTGCTCTGATGCGAAATATTCACAAATATGTTGATCCGCAGTTTTTATGAGTTTCCTGATAATATCTTTGAGCGAATTTCTCGATTAAAAAAAACAGCAAGCAAAAGGAATATCCAATACATGTACTGTGTGTTTACAAACTATTTTGCCCCTTATGTTTAGCGACTGCAAAGTGCCCCACCATCAACGCTCCTGACAATGGCGCAGTAGCGTGCGATAATTGGTTGAAAGGATCAGTTTGTCAGATGCAGTGCGAGAAAGGATATGACCTACCAAGTGGTGCCAGCAGCAACGAATATAACCGACTTATAATATGTGGCGATTCTGGAATTTGGAACTTGAATCCAACATTTAGCCTTCCAAATTGTGCCAGTAAGTTTATGTCAAAGATTATAGCTTATGTTCTTGATTTGACGTAACAATACCTGACACAGTATGTGTCTTTTTCTCTCAGCCGTTTAACTAAGAGAGAGTAGAACCTTCAGAATTTCGCCAATTATTTATATGTAATCACTCGTTCAATGTTGGAGTCCACATAATTGATTGTGGTCCAGATTATCATATTGTATTATGTGACTGCTCAAATTCTGTTCCAATTCTTAGAGTAAGAATAAAATGCAGATGAGTGGCTGCTGCACAAAATAGGTTTGACATCTTTCGAGCGGTATATATATATATATATATATATATATATATATATATATATATATATATATATATATATAGACAGGTAAACACATATACGTTTTAAATATTTTATTGCTACGACTTATATATTAAAACACACAAAATCCTTTTGAATAATGTGTGATTCGTACCATTGTTTTACAATTATAGTATACATTAATTTATATATTTTAAGCCCATTCATGCTTGAACATCTTATTGCAAAGACTCCGTTACTTATGTGGGGGTGTTTTTCCACTCCAAAGTCAATTAGAATCGTATCGATGTGTTCTCCTTTTAAAACGAATTTGATTTACTTCACTCAGTTAAATCGTAATTGTTTCTTCCTTGTAACAATTATTTAAATTCGCTTGCAGAAGTCATATCCGGCCGACAGGTCCACTTACAAATGCAAGTTGGATTTTATTACGGCGGGCCATGTGAACAATATCTGCAAGAAATAACATCCAACTTCATTGGAATTTTAAGAACTGACCCAGTCTTCAGTTCACTTTGTACCGGAAACCCGAAATGCTCATTCGATAACGTCAAGGTAAGTTTCGTATCAGAGGCTAGTCTAAAGAGGAGGAACTAGAATATATTTCGACTTCATGAATATAATGAGTTTCTAAAGTTGTTAACTGTCAATATTCAAATAAATACCTTAATCCATGCGGCCCTTTAGTGCCACAATGAAAGTTATCAACCTTGTCCTACGTATACTGACAGAGGAAGAGATAATAATAACTTTTTGTCAGAAACATGCTTGACTACGAGTTATTTAAAACATCTGCTGTAATTCAATTTGGACCAAACACCGGAACATATATATATATATATATATATATATATATATATATATATATATATATATATATATATAACGCACGTTCTCTTGCTTGACATTCCCCCTACAGGTTCGGGTTGTATAATTAGCCAGACGTGCCTCACCACGTGTCGTAAAAGACGACTAAGTAGAGGCAACCTGTTTCCCGTCGGTTGCGACCCGTGTCGGGGATGAAAAGGATCCTGGTAGTTAAGCGGAGGAGTTTTCGATGTAATCTACTGCTTTGGACTCAACTGTTTTAGACGAGTTGTCGTGATGGGCCCGGTCTCGACAAATTGGCTGGTCACGACGAGCCCTAGAAAGTCTTTATTTAATTGGTCAATTTCTCTATCTTTATTGTATCTCTCTTGAAACCACCGTTGCCCCTACATTCTACCCCTTTAGATTCACTTTCCGAAGTTTTAGAAGGCGGTGGCTTAACGGGTCAATCGGGAAATAATTTTACCGACCCTAGAGGAAGACTTCACGGGTCAATAAAAGTTTTTGTATATACTGCGTATAGCATCTGTGTATCCCTGGCACTTTAAAAGTGTCCCAGCGTTAAGTTCCATGGTAGGCGGGGAGCAAGGGTGCTGAAATGTTAACAAACAATCATGGAAATTTCAAACAAAAACGACAACAAACGTACCAAACCACTGGTTCAGAAGAACCATGTGGCGTGGAATCATTTCCACGCTTCATGGCTACTCAATCTAAGGACGCCTCAAAACAACTTGCTGCACTGTCTCCGTTTGTTATTGAAAAAAAAACATTTCGGTATATATTGGAATACCAAAATGTCTCAACAAACTAAAATCGGGTTGCCTTCTTGTGAGTGTGATCGAAAGGATCAAACATATAATATCACGAAAATGAAAACCTTTCTCGAAATTTCAGCGACCTCATTAGCCCACACTACAGTGAATTCGTCCAAAGGCGTAATACGCTGTCGTGACTTGGCTTATGTCACCGACACATATCATCGAGGGGATCAAACATGAAGGTGTCACTGCAGTAAGTAGAATACGTACTAAACGTAATAACAATTTTGAAGGACACCAGCACATCTGTACTCAACAGTACCCAAAGTGGTCAAAGTCGGATTTTCGCAAATAAAAGTAGAGATATACATTCCAACCCCCAACCCCCATCGATACTATAAGTGTCAAAAATACGGCCATCACGAAGACCGATATTCCAAAATCAAAATATGTGGCCGATGCGGAGACCACTCTCATCAGGAATCTGATTGTAGAGCTGCTCCGCGTTGTGTCAGCTGTGTCAAGGAACACCACGCCAGTTCCAAGGATTTTGATGCTTGGACAGGTAAAAGAGATTCAGAGGGTAAAGTTTACATCAAACATTCCCTACCCTGAGGCCAGAAAACTTGTCTAGGCAAAAACACCCCTTCCTGGCCACAATCCGCAAATCGCGGAGGACGCTCACACACAGACGGATCAACCCGATTGAACAAGTGTTAATATCAACCATTGCCGACCAATGAAAACACAACATATAGCTATTGTTCACAAAACCATTGTTCTACTTTATCGCTGTTTCTATAATAGTTCTAATCAAAAAGGCACTAAGTTTCCTGAGATATTTTCAAGAATGAATTGATACAGATACGCACAATTATGTCCTCACACCATGAAATATGTCCCCTGTAATTTCACATTATTGAATCCACTCGACTATGTCTTCCAAATGCGATGATCCATATGTATCTAAATAGTCTTCGCTTTGATCGTTGGCAAAGTAGACAGCCACCCAGCGAGTACTTGTTTGGTGACTGTCTTTGGTGTTTATGACTGAATGCCTTTAAAATTGCGACGAGAAAATTCATCTTTAGTGCACACAACAAGATTCCAAAAAGCTATGTATGAACTATTTTTAAAAAGACAATGAGTTCCCCATTGATCCATTTTGTTTTTTCACAGACAAGGACATGTCATCAATTTGATTCTGATTTCTTCCTTGAAAATCGGTCAAGTAAATGTGTCTACGCTTTGTCTCTGTAATTATCTGGGGAAAGCGAAAATCGGTAGTTTGGATCTCTATGGATGTCAGTAGAGGGAAAGAATAGTCACGCAAGTCTTTCAACAACTGACGCAACTTTACTTCTTCAGAGATGAGACACATAGCGTCATCCATCTTTTTTAACGTATGTGCCTTTAAATGTTTCCAACGTGTCATATAGGATTAGTGGATTGTTAAGTGAACACCAATGCATTCTACTTCTGCAAGCGCAGAAACTGCAGCAAAACGTAGCAATTCTCACAGACGTAAAGAGATCATCAAAACTATAAAACAAAACAACCAATGTCAAGGCTACCCAGTTCTCTAGAAAAGAAATTAATCGATTGCCACAAAACCATTTGTTTGCATGCTAATGTGCTCGTGTTTATCTGAGTGTGTGTTTGTGTGTGTTTCTACAAACAAACATCCCCACAGCCTAATTATAATGTGTGTGTAAAAACACTTCTTACGCTTGCTTGTATGGTAATGTGTGTGATGTAGTTGTTTATGTTTGTATGTATAGTATAGTGTATTTCTAAGTACCACGTTAAGAGAGTGTTTCCTTTCGGTCCGCACATTATATGATTGTAAGACTAGGGCCTCTGTATGTGTGTCTCCATTGTCCATTGTAGTTTGTAATATACGTACTTTACATGACATCCGTACTTCAAAAATATAACGCCGAGCACTCGCCGGTCTAGCTACCCATCGTGTACGTGTTAACACTAACAAATGGGCACCTGGAATATGCTCGTTGAAGAGATGGCCATGAGCTCAAAAACACGAAGCGACTTAAATGGAATAGGAAGGAAACATGTAGAGGAAAAGAAAGAGACGAGATTGTCACCTGTCCTAATACGGCAGACATGTGATGTAAAGCTTCTTGCAAGTACACCGCCACAGCAATTACAACCACAACAAAACGTCGCATTTCCTCAAATAGTACACTGGAGTCGAAAACGTCCGCTTCAAGAGTGGGAGCCGCATCTACTGCAACCACCACACAGTGGTGATTTCATTGATAAATAGCCTTTGGAGCCCATCAAATAAAGGATTGGGGTCCTGAAGATGGCTATCGTCCCCCTGTAGTTTCAACTTTGAAATCGGTTTGGAAGCACGAAAGAGTCGATGATGTGATTGTTGTTCTCAGCCAGGGAAGTGAGTACATTAATCAGCTGCACTGCAGCCAAAACAAGACCCTCTTCAAGGCAAGCCATACCTCTAGAATGCAGGTACTACTCAATTGCAAGAAATGCGTTTGCTAGTTTGTTAGTGTGTTGGTGTGTGTATGTATGGGTGTATATTCTATTCAAAAAAAAATCTTCCTACCTTACTGTGTGTTTGTATATGAGGATGAATTGGTGTCACTACCAACACTTACTAACTTGTGTGCTAATGTGTGTTTGGTATGTTTTGTAATTGTATTTAATTTTTCGGGTATATGTTTTTAAAGAGGCTTCCTTCCGTGTGGACTGTGTACGGAGTTTCGTTTTTAATAGTGTATGTGTATGTAAAACATTGAAAAGAGGGTTCATTTTCATATCTCTTCTGTATGGTTTGTGTGTGATGTTTTCATTCGCGCCGGTGACTCGGGCATCTAAGGCCATGCGTTTGTCAGTCTGACTACTCGTGCAAAGCTTCCATACTAAGAAGATAGAACAAGATAAACGATTTAAAATACGCTTGGAATTTGATATCATATATGGAGTATGTAGTTGAAAATATGTTTATTGGCGGTATAAAGTCACCCTAAACATAATGACCAGCCAAGCAATAGTTTAAAAAATAGCCAAGTAGTTGGACAATTACATGGTAGAGCATTTGAATATTTTACATTCGGTACATTGAAGGAGACCATTGATTGCATGATGAACGAAAGTATTGTGTTGAAAAAGATAGAGGATTAGTCGGTGCTGATCATCCAATTTAAACAAAGCTGATATGATTTTCAGAAGAGCAATGGAAGTGAACAAGATCATAATGCAAGGATACAAAAGAGAAAGGAAACCGAAAATGGAAAGAATAAAGAAGACTTTCAGAGAGTAAATTAGAATTAATGTGCAGGAAACATTAGAGCAATGAGACATCCAGTCTGAATTCCCGAAGAAGAGAAAACAATATAGAGGAAATAATAATTAATGAAACATAAGACCTAATGATTAATATTGGTCAGATATATGAATCAGAACTTCATAATATAGACACGGATCACTATAATATTGTTCCAGATCGATGAATATATTCTTTTTTAGTGTTTAGTTTGGACAACTAAACATATTATTTTCTGTTGTTTAGGTCAGCTGTGGAAGAAGTACTCAAAAGCGTTCTGCAGAACACATGGTTGTGGAGTTCGACACCCAATTCGAGCAAACAGATAGTTCATTAAATCTAAAAGACATGCTTCTTGATATGGAAGATAAGAAGAATGACCTGTTGCACACAATTATGTCAGGAAACGTGTCACTTACAATCAACAACACGGTAATATCCCCTGCTTATGCGTCAGGTGGTGATTTTGTGCCTACATGTGAACTAGGATATGAACCTTCATCAGGAAATTTACAGTGTGGTAAGTCTATTTCAGACCCACGTTGTTCTCATTTTGCTGTTTTTGAAGTAGCAACTGCCCATTATAATATACAAATATTTTCTTAAAACTCTTCACTCGATCCATACAAAAGGTAATTCTGACTTTAGACGGCAACAAATCTTACTGTCCACAATTTAATAGTGTATGTTTCTTCCTAATACAAATGTGTCAGTTTGGTACTTATAAAGCTTACTTGTCGAGATTCAAGCAAGACTGCATTCTGCCTTGTTTTGTCAGAGAAACAGATACGCTTGACGTGCTCAGCAAACCGTTTCTCTGCAAGCATCAAGTGATCAGTCGAAAGTCACATCAATTATTGCACTACACATGCCATTTTTATATTTCAGTATTTGCCTATGACACCATCATCTCTGTAATTTGTGTATTGTGCTGCGCCATTTGATGTCGCATTACCATATTTTATAATATATCGTTGTTGATATCAAGAGCAAACAACACTTTATGTGTTGAAAACAATCTAAAACTAGCTGGTAATATCATGAAAAGCAATGGAAAGAGGAATAAACTGTAAAACAAAAATCGTCCTATGGTTACTAATTATATCAACTATATGTGGCAATTTAAATAAACAATCGAGCGAATGTGTTTGAATAGTGGCTTATTCTTAGAAAGATAACGTTTCTGAATATGACATAATAGGTGACGTATCAATATGCTCCATTCAGTATACTTGTATATCGTTGTTATTTTCACATTCACATCTGTCAAAGTCAAAGTTACATTACACGTGTGTAATTGATTAAATGTTCATCAGATGAATAAACAATCGAGCGAATGTGTTTGAATAAATGAATAAACAATCGAGCGAATGTGTTTGAATAGTGGCTTATTCTTAGAAAGATAACGTTTCTGAATATGACATAATAGTAATAATAATAATAATAATAATAATAACAATAATAATAATAATAATAACGTTTCTGAATATGACATAATAATTCTTCTACCATTCCATAAATTCGAAAGCATGTAATCTTGCACAATTACGAAAGACAAAACAGAACAAAGAGTTTCAATATCAATGATATACCTCATGGAATTTGATGAATAGTTTATGAAAGGATGCATCTGATTCAATTTATAGTGTGTACAATTCCAGTAGCCAGGTATGGAAAATGTCAAAGAGGCTAAGACTTTGACACATTGTCGTGGACGTTCTTAAGGCGTATCTTACGTAACAGAACAATGCTCGCAATGATAATTAAGTGATATAACAATTTTGCTAAATTCACTCCGTAACTACTTATATATTCAAGTTACCTTGATTTCAAGAAATAAAAGACACACGGAAGAACAAAGCACAAAATGAGATATTTTAAAAAGGTTTAATTTAAGCTGAATTAAAATTTTATTTTATACCACATGAGCTTGACTGAAAAAAACAAAGTTAAAACGTACAGTATTTGACAGAGCATGGTAATAGTTGTATGTGATGTCATTTATGATGCGCTGTGGTTGACTTGTCTGCCAGTAAATAGAAGAAAAAGTTTCAGGACACAGTTATAATTTATTTTTCATAGGTCACATTCATTTGCAAGATAAGACGCCGAATTAACGTCGTGTATGTTTACTATCATTCACTAGTGCATTAGGTATGTCTGGTCTACTTTAAGACGGCGGTAACATGTACTTGACATGGAATGCAAGAGTTTAATTCTTATTAGGATATGAAGGTCTCAGAATACCATTTTATATCATACAGTTTAATGTCTCATCGACTTACTCATTTATCTTTTATTGCAGTTGAGTGTAATCCAGGATACTACCATGATAACGAAACAAACAAGTGTACACAATGTCCAAAAGGAAAATTTCAGAACGAATCTGGGCAGATATTTTGTATTCAGTGCATGCCGAATCAGACCACGATGTATACAGGAAGCACAGATTGCGTCGGTACGTTGACAATTCAAAATAAATGCAATCACATTACGTTATGTTAATAAAGATTTACAAGATGAGACAATATATATATATATTGTAATATAAAGTTATTGTAACCAGTTCCAAAGTGACGGTACGCCTGTTTGAACAGACCGATAATGTACGAACAGCTGTATAAGCATCCTTTACTAAGACATTATAAGGTGTCGTGAATTATCCATGCTTAAATAGCAAATTTATAGCGTATGGTGCTAATATCAATATAATGTCATTACTATTGGTTACATTTAAGTTTCAATCTTTCGAGTGACCTGAAGGAAACGTAATACATGTGTTCCTTAAAAAATATAACCTATTATCAAGCATTATACCATGTAAGGTTTCTTGTCAACAGCAACTATATTTGCAAACTCCGCGACAATGGCCTCTTCTGATGAGTTGTAGATTAAAGCTAAATCCATTGCTAGTATATGTCTCCGTTTTAATGACTTCTGACAGATGCATGTCCTCCTGGGACCTGGTCCAAGACAGGAGCAGTGCAAGAGGTCTGTTCTCCATGTTCTACAGGAACATTTTTTGAAGACTACGGTGCAACTGCCTGTAAGAGGTGTCCAGCATCAGAAACAACTCTTTCTGAAGGGTCTACCAGTATGGATAGCTGTAAAGGTATACACGACAAAGTCTTAGGAGTTTCAACATGTTTGCTTGCTTCTGTTCGTCGCTGCTTGTAATGTGTGTATTTGTCTTTTGATGAGCTAACGAAATTGATAATACTCGAAGACTTATTAACATTTTTAATATTACTCAGGTAAAATATATTCTCGAGGGACTGAATATCGGAACATAAATTATGGCTTTGATATTTTTAAAGTTATACTGTAAGCATAGTACTTATCATCATTGAATACTTGTGTTTATAAGCAATAATGTTCACATGTTATAGGAGATAGAAGTAGATATTAGTATTGGCCATTTATGAATGCTTTAAATGGATATTTATAGACTAAAAGCAATTATGTATTGAGATCGATTCAGTAGTGATAATGAATTAGAAATACACTCAGTTTTCTTTAAATAAAAAACAACGTTAGGACATCTACAATTAAATTATACATCGATTGTACAAATGTTTAACACCTATTTATATCAGCACATGGACTCATTTTAGTCACTCCAATATATGATTTTTTTTTAAAAGATATTTTAATGAATTTCTGTCCTATCTGTGTAAAGGTTCCGTTATTTCAGAGTTTGACATAGAATTTCCGGTATCTGATTCAAATTCATCTGCTTCTCTCATCTATAACCTGACTGGTCCTATATCGAATGTATACATTGGCATCTGGATTCGCTGTCAGAATTGTGAGAATTCATCTCTTATGGAAATAGTATCAATGGAAGACGATGAGGTACTTTTGAAAGTACATGTGACCAATTTCATAACAGTTAACATCGAAGGGTATGCCATTTGACTTCATTTTCACGTTGACATTCAAATCAAACAGCTAATATAAAATGATTTTTCAAGTTACGAATTGTCCAAATAAAACTCAATAAATAATACAGGATCATCGGTACCAGTTTGGTGTCGTACTTTCAATAGTGTTGTTCTTATTTTAAATTGTTATGCTGTCATTCGTACGGATGGACATAGAATCCATTGTCTAATTATCTTTCTTAGTCTTCTCACTAAGCTTTGTCGCAGATGTAGCTGTTCTATTTTTAAGTCCCAAGGCAACTAAAAAGTACGTTACCGATATACCTTTTATTATTATCATTAGTGTCTTGGAAAGTGTTAAAATTACCGATAGTTAATTTGGCTATCATTTATCTTGAAAACTATTGTCCAGTTTTATCGTCTGGGTCTTTTGAACTTGTAATAATTATTTGTTTTGCGTTGTTTTAATCGTTGAACATGCTTTTCGCTGTCACGATAGTTTTCTAAAGCTTTGTTTATCCTAAATCAGATTACACTTTAGGATAGTACAAACCATAATTCTAATAGCGACAGCTTTTGTTCAATTTCAGATATTTACACGAAAGCTACACAACCTCGTCTTTGCTGGACAGACGGTGGCACCATCTTCTGTTGAACGTATCAAACGGGTTTTTATCATTGTGTTTGGACATTACTGCCTGTTATTTCTTCACACAAATTATTCCCGAGAATTGGCTTCCGCCATATATAAAATTGCAACTTGGTGGAGGTAATATAACTTCTCAGTTTACTCTAGGACATTAAACATTATTTTACAAATGTACAAATATTTCTCATAATTCTCAAACGTAAGCACTATGTATAAGTAGGTTGACAGGAACATTTCCTCTCTTTGTCTCTACTATTCATTTTCATCTTTAGTGTGATACCAATTCGCAACAGACAAAATATAAAATATCAATCTTATAATAACAATCCATTTAAAAAAGGGTTATTTTTACCAAATATCAAGACTGATGTAATATTAAACGGGAATTATAGAGAACTCAAAATGCGGTCTCATATCAGTGGAAAAACAAATTAGTCTTATAATATCTCAAGGTAAAGAGAAAGTTTCAGATGTCTTTAGTTTTCGTTTTATCTTCTTTAACAGCAAATTTTTCCGGAAGTGTTTCGCAGGTCAATATATGGAGCAGTGAAAACTACATGGCATCGGACACAAGGTGTTTTAATACTTATGTAGCAGATCTTTTTTCTTGGTATGAGTTCGCGAAAGCAAATCTGACAGGATCCATTTTGCAGATACCAAGCGAATGTGACGGTATGTTTTATGTTCGCAAAAAAAACAATTACATACGCCAATTTAATTGTTGACAATATGACGACTCATGGTATGGCATGGTACGTATATCCTTTTCATGTAAGGGGAATCTTTAAATATATGTTTCTATGATTATGTAGAGTTGAACAAGAAAATGCATGCCTATCAAAGATAATCATTGTCTGCTGAATAACATCAAACACGTGTAATCGAAACCGGGCCAGTGGGAATTGGCACCTGCGGCCTCGTCTACAAACACAACTTTGTGTTGCCTCTCGACCAAGCAAGTATCCAAAGCAATATGTGTACGCACACATTATTTCGTCGCCGAGAGTGTCAGCTACGCGCAAATAATTGTGTGCTCGATTGGGGAATATCAAGTCTTGTGAATGTGCGATTTGTCAATCGCTTGCCGTTTTAACTGTCTTCTCTAATTCTTTCTTTATCTTCTTTTCACTCTGTCTCTCAGACTAACTCTTTTTCTTAGTATCTCTCTCAATAATATATATATATATATATATATATATATATATATATATATAGAGAGAGAGAGAGAGAGAGAGAGAGAGAGAGAGAGAGAGAGAGAGAGATGGAGAAAATATTATAGTTTGAACATAATTCTATACGAAGACACTATGTTGCCGGATGAACTAACCATTTCTCGTTTGCAAGTAGATATCAACGCCTGCCTTAGTAGTCCCTGTACATTTGGCGCCTGCACTGACACGTTGGGTGGTTATACGTGCTCTTGTGACCTTGGTTACAGAGGAATTAATTGCGATATCAACATTGATGATTGCACAGACAACGCATGTCAACACAACTCATCTTGCATTGATAGTAATAATAGCTACACCTGTGTCTGCCCCAACAGCTATACTGGAGCTTTCTGTGAGATAGCTACAGGTTTGTTTCCATGTTATTGACATACTCGAAAAAGAGTCCAAATGTTCTTAAACCAAACCTTGGTCAAGAATTATCAATGCGGCTAGTATCTTTAAACTTCTTTAGGTGGATAGTTTAAATGTTAGTTTAAATGGTATGCCTTTTGTTGATATATTAATACTTGTTGCTGCAGTAAATACGTTGTGTTTCATTATTCAAGGCAGCATGCTGTTATTCCAGATTTAATACATGTAACTATAGAATAAACCATAGTTAACGTTTCCTGGATTTACAGCTAAATATTGTTAAAGATATTAACATTGCTCATCCATTACACTACACGGGATATTCGTTTGAAATGTACTATTGTCTGTCTAATAGTCTATACAATCATATTTGTAATATTTGTACTGGCTATACATTGTATCATTTAATTCATGTATCAGTCTCTGAACAGCTCTGATTTCAAGTCATGAAAATAACTGTACTAGACTGACACATTGCATCACACCCTTTATTTTCTTGTAAAGGTATTCGTCTCTATATATCTAGTTAAATGTTGACAGCGCATTGTTGGTAAAGGATAATGTATGCTTACAATACGATCGAATCTTCATACAAAGACTCTGAACTAAATCGACATGTAGGTAACGAGTTATTTAATAGATCTAACGAATCATTGAATTATCACCTGGACCATAACTATTAGTATACATACATGGATAACGACAGTATACTTAAATAGTAGAATAATGCATTGTCATCTGATCCGTGATAATCCAAAGATTTACACTGGTAATGACGGATTTTCACCAGTATATACTGTAACATGTCCCATGGTACCTTTTGCAGATATAAAGTGTAAAGATGTTTCTCATAATGACAAAATATAACCATGAATTGCAAAACCCGACTATTATTTTACATGATACAAAGATGTTTAGTTTGATAATATGAATGTTACTATTTATAGTGGATGGTAACTGGTCGATATGGGCACCTTGGTCCGATTGTTCCGTGACGTGCAGCAACGGTACACAAGTCCGGTTTAGGTCTTGTACAAACCCATCACCTGACAATGGAGGAAAAGAATGCGAAGGAAACGACAATGAAATTGTTATGTGTGTTATGCCTGTTTGCAAGGGTAAGACTATTACATTCAATAATATGTAGTGAGAAAAGATATGTAAATAAAACACGAGGGTATTAATTTGAAGGTCTCATAGTGACTAATAGGGTGGATATATCACTTTTGAACACCTACACATTAAGCTACGTTCTGTAACTCGTGTACATAAATGTCTATCAAAACTTGATTGAAGTCAATGGAAATGTAAAGTCAGTAACCTATAAATAATATAATCAAAGATGTAGTTCATGTTAGTAAGTTTTTCGGCAATTGAGAGTTTGTTTAATCCAATATATATATATATATATATATATATATATATATATATATATATATATATATATATATATATATATATATATATTTCATTCATATCAACAGTATGCTCAGAACCTTCTCCACTAATGAATGGTGACTTAAACATGGTATGGAATGGTGAAACTGTACAGATAAACCCCAAGTGTCACGATGATTATGACTTTGACATAGCACTATTAGATGAATATATATGCGGCCCGGATACTGACCATGAATGGAATTTTGAGAATGATGACAACCCTTATAAAAGACTTCCTAGCTGTGTTTGTATGTTGCACTTTACCGTTATACAGATAGATATAATGAAGTAATCACAGAAACCTTATCGAGCAAACAAACACTGATAGGACTTACAAAAACAACTCGCGAGTATTTTGCTCATTCCGTATTTATAATGAAATTATTCAAGATTACGTACCTGAAGTAAACATATTTTTATCAGTTCAATCAAATTAATAACACATAATGTCAAATATTTATCATAGTGCTAATATTCAATTAAAATCACAGATGCCTCTATTTAATATTGACGTGTGTCTGTATTAGTAAAACTGAATAGATATTATTTGCACCCGTTTTCAGTGAAAACAGTTGCAAAAAAGAATCAAATGAAACAGAGCTACTCATACAGAAACCTGTCCTGTTCCGACCACGACATTGCGCTCAAAGCCATGAACGCTGTGACGGAAATAACTACACAATATGTAAGCAGCATCGGCTGTGTAGAGAACAGTAAATGCATCCTGGAATCTGTCGATATAAATAACTGTGATGCTAGCAAAAGAGAGACAAGAGAGATTAGAACCTTGCAAGTTACAGTTGTTTTATCCTGCGATCCAAACATCGGTATGTAATACATTTGTGAATATTTCGAATATGGATCAGTGATCAATTAAACTACATATATATTTATATATATATGTGTGTTGTTCTCTCCATAAACATGTTCGTTTCTAGAGAATTGTTCTCAAAACTTTAACGTATTTCATTTAAATTTGTTACGTATGACAAATATGTTAATTAGAGGACCCATTTAGTACTCAGAATGCTTCCTATTGAATACTTGTGTATGTCACAACGAGAATGTTATAAGAATGTAGCATGTAAATTGATATTGCTGTACAAAAGGGTACCTGTATACATAATATACAAAACTGAAATTGTTGAAACATTTTATTTTTCCAGTAGGTGTCTGTACATAAGGGAAAGACCGGGATTGGTGATATTGATTTTCTATCTTAATTCTGGTTTTCTAACATTAAAGTGTTATAATCGTTTGTAATTTGAACTTGAGTAATACAGCTAGATTCGATATGTTAACATGTTGAAGCGTGTGTTTAATTTTTGTTCCCTTATTGCACAGTTAATGGAACAATTATAAGCTAGAAAGTACAGCAGGAGGAGTTGTCAATTATCAATCATTTCAGTGGGCATGGAGTTGTGTGTCGAAGGACTACTCGAGTCGGCAGAATACATTCAAACCTTAATCCAGTCGGGAATGTTGGACTCAGTCATAGACAATACAACCTACATAGTAGATATCAATTCATCCAGTATCAGCGGGAGTTCAGAATGCAACAGAGGAGAAACTGCTGTTGAAAGTTATTGCTGTGAGTAATGTATAACAAATTTACCCATGGAATTCAAATTAATTACGAACTGGTTTTATAACATTTCTTACTTCTGATCTCTGATATCATGCTTAATGTTTATCTAGAAGATATCATTCATTATTCTAACAATGACAGCATTACACAGAGAAGATTACTGCGTAACGTACATTCATAAAACGCTATTGCCGACGAAATAAAAAACATTGCCTAGTCTGATAGACGCAATTACTGAAACAATTATGTTGTAATACGCATCATTATATTGAAGTGGAAATGTCAGTACAATATATTCAACCACGAAAGTGTATATGCTTCATCCTATGTTTGAAAGCTATTTAAGGTACCAGAAAATTCTATACCCATACTTACAGCAAGCTGCAAAAATGATCGTTAAAGTAGCCATTCGTATGCCCATAACAACAAGTATAATCAGATCACATCACTAATACATACGTATAAACTTAAGAAAAAGAAGTAACCGGTCTCCCAAGAACTGTATGATTGTCAAAACGTCGTTGTCCAAAGCTTCTTTGAAAATATTACAATAGTTTTCGGATCATGTTATAGGAAAATATGTATACTCTACGTTTCATTTGAAGTGTCAAAACATACGTTATTTCCACTCAAATCATATACAAGTACAACTTTTAACATCTCTGCACACGTTATTAACAACTGAAAAACACACAATACATGACAACTTTAAATTTAGAATGAATCAGATTGCTCAGTGTTATTCTATACACCTTCAATAGTCTATTACGACATTATATTGCAACATACCCCATGTTGCCAATCGTACTACTCAACTTCATATTTCAAACTACTTATTTGACAATATACCCCATTTAATAACACGCAATTTAATTTTTTTAGAATTTCAATAGTTTCTGAATCATGTTATGAGGGAAAATATGTACGTACCCTCTAATAGAGGCCGATGAAAATTCGGTTTCGGCGCCGAAAGTTGGCGAATGGCCTCTTGCGGCATAGTTTCTGTTTTTGGCGAAGCCAAAACGTTAACTTTCGGTTTCGGCCGAAACTGATATTGACTTTCGGTCATCAGCCGAACATCTGTTTTAACTTTCAGAATGCAAAGCTAGTGCTGCGTCTATTACTCTGCTTGTCAGCCGGTCAGTCTGCGCTAGCCATTTCTCGGCACTAAGATGCAAATACTCGCAAGCGCACGCCTCGGTAGTGAGGTTACAACCGCAATCATGGTCTGCTAATAACCGGTAAACAGCCTGCACCATGCATCTCCATCCTTTGATGAACATTCTTTGGCTGTAAGAGAACAATTTGCCATAATGTCTCTGTTCCCGTCCCGCCTGCAGGCCTTGGCTTATGTGTTGCATTTCAGTCTACTCGCGTGTTGAATACAGAGATTTCGAAGTCTTGACAATATTGGTAATGTTAGTTAGTTAAACTGTACCGAATTCATCTGTATGAAGTAGAAAATTGAAGTTAATAATACACGGATTAATTAATCACCGCAAAGATTGTCGAAAAATGCAGTGAGATTACTTCACATAAATCAATTCTGATGCAAGCAAGGCGCAGTGCAAAAAATGCATCAAACTATTATCACTTGGCATTTATAAAACAAGACTTCAGACAGTTTCAGACTTTAGAGATCATCTACCCAGCTGCCACAAGCAGCTCCATGGTGGTACGTATTTCAATCGGTCTATGAACGACGTAGTAGAGCGTGCCTCAAAAAGACAATGATAGAAGAGAAAGCGACTAAAAATGCAATACCGAGTTTTGTGCAGACGTCCTTGACATCAATGGTCGAGAGCAGAATGGTCTGGCCTGATGACCACGTTGCAGTTTATCGAAATGATAAGTGCATCATGGACTTGATCGTTATCGACTTATTACCCTACTCAGTTGTTGAAGGTGAGGCATTCAAAAGATAAAACACTGTTGATTCACTTAGCGCTCATCGCTATAAGGTAAAGAGCGAAAAATACTACCGAACAACTCGGATGCCTGGCACATATGACAAAGTCGTGAAACACGTGTAAAATATGTTGCACGAGACCTTCCTAGATATTGTTTACTACAGATGGATGGAGCAAGCCAACAAAATCGTGTTCGTTACTAAGCTTCACGGGTTATTTCATTCATGATGCTTGCGGCGTAAAGTTATCTTGAGTGCGAGGGTGCTGAAAGAAAATCATGATGGAAATTATCTTGCATCGAAACTTAGTGAATCCATGATGAAATTGGAGCTCGCGGCAAAGATTCACGTGGGAATGTGTAACAAGGAATCAGATTGCTCAGTGTTTTCCTTCTATACATCTTCTATAGTATATTGCAACATTACATTGCAACATACCCCACGTGACCACTCGTACTAAACATCTTATTTCAAACGATTTAGGTGGCAATATACCACACTTAATAACAAGCAATTTAATAATTAAAAGTGCATATGCTTCTAAACTATCTGAATAAATAACTTAAATATTTGAAAGTACCACCTAACCAATTTGTTCAATTGGAAAATGGCTTAATCTTGTACGCATATTGATTAAACGTTATAGTATTAATAATTGTCATAAAGTACGTACGCATATATTTATAGATCCTATGTAAGTATTCGCTCTTTAACCTCTTTAAACACTCAGTATGCACTTACATAACCTCAACTAAGGAATCACTTCAAAATTAGAGCCATGAATCAAATGTATGACAATTAAAAAACTATACGTGTGTGTGTATGTGTGTATTAACGCAAGTCTTAGTTAAAGGATGTGATTCAGATTTTTACAGGTTGTATTGTGGTTGTGTTGTACCCATTATATTCCTAATGGTTTGTCTGTATGAAGAATTATACATCCACAAATTATCAAAAGCCTAGTGTGTATCTGTGTTAATAAAGTATTTATTTGATTGATTGACTAGCGTAACCAAAAACTCTTGCTCTACATTGTATAATTAAATAGTGGAACCAATAACCCATACTTCAAATTAGAATATATTCTAATTTCGCTGCGGAATACATATAGATAGATAGATAGATAGATAGATAGATAGATAGATAGATAGATAGATACTGCGTTTGTTGGTGTTGTTTTAAACATTATTTAAGGTTAAAGGTTTAGTATAGATTGGTAATAACACTGATGATGGATCTAATTCAAAATTAGTTGTCAAAAGAGATCCTAAAGACCTGATAATTTTCTGGAAAGATATTCTCAAGAATATTACGAGTAGATTATAGGGTTCAATGATTGAATTAATAATGAAACGTTCACCATTTATTAAGCGATTTTGGTGTATTCTCAAATTTGAGATTATCAATCAAAAGCAATGTGAAACGGCAATGCAAACTATTTTGCAATGAGTTTGAAATTGTCTTATTATATTGACTTAGTGCCATGCGGTATCGGGACGTACGAAAGTAATGGGTTTTGTACAATGTGTTATCGGGGTACATATCAAGATCATAACAACCAGACATCCTGCAGGCTCTGTCCCGATGGCTGGACTACTAAGGGACAAGGCGCTACAGACAGTTCATTTTGTAATGGTAGGTTTAATTTGAATACATAAAAGGGCAATTTGCTCCTAATACATTGCAAGAACATGTTATATTAGGCATTGGATTATGTCATGTCGGTTAGATACATACGCATCATCCCATTATGTATTCACCCAATATAAATAAAGCACGAGAGCGGTTTTGTATTTATTTCATACAGCCTAATCTGCCTTAACAATATGTTTTGCTTAAATCATCAAAGGTAATCACAACTAATACAAATGTATGAACGTTCAAATTGCTGTTTACAAGAATATGTGTAGGTATATAGCAATAAAATATCAAGCAAATTTATGTTTCTTTGTGCCTTACGAAAATATGAGTTGATCACACGTGTGAACTCCAAATCAATTACGAACTGGTTTTATAACAAAGAACTTGACATCTAGGCTTTGGAACTCCTTTCTGAAAATAAAGCAGTAGTATTATTGTGTATATTTTAAAAAATTTTGAGGATTCAAAAATTTTTTAAAACGAAATTGGAGCATTCTGATATAAATATTCATCATGTACGCTATCCTCTTTAAACATTAGAAAGGTGTATTCATTTTAATGAAACTCCAGGTGAAAATATACCTTGTTATATTTCATACATTGATTTCATTTTTATTGTGCGCCAATACAGCTTTTACAGTTTAGAAACGATACAAATCTCGTAAACTTTGCTTCATTATTTAAATACTTATATATGTACATTTCACTTTCAATTCTTGCAATTATTGTCATTGCATTCTTATAATCAAATTCTCTTTCAGTTGCGCTATCCAGGGCTGATTCTGGTATGTATAAAACTTTGTCCATCCTTAAGTGTTTAGTAATGTATATAAATAGTTGTATACTATATATCCTATGATTAATAGGTTTGTTTTACCGGAAAGAACAACTTCTGTCAATCCTAAAGATTGTACATTTGTATATAAATATGCACACCACTTCACTTGAATCATATCAAAGACGTCACATTTTATTCGAATACTGAGTTTTTAAAATATACTATGCATATTCAACAAGGGATAATCACACTATAAATGTATTAACACATAATTCATAACCACATGCACCAAATATGTTTTAATGTAATGACTTCTTAGACCTGCTATCAATATATATTAATACGTAACACACACACACACACAAATATATATATATATATATATATATATATATATATATATATATATATATATATATATATATATATATATAAACAAAACAAGAATTTCAAACTTAGTTCACACTATTAAAATCATTTCCTCTGGCCCATGAATGTTAACAAAGAATTTGTGCATTATTTTGTTTTAGTCGGGAGAACTGGGTTTTCTACATTTCAGTCAGATACCTAACTATCTCCTATGTATGAGAAAAACGATTTTTTACATTAGTATGTCATTGCTTGCTTATTTTAGAGATAAGGTATCTCCTCATAGTGGGGCTGACACTTGGATGTGTTGCGGTTGTAGCAATCACTGCATTGGCGGTGGCATTTTGGTGTAGAAAGTAAGTTTTGATCTTATCTTTCAAACTTAGTATTGACTGTGTTTAAATATTTGTATTGCATTTTATTCAAACAAAAAATGTTAAAACAATTGCATTTATACACGTTTATAAAATATATTCAAACATGCTGAACAAATACTAGTAGCTATATTATATGTACGTGAACCACAAAGGTATAATGCTACCCTGACAGTTATAACAGATGAATGAAAACTTGTATAAACTTATGTCTTCAACGAATGTTTCGATGCACGTTCTAACCAAATGAGACAATAATGTATTTGTGCGAATATACAATTATCAGTATTACTCTGACAGTTGTAAAATATGAATGAAAATTTGTATAAAATTATGTCGTCAACGAATATTTTGATGAACGTTTTAACCAAATGAGACATTATTGTGTTTATGCGAATAGAAAATTATCATTATTTCTTACTTTTCAGAGGAAAAGTAATCTTCCAGGATATTTGTCTAAAAAACAAGATCAGACCTAAGCTCGACCCAAACAGAAAAGGTACAGCTATTAGACCTCTCCATTTCACAATATTATCTGTAGGGCTTAAAGTCAGTTCTCTGCAACACTTTACTTAGGCTTGTTGACATATGACACCACGTCTCTCTATGAAAATATGTCCGTGTAACTGACCAAATAGGTGAACACACACACACACACACAGACAGACAGACAGACAGATAGATAGATAGATTGATAGATAGAATAACATCTCTTTATTTTAAACCTTGAGTCCCAACACAGAGAGTGGGACGGAGTATGTAAGAGAGATTATTGCGAATATTTTAATGTTAGAAATGCATGAATGTAGCTATTCTTACATGATGCGACAATGTTATTTTAGTAAACAATAAAATCATCATAATACATTATTTTGTAAATTATGCGCATTTTAAGAGCCATGTACATTAAGAGGTTTCCCTCGTATACATTTATTTATGTCTGATCACACAATTGTGTGTGATTAAATGTCTACTATCAGAACACATTTGTAGTGTGAGGTCAAGGTTTTGTGTCAGCCAGTTGCAAGTTGCAAAACCTTTAAGTGCTATTTCGTCCAATAATTGCGTCCAACTATGAGTTCAAACTCAAATCCGACTTCTATAACATCCAGGCTCTCAAAGGTTTTAGTTTAATTTTGTTACTTTTCAGTGGACCTGATATGGTGGAATACCTCGCCCTATGCCACAAAATGGAAGCCTATGCACCACCGACATGCCTAAACAGATTGCCGGATGTTTCATAAGCGATTTGCGTACTTCTTGAGAAATAACTTAAGATTATTTTCAAATGGAAAAGTATATGAACATTTTGCCACTTTTGTCTATTTTATGAAACTAATCACACGCTTTGACTATTGAAATTGTATAGTAGTATCAAATATAGTTTTGTTTCCTAATCCGTGACTCAGTGTCCTATGCTCAACTTGCAAATATTTTTATATTTATAACAATCTACGATTGCTTTGGGATAGATATATATATATATATATATATATATATATATATATATATATATATATATATATATATATATATATATATATATATATATCGTATAGTTATGAAAATTGCTTTAAAAATTTATAATTCAAAATGATAAATCATGTACCCATTCAAACTAACTGTCCACCAATGTAGCAGCTTACTGGTAAACGTCACGTTCTTCTAGGTAACTGAGATTTGCTTGTTGCCCTTTCCGACCCGATCTTAACATAGGACTCCGCTGACGCTCCTAGAAAAGCAAGTTGTTATGAAACGATATTGAATATTATGTTTGCTGTTGCCCATTATTTAAGAATATACGATCCAAACCATGTCATTCTATCTCTCAACGCACTATGTATGTCACTCGAGATTTATTGTAATTTGATATCGAACTAAATACTGACATAAACTGATCTAATCCTAAACGTTCAGACATGTAAGCACACAACTAGACGATATATGGACCACTCAGGCTAAATCAAATAGAATGTCATTTTGTTTTCGATCATTTCGTCTCTTTCACTCTCTCGGCTGTAATTATTTACTTTGTTATGGGCACATTTTCTTACTTTTGTTGTAATTTGCAAACTTGAGTCATCTAATAAAGGTTATTGTGGATTCGTGGTTATTTTTAGTTTGTAAAATAATGAGCATATTTGGATGACTCCGTTGTTTAATGTCCAAACGATATTGATTAATAAAATTATTACAGATTACATTTTGATATTTCTAAATACCTAACATGTCTACTACAGAATATTGCATATCTAATAACATTGAATACTACATGATGCCATTGTATAAGATTCTCTCCCTCTCCCTCTCTCTCTCTATATATATATCTCTGTATATATATATATATATATATATATATATATATATATATATATATATATATATATATATATATATATATATATGTGTGTGTGTCTGTGTGTGTGTGTGATTACAGGCCTTGATCCGACACTGTAGATTTACTTGTGATCAACTTAACATTTAGCAAAGGTGAAAGCTGTTGTACAACTTTCATAAACATCTACCACGTTATATAAGCATAGCTACTTGTGTCATTCAAGGTATCATTTGAAGACAGTGACAAATTTATGAGCGCATTCGATGCATCTCAGTACAGACGAACGGAATTGGTATCTAATAAAATAGAATACTTTGTAGAATACTCCTTCCGTGAATTGGACATCATTATATTAACAATACGCGTGTGTTGTGACAACACAGAGACGTGGGTTTTAGGTACACAGGTTATAAATAAATCCCTTATATTGATCTCTAGATAATCGTGTTTACTTGCACACATTTCTTCCCCAGATGTAAATAACCAAAATCAGCATTTTGAGAAACCAATGATAGAAATATGTATATCTTGTGCAAAGTCAAACGTAGCAGCAAAACCCAAATTCATTGCCACAATCAGAATTGGTCATACAAACATAACCCACTGCCACATAATAAAGGTGAAAACCCACGAGAGTGCGTTAATTGCAATGAAACATTCACTCTCATGCACCATGTGTGTGTTACTATATATATGTGTGTGTGTGTGTGTGTGTGTGTGTGTGTGTGTGTGTGTGTGTGTGTTATTCATTAATAGTTCTTTGTATATGACTGCAATGTCAACCATTTTGGTGATGTTTGACAAAACTAAGCAAGGTGCTCACTTTTACCTATGTTCAATACCTACGTTTGTCCTTAGTAAATTAGTAAATTCAAATGCGATTTAGGTAAAATGAATATCAAATTAAAGCTTTTTATGAGTGCAAATGTGACCTTCGTGTTTTGCCACTACATAAAATTATAACTTGGGAAGAACAAATATTTTCTACACCATATTTTCCATCAGTTTATCAAATAATGACGAGAGACCAACGGATCGAATGGTTTTAGAATGTTTTGAATAGCCCTCAAGCTGTTAGCAGTTACAATCCATCCTTTGTGTTTAATGACATGTCTTATGTTAAATGAGTCTTTGTGGTATGATTGGTTTTCGTGGAAAGAGCATCTTAATCGGTTCTTTGTAAACTTTGTCTACCATTAGGACCAATCGAGGGCATAGTTTGAGGCTAAATTATAATTGTTACCTATATAGAAGTTAACGAACTGACGGCTATGTGTCTTGATTTCGTAATCGTAAGAGAAAAAAAAATACCTTTGAGTTACCGCTGACTGATAATGCAAGTACAAACATAGCTGCGCGATAAGGTGATAAATATGACCAAAGAGACATGAAAAAACAATAGTCAAATCCATTTAATGTTGCTGACATGTTGTCATTATAAATATATGCAATATTTATAACAGAGAGAGGGGGCTAAAATCCAAATGGTTTGGTTTGTCGCTATTTAAATTAAATGCTTAAGAAACGTTCATTCACTTTCTCATTTCCTGTTATTTTTCTCTTCACTTTCTTCTCATTTTATATTAAATGTGGCTTTTGTCAACTGAAGATGTGTTACCTGCTTATTATCCGGTGTTTAAGATTGATAAGATACCTTCAGACTCTTATGAGTATCTTTTCTCAGATGCGGGTAAACACATGCACTTAAATTCTTTAATATATTGTTAAAGGTCTTATTTTGAATCAAGATATTTATACGGAAATGATTCTTACAAAACTAGTTCTAACCGCCGTAAATCGGATGCTGAATTTCAATATATATTAATTTCGCTAATAGGAATAATTTGTTCTTTCTGAAATATTGAAATATACAAATAGATCACAACAAGTTACAAGGTTTAAACATTATCTTTAGGTGTTAGTGTAAATAAGTATATTAAACTTCGATCTTGACAAATTTAATTTGAAGTACATCTTAAATCCTATTTCTAAGCCTTACTTGCTATTATTCTCAGTTATGATACATCAACTGGTTTTTTATCACTGGTGTACATTTCTTTCTTACCGAAAGTAATATAATTATTGGGTGATCTCTCTAACAAGTACGTTTTTACTAACAACAAAAGGGAAACTAAATTGCATTTGTTTCATGTTATAGATATGTGGTAAGTTAAAATAAACGTGAAATGTAATTGTATTTAGCATTTTATATTTTTGTTTTGAATTCTCTTCATTTTCTTTCATTTATATCAACAGACGACAAACTCTGCTTGATATTCTTCCTCGTCTCATTCAAAGAGCCCTTCGTCAAAACACCTTCGGTTGTGATGTTTAAGAGAATTTCTTTTTAAATACACATCAGGCTATTAATTCAAAATGTGAATGTATATTATTAATGTTGACTGTATTGAAAAACTAATGTATCAAGGCAATCAGGAGGAATATCCATTATGCGAATTCCATTACGGTTTTGTGTGCTATAAAAAGGAATATGTTGTGTTAAATTGGTTTTCTTATCGCCTAACAGTTTTCCTGGAAAGGGTATATTTATTTGTTCTTGGTAACTTTGTCTCTCATTAGGGTAAATCAAAAGCATATTTGTAGGCAAAGATTGATGTTATAATACCTATTAGACAAAAGTTAAAAAACTGAAGTTTATTTCTATATTTCGAATTCGTAGTAAGAAACAGTACTATATACTTACCGGTGATCAGTCATGACAGTATAAAAATATATTTGTGATAAGGTGAAAAATACGATCAAAGAGTTAGCTATCGATAGGTGCTGAAATTCTTTATTTGTTTTAGAGGTAATGTTAATGCAATAATAATAATTAATAATGAGGACTTTCTATAGCGCCTAATCTTTCGACGCTTTAAACGTTTTACAACATTTTTAATGATATTACTACAAAAAACATGTACCCCACTTACCCACCCCCTTGCAGGATCGGGGTTATGGAATTGGCCCGTAAATGGTTACTAAGTAGACGTAACCTGTTTGCTGTCGTTTGCTACCCGTATCGGGGGAGGAAATGATCTTGATAGTTGAGCGGAGGCTTTTCCGATGAAATATACTGCTTGGCCTCTACTTCTATTAGATGGGTGGTCAGGATGGGCCCAGTCTAGACAAATCAGCCTGGTCACACCGAGCCCTAGGAAGTATCTATTTACTTTCTCACCTTCTCTTTATTGTATCTCCCTTGATACCACAGTTCCCCCCTACAGTATATTCCTTTATCTTTCACTTTCCCAAGTTTTAGAAGACTTCCTAGAAGGTGGCTTAAGGGGTCGATCGGGAGGTAATTTTTACCGACCCAAGAAGGAGACTTTACGGGTCAATATAGGTAATTTTATCTACTGAGTACAGCATCTGTATATCCCTGGCACTTGAAAAGTGTGGTTGCGTTGGTCTCCATGGTAGGCGAGTAGCATGGGTGCTGAAATTGTAACAATCATGGAATTTTCAAAAACCAGAACAACAAACGTACCAAACTACTGTCTGACTCTAATGAACAACCTTGTGGCTTGGAAATATTTCCACGCTTCATGGTTATTCAATCTAAGGATGACTCACGACAAATTGATAATCTGTTTACATTTATCATTGAAAAACAATTTGCTGCACTGTTTCCATTTGTTACAAAAAATAAACCATTTCGGGAACTGAAGGCTTTGTGACTTGATTTCGAAATCGTAAGAGACAGAAAACCTTTGAATTAGCGCTGACTCATAATGCAAGTACAAAGCTGCGCGATAAAGCAATAAATATGACCAAAGAGATATATAGATCAATAGACAAATCCATTTAATGTTGCTGACATGTTAGCATTATCATTATATGCAATATTCATAACAGAGAGAGGGGCAAAATACTAAATGGTTTGGTTTGTAGCTATTTAAATTAAATGTTGAAGAAACGTTCATTTCCTGCCTCATTTCCTGTTATTTTTCTCTCCACGTTCATCTCATTTTATATATGTCGCTTTTATCAACTGAAGATGTGTTTCCTGCTTATTATCCGGAGTTTAAGATTGATAACATGCTTACAGACTTGCTTGGTTTTAATGAGTATCTTGTGTCAGACGCGGGTAAACACATGCACTTAAAATCTTTAATATATTGTTAAAGGTCTTATTTTTAATCAAGATATGTATACGGAAATATTTTTACAAAACTAGTTCTAACCGCCGTAAATCGGATGCTGAATTTCAATATATATTAATGTCGCTAATCTCGAGAATGTGTTCTTTCTGAAATGTTGAAATATACAAATAGATCACGACAGGTTACAAGGTTTAAACATTATCTTTAGGTGTTAGTGTAAATAAGTATATTAAACTTCGATCTTGACAAATTTAATTTGAAGTACATCTTAAATCCTATTTCTCAGTCTTACTTGCTATTATTCTCAGTTATGATACATCAACTGGTTTTTTATCACTGGTGTACATTTCTTTCTTACCGAAAGTAATATAATTATTGGGTGATCTCTCTAACAAGTACGTTTTTACTAACAACAAAAGGGAAACTAAATTGCATTTGTTTCATGTTATAGATATGTGGTAAGTTAAAATAAACGTGAAATGTAATTATATTTAGCATTTTATAATTTTGTTTTGAATTCTCTTCATTTTCTTTCATTTATATCAACAGACGACAAACTCTGCTTGATATTCTTCCTCGTCTCATTCAAAGAGCCCTTCGTCAAAACACCTTCGGTTGTGATGTTTAAGAGAACTTTTTTTAAATACACATCAAGCTATTAACTCAAAATGTGAATGTATATTATTAATGTTGACTGTATTGAAAAACTAATGTATCAAGGCAGTCAGGCGGAATATCCATTATGCGAATTCCATTACGGTTTTGTGTGCTATAAAAAGGAATATGTTGTGTTAAATTGGTTTTCTTATCGCCTAACAGTTTTCCTGGAAAGGGTATATTTATTTGTTCTTGGTAACTTTGTCTCTCAGTAGGGTCAATCAAGAGCATATTTGTAGGCTAAGACTGATGTTATAAAAAAATTTAAAAAAGTTAAAATGAACTGAAGTTTATTTCTATATTTCGAATTCGTAGTAAGAAAAAGTACTATATACTTACCGGTGATCAGTCATGACAGTATAAAATATATGTGTGATAAGGTGAAAAATACGATCAAAGAGATAGCTATCGATAGGTGCTGAAATTCTTTATTTGTTTTAGAGGTAATGTTAATATAATACTAATAATTTGTAACATATTTTGACTTTCAGAATGTATTAATTTCACTAATCTGGAGAATTTGTTCCTTCTGAAATATTCAACTCACAAAAAGTAACAAGGTTTAAACACTATTTTTAGGTATCAATGTAAATAAATATATTAAACTTCGATCTTGACAAATTTAATTTAAAGTACATCTTAAATCCTATTTCTAAGTCTTACATAATTTTATTCTCATCTTAGATACATCAACTGTTGGTTTTTTATATCACTGATGTACATTTCTGTCTTACAAGAAGTAATACTATTATAAGGTGATCTTTCTAACAAGTACTTTTATAATAACAACAAAAGCGAAACGAAACTTCATTTGGTTCATGTTATTGATCTGTGGTAATTTAAAATAAACGTGAAATGTAAATTTATTGAGCATTTTATATTTTTATTTGAATAATCTTCACGTTCCCTCCTTTTTATCAACATTGGACTAAAATTGCTTGATATTCTTCCTCCCTTCATTGAAAGAGTCCTTCTTCAAAACACTTTTAGTTGTAATGTTTAAGAGTATTTCCTTTTAAATACACATCAAATTATTTACTCAAAATGTAAATGTCTTTTATTAAAGTTGACTGTTTTGAAAAACTTCAATATCAAACGCAGTCAGGCGGAATATCCATTATGCAAATTGCGTTACACTTCTGCCTGCTATAAAAAGGATTATGTTGTGTTAAATTGGTTTTCTTGTTGCCAAACAGTTTTCTTGGAATGGGTATGTGAATTGGTTATTTGTAACGTTTTCACCCAGTAGGGGCAACCAAGAGCATATTTGGAGGGAAAGCTCGATGTTATAATAACTATTTAAAAAAGTTAAAGAACTGTCCTATATTTCTAGATTTTGAATTCGTAGGATGAGCTAGCACCTTAGACTTAACGGTGATCCATCATGACAGTATAAAAATAGCCGTGTGATAAGGTGACACATATGATCAAAGAGACTGATATCGATAGGTTCTGAAATTCTTTATTTGTTTCAGAGCCAATAATAATAATAATAATAATAATAATAATAATAATAATAATAATAATAATATTACTATTATTATTATTATTGTTATTATTATTATTATTATTATTATTATTATTATTATAATAGGGACTTTCTGAAGCGCTTCATCTTTATTAGCTTTCACCGCTCTACAACATCTTTAATGATATGAGTACAAAAACAAAAAGCAAAAACAAACACCATACATAGAAAACATAAAGACTTGCTCAAAACGTTAAAGTAGGAAACAGTATTAGGTCTTTACTTATGTACTTGCAGTCGAAAACGTTGCGCTCTAAGCGCACTCTTGAACGGGATGACTTTGTTGTTCTATCTATTTTCAATGGGCAATTCGTTCCACGTTGTTTGGCCCTGGTATGCAAGAAACTGTTGTCTATATGTGAAGTGTGAAAGTACTGTCTAGAGTAACACCTGTGTTTCGTACTGACTGAATATAATGTTGGTTTTGCTGATATTTATTCTTTAAAGTAAAGGATGTGAATGAGAATGTCTTTGTGTTGTGATCCGAATTGTCTCAGTTGTATCATCATTTCGTATGCAGTTTGTTACATGTCATCCATTATTTCACATGAGAAATGCACCACTCTACTCCATGGATGATGGCATCAATTTCAGTTGAGTGGCTAGACTTGTATATTTGGATGTAACTAGCGAACAATTGGTGAGATGCTGGAAGAGTATATATGCCACTTGAGAGCGGCTGAGTGTATAAAATGAAGCGTACAGGTCCCAGAACAGACCCCTGTGGAACACCACAACATAGATCACCTGGGATAGAGTCTATTCCGTTTGCAGATATAAGTTGTGTCCTGTTGATTAAATAGGAGTTGAGCCAGTGTAAGACAGTATTGTGAATGTCAAATACATGTTTGAGACGGTGAAATATTATATCATGGTATTTTGTGTCAAATGCTGCAGACAATCAAGGAGTGTGATGACTGTAATCTGTCTACTATCCAAAGCAGAGAAATTGTCATTAAGTACTTTCAGAAGAGTAGTTTCAGTACTGTGGTATGGGCGATATGCAAACTATACGTTGCTAAAAATGCTGTTTAAATTCATGTGAGATAAAAGTTGGCTTCGAACAACGTTTTCTCAGATCTTGTATATCAACTGGAGATTACAAAACTGGGCGGTAGTTCTTTAAATCGTTATGATCGAATGTTAGTGTCTTCAGCAGAGGCTCTACAACGACAGTTGTGAAAACTGATGGAAATCCCCCTTACGAGAGAGAGGTATCAATAATATCAGTGAAGGCAATATTGGATCTAAGGACTCAATCAGCAGTATGTTGGACATGGATCACGTTCACATGACTTTGGAGCACCCTTCATAACGTTTGTCCGTACTAAATCCATAAAGACAAGGTCTAATGCTCCTAATGGTTATTGCTGATATTCAGGATCGTAACTGTATGGTGACAACGAGTCAATTGAATTGTGTTGTCAAGCTTATATATAATGGTCTGTACCTTTTCACGGAAGAAATTTGCAATAACGTCCGGAAGGTCTACTGGAGAGAAGGCTGTTGGAAGTGGTATACATTTATTCCTTGACATTACTTTGTTAGTTATGTCAAAGAGCTCTTTGCAGCTGGAACTCCCCGTGAAGTATCGAATTATCCTGCTGTAGAAGGTCAGAAATATGTTAGGCCTGCTTATTTGTCATGCATTAGTTTGGTTCTATTTATCATACGAAGGTTTCTCTTAGTAGTAAACATAGGTGGAGAGTTAGGGACTGATACACCCATAATCAGTCTGATAGTTAGTAGAATACAAGGGTGGATCGCAAAATATTATAATCAGGTCTATGAATAATCCAGTCTACAATGTGAACATGTTTATGGGTGGGTTGTTTAACTGACTGTTTAAGGTTGAACTCATGAATGGGATCTAGGAGTTTTGATGTGCATGAGTTTCCAGGACAGTCAAAGTGAAAGTTCAAATCAGGTTGACACCTAATCAAATTTCCATACTCCAGGAGAATCAGAAACTGCGCTTAACAAATGGGTCCAGACAGCTTGTTTATTCTTCTAGTAGCAAAAATTGACCTCCGTGATAGTTGCGGAGGAACGACTTGATGTAGTATTGTGTGGGTGTTAGATTCGCGCACTTGGGTTCACCGCCTGAAGATTTTAGCCATTGCTTGGTCAGTAAGAAGACTTTGATATTCTGCTCGTTGATTAAATTAACTAGTATATACTGTAAGGATAAAAAAATTATCATTATGTGAAACATTGACGAGAGAGAGAAAGGTTAATACAACCAAATGATTTTATGTCCTTCTGCTAAACTAGATATAACTTATAATTGTATTCACCACATCTCATGTTCCATTAAGTTTATCTTTTTTTCTGCAGAAAACAATAAATCTTATCGTGATTATCATTCAGAATTAGAGATTAATTTTACCTAAATATCTATTTCTGGTATTGTCGGTGACTATTCCCACATTAGAATCAACCGATAAAAGGTATACAGTTTTACGTACTCTGCTCGTCTTTCTGTTTGTTGGTACCCACAATTAAGCACTAACCTGTCAGATCTCACGGTTACATCCAGTAGTACCAAAAAGCGACAGCGAAAATATAAACATGGTTTCAGTTTCCACATTTATGCTTGTATTGCCCCCAATAAGAGAACATAAATTAAGCCATGAACTTAATTTTCCTGTTATCATTTTCAAACATTAATGAGCCTTATGTATTATACCTTAATCAATATATATAAGGACCAGTTGCATATGACCATATATCCTGGGTGGCATCTCGCTCCTGAGCATCGTTGATAAAGTGTACGTCAACATAATACTCAACAGGCTGCAGTTGCTGGTGAACCGTGTGTACCCGAAATCTCAGTGAGGCTCCAGAGCATGCAGGTCTACAACAAACATGTTCCTCTCCCTTGGACATCTCCAAGTGTAGAACAGAGAGCAAGGTCAACTGCTCTACATGATGTTCATCGACCTCACCAAGAACTTTGACTTGGTCAAGAGGAAAGGCTTTTTAACTTCTAAGATCGGTTGCCCCAGACAGCACACCACTCCATCCCCCCCCCCCAACAAATAAAACAAACACCGCAGCATAATTATCTAATTCCATGCGGATATGAATGGAACAGTCCTGTATGATGCATTCTCCTCAAACCCCTTCCCGATTAACATAGGCGTAAAGCTGGGCTGAGTGCTGGCACAACCATTTTCCGGATCTTCTTTTCCCTGCTTCTGTCCTACGCCTTCGACTCGTCCACTGATGGCATATATCTACACACCATGCTCGACGGAGGCTGTCCAACCTGGCCAGACTTTGCATGACGAACCAAGTAAGGGTAATGCTGATCATAGAGATGATGTCAGCAGATGACGCGGCTCTTGTGACCCTCATTTAGAGAGCCCTCCAGAGACTGAAAGAAAGCTTCGCTGGTGCATGCGTGTAGTTTGGCCTCACCATTAGCCTGAGAAAGACTGTGGTCCACACATCGAGATCATGCAGAGTGCAAATACCCCAGCATATACGACCTGCTGAGCAAACTTCACCTTCAATGATTGGGTCACGTACGACGCATAACGGATTGGAGGCTGCCAAAAGATCTCTTATATGGACAGCTGGCCACTAGCACGAGAAGAGTTGCTCCCCCGTTCCTCACTCCGCTTCATGTAGGTGTGCTAAAGGGACAATAAAGCATGCGATAGTTTACTTAATGTCTGACAAGTGCTGACCGAGGACCGAGTCACCTTTAGACTGACATTAAGAAGGGCATATCAGACGCTTGTACGAAAAGAGGCCAGTTGGCGGCAGTGGAACTTGAGAGAACGAAATACGCGGCAGCAACTGCAGTAACTCCGACTTTCCGGTATGTCTGAAAAAACTGCAATAGGGACTCTAACTCGCGTATTGGCATGCACAGCTACAGCAGACGATACCAATACCCACGACATGCAACACAAAAGGACGTCATTCGCATGGTCTCTCGAGACTGAGTCGGCAATGATGATAATGTATGTATGTATGTATGTATGTATGTATGTATGTATGTATGTATGTATGTATGTATGTATGTATGTATGTATGTATGTATGTATGTATGTATGTATGTATGTATGTATGTCAATAAGTAAGATAAAAACCATTAATTGTCGACATGAACTGTCATCTTTTAACATCAGTAAGGCTGGTTTTTTTAGATAACGCTGAACGTTATAATCACATATAATGTTCTTGTATACATTTATAAGTTGGTTACTGACACCTTTCATATTACAACTACTGATGTTGCTACTATTACTACTGAATCTAGTAAGATATATAGAAATATTGAGAATGTGATTGATACGAGGAAAGAGATAGGTAAAGACATTTGAAACGAATTTCCTTATTTCATTTATAAGTATATACTGGATAATACCCAAGTTATTACGAATAATGCAGAAACGTTTATAGGTATTGTCTTTAATAAGTTGCGTTTACGAAATCTCAAGGGCAAGTGCATGAGTGATTGTATGTCTGACTAGTACCTCATGGGGCAATTAATAGCGAATCAAATAAAGATGGGATTATTATTATCTTCAAGGATTAAATGCAACTGTAATATATACCATAGAAATCAGGGGAAAATAGCATATTTTTCAGCCCTATAGCTCTAGCTTCCATATGTTCCCATCCCCGTCCCCGTCCCCTCCAAAAATTAAAATTAAAAGGACATTACGAAGTGTATCTTGCTTGAATTGTAAAATGTTTATGATCTAATAAACAGTAACACTGGATACGTGAAAACATGAAGCTTTGTAAAATTTAACAAATAATTTATTTCCCTAGAGAAAAATGGAGAAGGAAGCAACTTACAATTCTTAGAATCACATACAAACTTAATAATCGTAAAGTCCACAAATGAAATTTAGAAATCCTAGTAAAGAAATCTTCTAATAAATTCAAGTTTGAATCACGATGACAATTCCAGATGGAAGGTTATTACTGTGATGTAGCAGGTACAGTGTTGCTGTGTACAGTTCCTTTGTAGAAACATAAGAAATAACACTCCGGTTATGGAAATCCCAATGAAATATCAAAATCATTGGATTAAAATTTCATATATAACGCGAAAACTGGCTACAACAGAAGCATCCTACTTGAAGTGATTTTAAGCCCGAATGAGTTTATATCTCTAAGAAAAAAAATATACACTAATTTCAAACGCAAAAAGTACTCGTTAGAGAGTCACGTGATCATATTTACATCACCTACTCCCAACATGATCTTGACAAAACATTCGTTGTACTCTAAAAATAAAATAAAACGAACGTTGTTTACTTCGCCAAGCATATTTGCAAGTTTGCAAGTTTATGGCCACATATCCAATTACACCTCGAGATAACTCGTATTAATCTCACAATACAAGTTCAGATAAACGAAATTGTTTACGTGGCTGTTACTAATTTTGAATTGAGGTCAGGAACTAGTTAAGCCGTAGTGGATTACGAATGAAGTCTGGTTTACACTGATCTTCTGGAAAAACGTTTCTTAGGATGTAAAAGATTACAATAATTAAAACTGACAATCAAACAATGAAATTGAAATAAATATAAAGTAAATCAGATATACGTAACAATATCCTCTGAGTGTATTTACAGTAGGTTCTTAGCTGCAATATTGTTAATGCGTAGATTAGACGATTACATCTCAAGTGATCAATAGCATGGATCGGCTTGTTCTGTTATGTGCGTGAGCAGGTGGCTGATTAGGTCAACCTAATCAGAAAATGTGTGTTTTTATATGGGACGGAGGATCAGTGGGACATATGCAGGAGGGTTGATGGTACGTGCATTTCTTGCTTGCGTCTTCAGCTCTACAGTTGCTCTCTTGCTAGATTCTCACAGCTATGAACCTTTGTGCACAGACAAACAACAAGTGAATCCATCGCATCCTCATTGCTCCAAGGAATAACGGTTCCTGCTCAACGCTTTCAATACAGCTTTCAGACTGTCTTTGAATCATTGCTTCTGACCTACTTTGGCCCGCTGTCCCTGCTGTAGCTTGCAATATAAGAGTCTTTCACGCAATCGGTGTTCTGGCATGCGTAAAGCATTCCCCGCCCAGCGTAGCTGGCATTACATCAGGATGAAGTGGATGCTGAGGAAACCATCTTAGGAGAGTACCTCAGTTTCTGGAACATTGTCCTGCCACTTGATGTTGAATATTTTCCTTAGACTTGCGGACTTTCTTGAAGGGAGTTGGTACACAATCCACGCTTCGCGAGCGTAAAGTAATGCTGGGATCACAAATGCCATGTTGATCTTTAGTTTGGCCTGGGTGTTGATGCTTCTTAAATTCTAGACATTGACATACAATCTGCTGAGAACAGTGCAGGTGTCAGAACACAACTCTGATTGACACCACTGGTAACGGGGAATGGCTCAGATGATTGTCTTGATCTCGTACTTGCATACCATCGTGGAAATGCTGCATCATGGATAAAACTTTTATATGGCATTCGTACTTTGACATTACATTCCGCAAGCCTTCTCTTCTCACAGTGTGAAAAGTCTTTGTCAAGTCGACGTATATGGAGGAAAGGTCGGTGTTTTACTCTTGAAATTTTTTTTGTAGCTGCTTCTTAGAAACCACCATGTCGATGGTCCCACGTTCTTTTCGGAATCTTCAATGCCTTTCTGGAGGCGGCCTCTGGTCATGGTGCATAGTGTTGCGGTTCAGTAGGAGTCTTGCGAGTATCATCCCTGCAATTGAGAGTAAGGAAATATCCCGTAGCTTTTCGCAAGCATGTCGGTTCCCTTTCCGCTTATACGGGTTAATTATGGAAGCATCTATAACATCCTGGGGATGGTCTCTTGTTGCCATATTAGCAAAACAGTTGGTGGAGCCTTAAATCAGGGTTTTGTCCCCTTCCTGATAGACCTCAGCTGGGATGGAGTCTCAAGCAGGTGCGTTGCATCTGGAGCGTAGACGTATATCTTTCTGTATCTTCAGCAAGGTTGGAGGATCATCCCGTGCTTTGTTGGTGGGTAATTGAGGGAGACTACTGCTAGCTGAATCATTAATGACTGAAGGTGATTCAGGACGCTGTCAAAGTGTTCACCATATTGTTGATGAATCTTCTCTCAGTGTGTTCCGGTCTGCGCTGAGAAGAGGGATGATGGTCCATACTATATTGGTCCATACACTTACTTCAGGGCATGTGCCTCGCATCTGACGCAGATTATACAGTACATTTCGTTCCTACATGTGTAATGTGGAGTTGAGGTTGTTAAGGTAGGTTTGAAGGAGGCGGTGTTTCTCATACAGCAACTCTTTCACCAGACTTGATGATTTCTGTTTGAGGGTGCTAGCATATCCGAAGCTGTGATGTAGACCAGCTCTCTTAGTGACGCCCAGTCGGCCTCCAGATTCTGATTGTCGATAGCGGTTGATTTAAGACGTTCCAGGGCATCCACGAGAGACTGTACGGTACTGGTGCATTACATATTTTCAGTCGTTTAGGAGCATTCTTTCCCTTTGTGCGTCTGTTAGGCTGAATGAGGATGTTGAGCTCGGTGATGATTGGGCGGTGGTATGTCCAACAGTCAGCGCCGCACAAGGACTTGGTCACAGGAACATCCTGTCTGTCCCACTTCCTGACAACGACGTAGTCTTAATGAGGTGTCGGTGCTTAGATCGCGAATGCATCAATGACGTCTGGTTTCGGGTAATGATGCGGAAGTTTGTATTGTTGATCAGCGGTTCATGCTCGCAACAAAAGGAGACCGTTGCCGTTACAGTGACCCACTCCGTGTTTTCCTAACACTCCATCCCAGGCAACGTTATCACAACCTACACTTGCATTGAAATCAACAAGAATGACGAACGTATCTGCCACTGGAACGTGGCCTTCACTTCGTCTGGTTTGGTTATGGTTGGAGCATAGCTACTGATGATGGTTAGGTGCTTTCTTCCAGATAAGAGGGGGAATTTCATTGTCAGACGTATGCCAATTCGCTAATCACCGTTTTCTTCACTGCAAAGCCGACACAAGCCTCACGACGCTTTTATCTTCCTCTGCAGCTCCAAAAGAAAGTGCATCCGTTGCCCCTTTCACAAAATTATTCGACTTTATACTGCAAGCCGGGTCTTGCACCAGGACACAATGTCAACATTGTATCTATCGAATACATTTCATATCAGAGCAGTTGTCCTCTGCGATCTTCTCTCATGGTATATGTCCAGTACGGTGTGCACATTTCTTGCAACAAGTGTGAGAGGAACAATCCTCGTTTTCGTTTTAGAATTTGACCACTGAAGTAGTGTTACACGCCAGCCGCCGTATGCTCGCTTATAGGGATGACGAACTCCACTGCTGCTCAATGTAAGTGGTGAACGCCTCTGTGCTGGTTGCGGCAACTTTTGTCAGTGTACACACACCTGCCGCTTCGTCGCTTACCTATCGCCACTAGAGTTTAGTGGGTTATGAAATACGATAAATGGATGACAACAAAGACTTGCAGGGAGACGTTTCTTTTGTGAGGAAGAGTTGCGCAGTTCGTCGACCTCACTCTCGCGACCAAAATATCTGAGTCAAGCAGCACGATAACGTCTAGGCAACGGGAGGTGGAGTTAAGTGTAGTGGATGACCAGGACGTCCTACGTGTCTCGTCAAGCTCTGACCGCTCCGCGGCGCTTTGATGGTAATCGCTTTTCTGCCCGTCTACCAGCTTGTTCCTCCACGCAGGGTCCGAATTCAGTCTTCGCTAGCTAGATAAACAAATCCGAACTAACCAAAGGTTTAAGACTCGTCGGATACCCTCAGCATGGTTTAACGGGCTAGTCGAGGCCGTTTTTCGGGATGTGGCCGCTGATCATGCAACCGGGAGCCAATGGTGAGCCAATGGTGATAGCTACCGGGAGCCAATGGTGATAGCTGAGTGCCATGTGGGGACCAAAGGTGCGTGAGCTACCCCCCGCAGGAGTACGACTGCTTAACAAGCCAGAGGTGTTACCCCATCCCAAGACACCCCATCCACCTCTAAATGATTTAATTTGTGTCAGGTTTAAAAGTTTATACTACGTATTTCACATCTTACCTACCAACAATGCGTTACATTTATGTTCATTGGCTTCCACACCTAACGTACGCAGGTTATAAAAATAAAAGGACATCAGTGTGGGTGACTGTTACCGCAACAGACAAAAGCTTTTAAATACTTTCATATTCGGAGAACAGGCAATCATGAAATAAAACTTGAAACAATCATATATGCCACTATTATCATATATCAAAAAAGCAGGTGCTAAATTAAATATATACCGACAAACATTAAAATGTATATCACTTTTGAATACAAGTCAACATAATAAGAATGGAAATTATTATATTCTCCTTTTTTAATAATCACTGGTGTTGTTTTGATGTCAGTAAAAAAGATGGAGAATATCATGCTTGCAATAAGTTAGGGCAATATATGTTTGTCGCCAATTTTTTGAATAACACTTAAGACACCACCATTATGTTCACTGAGTCAGCTGGAAAGCACAGCACATAGTCTTCTGAAATATATAAATATTCAAATTGTAATGAAGGGTATACAAAGCCTCGTGTCAATGCGTGGACCAGGTATAAACTTGGCCCAGTATGATAGATTCGTGATGAATTTAATCAAGATACAATATCGTTTGAAGGATTATTTAAAATACCGCTTACGAAAAATATCAATACAACAGCCTAGTTCAATAATGGCATTTACTTCACGTTGGTTTCATATTATATGAGACTAATATACAACAAAGAATTTTCAGTTCTAACATTTTTATTTGCACCTTTTCTAATATAATATAATTTGAGGTTTGAATGAATATTAAATGCAATACCATGTGCAGAATAAATTATTTACCTGTGAAAAGAGATATATTTGCAGACAATGCTGACTATTGGGTCTGGAAAAAAATAGAGATCAGCAGCAGAGAGGGTGAATCCTACAACATTTTTTGTTTTTATTTTTGATTATACCCCCTCCAAATAACACTAGACCCTTCTCGCGAAAAATGACAGTGAACATGAGATTCGCATTCGCGAATCACAAACTGTCGCAACGTCGTTGTCACTCACCCTCTCTGCTGCTATGGGTTAACCGAATATTTTATCAAGTCCTTAGGACGAAAATCATTTATGATTTCACAAATAGACTAATTTGTAAAACCTCCTCTTGTAAATCAATCAGATTATTAGACTGATCTGTGAGTTTGAAATTAATTCTGGTTAATGAATTATTATGACATCGCATATAGACTGGATTCACCGGGGACTCAATTATTAAAAATCCTGGAGGGGTTGTTGGTGCAAATGAATACAAAATATATCCTTGCTGAGCTTGATTTGATCGTTCTAAATTTATTTGATAGCTTCCTTCGATCACATCACATACTAAATTGAGCGCAATCACCGATGAAATATTCACGTTAAACGGAGCAATATGCCTGCCACCACCATCTGGGTCATTATTATGTTTGAGGATAGTTGTTTGTGGTTGTGATGGTGTTTTTTTTCACGTATCATGGATTTTTTTGAAACCTTCATCGATGGCATCATCGAGAGATTTTTGTAGTTCTAAGAGATTATATCCTGGTAGTTTGAATGTTGGAATATCTCTTATGCGGATCTTATAGTCTATTGCAAATAAATCTCTTGTTTTAGGACTACTGTCACCTAATACCTCTTGAATAATTTGTGAATGAAATGTTTCCATGTCATTGATGATTTTGTTACATGTTTCTACGACACTGATAAATTCACCTCGGGTGAGAGTGCCGGATCTAAGTGATATAAACAACAACGAAATATCGTTATTGAAAGCTGTGAAATTTTCAGTGATTTTATCCCGGTTAGCAAGATGATGAATAAGTTTTATTTTTTCATCATATTCTACTCTAATGAAAAAATACGACTTATCATAATATCTATAACTCTTTATTGGATTATCAGATTTTATCCTGTCTGTGATATAATCGGTTTTTTGTGGTTCTGGTAATTTAACGGTTTTTTCCCCGGGTGGGATTTCAGGCCATCCCAGTACGGTTCTAATAGAACTTTGATAGATATCTACGACATAACCCTCTGTGCTTATTTCAATGGCAGATGATAGTGTCGGCACATGAACTGTTATAGCTATTTTTGATTCTTTTCCAGTAATCGATTTTATTCTACGTGCGAATTCATCATTGATTTGTTCAATTTGATATGATCCGGTTGGTATGGAAACAACGTTCCAGTCTGGGGTACCGTCGGGTTTATTCTTATTTGCAAATACCAGTGAATTATTGGGTTGTTGACCACCAAATGATTTTGACCTAATATTTGGCCAACTGTGGTATACTCGTAATTTTGCTAGCGCTATCTCCTTCACTGGGACTGGAGAGGGGAAATTCACACTGAATTCTGGATTCGTTGAGGTTATTGAGATCATGCTTGTTTGTACTGGGTTTGTGTTCTCCACTATTTGTTGAAGTAATTCCATCTGTGTTGTCATTGTTATTATATTCATGATGTATTTCTAATTTTGACATCGCAGAATCATATATATCTACCATCGCTGAAAACTCACTCTCTGATATAATTGTATCATCGAGAGATGACGATATCAATGAGGATAATTGCGAGTATGCAGTAGACACAACATGAAATTGAATTATGTAGTCTTGTAGTTTCCGTTGGCTGCATGAGGATATTTTTTTTGTGATTATTGAAATTATTCCAGCGATTGTTGTTGCCGCAGAAATGCAAATAGGAACAGCTATCGGGGCCATCATTGTCACTGAAGACAGTATAATACCAGCTCCGGTGATTACACCACCCACAGCGTACACAGTAACATCAATTGCGGTAATTCTCCTGCGGTATTTTTTAATTTTCAATTCATACTCCTCAGACAAGGTTTTGAGTCTAGTTTGATACTCTCTGACCTGATCATAGCGATATTGCGATGATGAAATCATTTTTATTTTAAATACGCTATCGTTTTCAATTACGATTTACTTAAATCCGCTACGAATTCCACATACCACGTTGTTGAAACCCCAATCAAAGTTCTATCAGTAGTTGTTATAGTGAACTTTTCAGTTGTACCCTTGTCGATGATCGTTGAAATCGTATTGTTGACCCCGGATGAACTCGACGATGATATATTAAATTGAGGCCATGGTGTCACCAGTGTTAATCGATAAATACCCTTAACGGTTGCAGTGATATCTAATGTGTTGTTTGTAGGTGTCCACGCAAATGATCCGTGTTGGATCGTGTATACTACGTTGTTGGTTTTCTCATGAGGAATTTTTGTTTTTTCAATGGCTGTTATCATCCTCGTTGCATCCCCTTTGATGCCTTCGATGAAAGTTTTCGTCTCATCGATGGATTTTTTAATATCAGGGAGTTTTAGTTCAATTTTATCTAACGGGGTTCCAATAAATTTATCAATGATATTTCTACGAAAAGCATTATAACTTCGTATATGATCATCCAGCTCACGGCTGTGGGTGGTAATCTTGTTGTCTTGGGTGGTAATCTTGTTGTCGTTGTCGGCAATCATGCGGTTGTTGGTGATAATCATCTTGTTGTGGGTGGCAATCGCGTCTGTGATCGTAGACACAAGTGCGCCTGGTTTAAGTCGTCCGTCGTTGGAATACAGCGCAATAGAGTTTTCAGCGGCGTCGCGCTGCCGTATCAAAATATCATCCAGAGAAATATTACTAGATTTCAATTTACCCTGATCGGAAAATAACGCAACGGTGTTCTCGATTGCGTTTTGTTGTTTAACCAAAATATCATCCAGAGAAATATTACTGGTTTTCAATTTACCCTGATCGGAAAATAACGCAACGGTATCCTCGATTGCGTTTTGTTGTTTAACCAAAATATCATCCAGAGAAATATTACTGGATTTCAATTTACCCTGTTTGTCTTGAAATACAACTATTTCATTCGGGTCAACACTTGTTAAGTTCAACGTCTCAGCGATTTCATCTTTAATTTTTTTTTTATATCCTTGATAGAATCAGGAGTTGCAGTGTCATCGGGTTTGGGTTTCAGAGGTCTCCCCCAAATATCAATCATGATATTTTATATATCTCTCTCTAAAAAGCGATTACTAGTGTAGTCATTTACGACAATGTGTGGTGATTTTCTAGATGCTGAAATAGCGTCAAGGACATTTAATACTTCACTGCCGCATATTGGTGGGTCATTGATTTGTTGTGTTGGTAGCGTAGAATACCAAGTCTTCATTGGAAGGGTTTTTATATAACGCATAAACTCTTTTGGTGGGGCTAATCCATATGAATCAAAATAGACAATCCCACGTGGATCAATAGCGTATGCAACCCAGTGAGTTCCAGGTCCGGTGCTGTTATCGAGATTAATAATACCGGTTTCAGTTTTGTTTGGTTGATGTGGTAATTGATCTTTCATAAAAACACCTCTGAAATTTTTAATCACTAATTTTTTAGCAGCATCCATTAAATCAAAATTGGACAATGGAACCATAGATTTCTGAATTAATAAACCGTTCCTGGTAGTCTCAGGCCTGATCCGTGAACGGATCTTCCGCTGTACCATGAATACGGGGTTCCTGGTAGTCTTAGACCCTTTCCGCTGTACCATGAATACGGGGTTCCTGGTAGTCTTAGACCCTTTCCGCTGTACCATGAATACGGGGTTCCTGGTAGTCTTAGACCCTTTCCCTTTTTTTTATACCCTTGACCTTTCTTCGGTTCATATGATTCAGCAATGCTCTGTACCGCTTTTGTTCCCAAGCCTCCAACTACCCCCAATGCGGCCGCTTTTGCTACTGCTGGGGCTGCTGCCGCAACCAATGCTGGTATTGCAGCAAACAACGGAAATATACCACCTGTTTTTATCATATTTTTGATAGCAGCCGAAGAGAGTGTGATCTGAATTCCTTTTTTATCCTTGAAAGCATCATTGAAATGTTTCACTTGACGAGTTGTCAGCGATAATTTATTTGCACCACCAGTCATTTGATTAGGTTTCAACGTGATTGTGGTTCCACATTTTTTAGCCGATTCTGATTGCAATTTTTTGATTTGACCAGGAGTTAACGCAACACTAATAACACTATATGACATGTTATACATAATTGATTGATTCTAAATCGTAAAACCATTCAATGGAAATATCCTTCGGATTTTCAATTACATATTTTCCACTGGTGCATCTACCACTCTCATTCTTCCACCAACACCTTCAAGTAGCATTGATTTATCACTGAGAATGACAGCAACCGCTCTATAATTAATAATACCACCAGGACGGGTTACACGGGCTCTGAAGTGTATATCAACGACAGATTGTCTCACCAAGTCGAGATGTTCCAGCGAAAAGTAATAAATCGGATAGAGGCTTTTGAAATCATATTGTGATATTTGCAAACCGGTATCCACATTTTGATCACGTGCCATAAATGACAACAGGTTATGATAGACACGTGCAATATGATTTTGACCGTAATCAAGTTGCACATCTTCAGATGGTTCCTGTTGTCCGTTTATTCTCAGCGAGACTTCATTAACACCTAACTGATCAAATATCATATGACTTCGTTGTTGATTACCAACTCGCTCATTATTCTGTAATGCAATAAATATATGACGTGGAGCTGAAACCCCTTGTTTTGATGCCAGGTGCCATGTGAATGTACCATTAACATTGTCTTGTTTAGTATCCGTAGTCACTGATAACCAACTCAATAACGACTTTCCTCCTTGGTCCATAAATGATAACAATTTTTCTTCTGCTGTGATTGATGGAGTTAACACTGGCATCCACAATGATAGTTTTGTTAAAACGACTTTACCATCAGGAACAGCAGCATCACGCCATATTGCATCATTATCAGTACCCTTTCGTACAAGCGCTACTGTGTGTTTAGCTCCATAAATAACTTTTCGGACGTTTCTACAGAATCCGAATATATGATGCAGTGGAATTGCACATGAAAATTGTCGACGCTGTCCTTGTAATGTTGATACACGTGTTGCAAATCCTAGATTGTAAGTAGTAATAGTATTTATGACATCAAAATCACCAGGTGGTCTTGTATATCCGGCTGGTGCTGGATTAACTGCAGTGACTTGTGTTGCCTTGACTCTAGAATACTGGTTGTGTTCAGCGTTATCAGTAATATCCTTTGCAAACATCATAGATGGACCCGCTGATCTTAAATAATCATCAGAATATCTTGCTAACCCTATGATTGTTGTAGCCACATCAACTTCACGGTCAATGGATTCAATTTCTTTTCCATCAATGAGATATCTAGCGCTTTCAAATAACGCCATGATACCGTTATTAACAAAACCAACTCGGGTAGTTGGGCTAATGTCATATGGAGGATCATTATTAGCAGCATCATTTGTTACAAGTTCTCCTTCTACTTCAATAAACGCTTCACAAGGCAAAAAGTATTTACTGGTATCATGAACTTGAAGTTCAATTCGTGATCGGAGATCTGGTTGTACTGCGTGATAAGAATAAAATTGAAAATCGCGTACAGAATCATCTTTACGCACTGGGGCATCCATATCAAATGCTGGATCAGATGACCTTTTGAACATTTTATTCTATTTATCAGAGTCTAAATCGGATTTTCCATTTCATCGTGAAAAACGCTAGCGTTTTCGTCGTGGTTTTTTAAAGCCACTTCCTGCTATCATGTTTGCTGTCATGTTATTTTGGTCCTCTTGATTTACCATCGACGCTAGTTTTTCATCTACTGCGTTATTTATAATTTTACTGACACTCGCAGGCATCTCTGCTGTAGATGGCAATGGTACCTGTTTCTCTTTTCGTCTCACTAATGATGTTATTTTATCCTTCGCAGTTGAAAACGCTTTCCCGGCAAGATCTCCAACAGTACTAATACCCTTATCACGAATAACATCAATGGCTTTCATTCCTAGTTGTTTAGCTAACGGCATCACTTTTGGGGCCGTTCTTGAAAAGAATCCTAAAATGGTCTTGCCGAGGCCATCTCCGTAGTATGCTCTATAAACTGGAAACCGTGAATTAACTACATAGACGAGGGTTGGTTTATCATGATTGTAGTGTATAATCATCTTGTTATAAAACTATTAGTTTTTTAATTAGTGATCAAACGCTGTAATAACCATGGGCATCTTTGTGATTTTCAACTAACTCAGCAATGAGTTCTCGATATACATTAATGTCCATGATACCACCGGCAAATAATCGTCTACAGATATCAGCTGCCTCATTAATTATTTCTGGAGAGTTATTTCCGGCTCGTTTCCCTCCGATGAGGACTTCTAACCGTGATATATCACTGAGAATGTTACCAGGACAAGTAACGCTAGTGTTTTCAACTATTCCGCTACCTAAATACTTATCTTCAGTTGACTCCTCTTCATCCTCTTTAACTACTATATTCATTTGATTTATTTTACTCAATACTTTGTCTTTAAAACTCTCAAAATCATTGCGGTTACCTTCTGTGATTCTAGATCTACCACGGTTTGCCAAGTATATTTTTTTTATCCAATTCTTGTCGTTTTTTATATACTCTTTATACTCTTTGTTTACAGTTATTTCTCTTTGATCGGGTGAAAAATTCCGCGCGGTAAAGTTAATTAAATCATTGTCATCTTTAAAACTTTTAATTATGTTGTATGCAAAGTTTTTAAATATACTTTGCGGTGAATACATTTTTGCTATAGTAATGTCTTCTTCCTCTTCTTGTTTTCTTGCAATAGCACCTAGTTCTTCTAGTACTTGCTCTTTTTTTTGTTGTTGCCGTGAAGTAGCTACTATATCCACTGGAAGTGTTTTTAATGATTTTTTTGTTTGTTTAGTTCTTTTTGCTATTTTTTCTAACACAGGGAGAAAAGTCTCTTCTTGTTTTTTTCCTTGCTCAGAGATTGTTGACACTATCTGTTTCGTTGTTGTAGTTATTGGTTTAAACAACTCTTCAGATCCTGCAGCAAAATCAGTCTGAAGACTCTGTCGTTCTTGCAGTTTATTCCTGACAGAGTCGCGAATTGGTATAAATTTCTTAATTGCATCTAGTCGCTCACGAGCCAATCGGGTCGTTAATGCTTCATTGACCATTATTTGAAATCAGAAACCATTTTTCAATTGCGAAACAATTTTCCCCATCGATGATTCCATCCTTAACGGTCCAATTTTTTATTGCTGTGAAATATTTTTATTTTTTATCCATTGATTTTGCCTGTTTTTGACAGTTTTGGTGGTTTTCAGTTGAAAATCTCAAAGAGATTTTACAGTCAAGTAGTCGATTTTACATGGGATTTTCCATAAGGAAAAGCTGTTAAAACTCATTTTTGATGATTTTTAGCCATTTTTCATCAATTTTTGCCTGTTTTCAGTGATGTTTGGTCATTTTTCATCGATTTTCATCAAAAAACCTCGTAGGGTCAAGTAGTCGATTTCCATAGAGAAAAGCTGTTAGGATTCTATTTTATTTTCGCAGTGTGAAATATTTTCACTGATTCAATCAAAAAATGACAAAAAAAAAATGAAAATCTCAAGGAGATTTTACTGTCTGACAAAATCTTTTGAGGGTTGGTCAATCAAAATAGTTCATTTTCTTGAATTAACGCTCGTAAGTTTCTAATTTTAGAATTAACTTCCTTTTTCAATTCATATTCGTTACCCAATTCTTTTCGTATTCCTTCCACGATAGTATATAACGGAACAAACACATCTACTTCACTGGAAAATGCAAGAGAGTCTCGAATAGAATTTTGAATTTTTTTGATGAGTGCATATTTCTTTGGTAACATATACTTGTTAGTGCTAACTCCGTATTCTATATCCTGAAAATCCGACTTGATTTGATCAGGATTTAACCCATCTGACAATTTAATATTCTGATTTTTCAATTTTGCAATTTCAACTATGATGCTATTCATAATTTCAGAATTCATATATGATAATACATATTTCTAATTCATTTTTCAAAAATAAATGAGCCGTTAATATTTTAAAAATTCAGTCTGTATATATAAATATCTTTTTTAAAAATTCAGTCTGTATATATAAATATCTTTTTTAAAAATTCAGTCTGTATATATAAATATATTTTTTAAAATTAATTCTGTATATATAAATATATTTTTTAAAAATTAATTCTGTATATATAAATATATTTTTTAAAATTAATTCTGTATATATAAATATATTTTTTAAAATTCAGTCTGTATATATAAATATATTTTTTAAAAATTCAGTCTGTATATATAAATATATTTTTTAAAAATTCAGTCTGTATGTATAAATATATTTTTTAAAATTAATTCTGTATATATAAATATATTTTTTAAAATTAATTCTGTATATATAAATATATTTTTTAAAATTAATTCTGTATATATAAATATATTTTTTTTAATTAATTCTGTATATATAAATTTATTTTTTAAAATTAATTCTGTATATATAAATATATTTTTTAAAATTCAGTCTGTATATATAAATATATTTTTTAAAATTAATTCTGTATATATAAATATAAATGCAGACAAAAATAAATATCAACCATGATGAGCGATTATCAGTCATTTGGCCCCCTTGATATAGGCCGTTTTGGTTCTATTTGCATTCATTGGGTCCCTTATTAGGCCTTTGTGTCTTTCATAGGGTCCTTTGTTAGAGCATTTTTCTGTTTCTGTTTTATATCAGAATGTTTTTTTTGTTTTTGCTCTTTGAGATATGACCCTATGACCGTTTCTATTAGCCTATAATTCATTCTGGGGTTACCCAATGTGCATCCAAACCTTTTTTTGGCCGGTAATTCATTTTGAACACCATACGGGGCTACCCAAATGTGACGGAGAGCTAATTACATCCATGGATGTTATTTATTTTAGGGCATTTATGTGTTTACACATTCAACATGCAACCCATGAAATCAAATTCATGGTTGCGTAAGTTGTCAAAAACCGACAACCCACCGCTACCGTAAATTTGATAGCATGGGTTTGCATGTTATGTGAATGTAAAAAACACAGAGGGGGTGCCTTCCTCCCCTCAATTAAATAGAAAAAAAAACATCCAACCGTTTCACCATCAGACAATTGTCTGCTATGGGGCGCGAACATGTGAAGAATAATTGTCTGGATTTACAAGCCAAACACGATACCGTTAGACCACTGTTCACGTCTATAAAGAATAACGTTTTTTAACGTATATATGTTGTAACTATTCATATGGTATATAAAGGGAATTAATACATCAATCCGCAAGGTATGCTATTTTATTTTCTTAAATTACTTATTAATGGTGTTTCACAGTATTTAAATGAGACAGCATATTTGACTTAAACACTAAAACAACGAATATAATTGTTTAAAAACATTTCTTTTCTTACAAAACAATGCCCAGCGCTGAATCACAATACCCATTAAACAAGTTAACACAATCTAAGGGAGAAAGTATACACGTGTGTTATCCTGTAACGCCTGCATCTCCGGATCACATCCTATGTTTATGAAATACGCATTAATCGCACATGAGACAGAATATTTGACTTAAACACTAAAAAAAAAGAAAATATTTCTTTTCCTATAAAACAATACTCAGAAGCTAAATCACAATGATAACTCCCTTGGTTATATCATTTAAGAGTTGTCTCCCTTGGTGTTATAGACACATACGAAAATCGAATTTTCTGATAATACCATTACGGAATGCTTCATAATTAACAAGCACGGAGGGGTGAGGTCTGAATTCTTGGTTCATTTGTATAATAACACTATTTTTCTTATTCATTGTTTGGTTTAATTATAAGTCTCTGTATATAATCTTGAGCAGTCTTTATTATTTTGTCATCGTTGGGGTCAATGACAGTATTTTTTATTCTTTTATCATAATAGCGTTTTAGTTCCCTGTATCGTTTGCCGCCACACATAACGCATAATTGCGACCTCCCCCTGACCCCAACCCCACATCGAATACAGGGTAACGGACCAAGGCTTCCACGACGAAAGCTTTGCATATGATACCAACAGAATTCATTTCTGCATGATTTGTTACACGGTGTCACTGATCCAATCATAAGCCATTTGCAATGATTCATTATACTTAAATCTTTCATTTAAATACTTGTTTTAATTATAGTATGGAGGAGTTCGAGAGATTATCGAAAATTAAGCCCTGGAAAAGTGTTCAATTCAATCTTGATAGAGTTTCTGATACACCAAAGAATAAAATTCTTGATAGAACCTTGATTAGTAAAATCAGAGACTGTTTTAATGAATTCAAGCGTGATGGGGCAGCTCATTGTTGGTCAACATTTCGAATTGATGGTGTTGTTGACGCTACCATGAATGATGAAAAAGCAGCAGTGATAATCTCACGTCTTGGGGAAGAAAGAAATTTTTTTCGAATAAAATTCCTTATCCATGATAATGGAAAATGGATCATTAGGGACAAATACGAGCCTATTCTTAAGGACAAAAAAACTGTCACTGTGACTCAGGATTCAAAACCAGGAATTTTGACTGGACTTGATAAACCCTACTACGAAAGATCTTATCCTGTCACAGTAGTTGTTTACGGGATATATCCGCTCAATGAAAAACCTGATATTTCAAAACTAGCACCCATGAAATATTCGACAGGGCTCAATTGTGTAGCAACACGAATAATAGAACACTTCACAAATGCGTCCCGGGGAAATAAACTAACTGATCTAAGACGAAAAAAAATAACCGAATGGGAACTGACAGTGAAACAGCATGGGGCAACAATTCAAGATATAGCCAAATTAGAAACATCATTGAGATTTCCAATATCGGTAAGGACAATCACCGGAGAAGTATTATACGAATCGAAATATAATAAAAATGGAACCCCAATACAGATTATTGATCATAACGAACACGCGTGGTCATCTGCAGTAACAATATTCCCACGGGATAGAACCGTAAAATATCTGTTTGGAACCGAAGAGTTTTTTTCAGAGCAGAAATTATTTGATGCTATTTACCATTTGAGTAAAAACGATTCTGTGTCAGTGTGGCTATTTCATAGTACTTCAGACGAAGAATGTAGATTTGATCAGTTTGTAAGGCCCAACGGAGAATTATACCGTACTGAAGAACTGCATAATCAAATGAAACAACTAGCTAGTGAGTTTTCTCCCCAGAGTTCTCTGGGGGGAGACAACGATCAATTATTAGCAAACTGTTTTACAGTACCATCAGTTGCAGCACATTTTGCTAGAAAGAAAAACGCGTGGAAACCAACCCGAAGTGAGTTCTTATCAGATGTCAAATTGTCCTGTCTTGAATACAGCCATGGAGGATTATGGAACACAAAATACACCGCTGATACCGTTATTTCAGTTGATATGATTGCATGTTATCCAGGAAGTTTTCTTGGGTATGGAGAGTGTGAGAAATATTTCAAACGATTTGGACACCCTACACACGAAATGACCCGTGTTGCTATTAATGGACCACTGCCACATTTCGATTTAACCGGATTCGCTTGTGTAGTATCATTTGAAATGGCTGAAGGACTTCATCCGTGTAGTTATCTTTGGATTGGTAAACACATGTCTGAAAAACACTGGATGCCAATAGTGTTATTACGGTATATGCTTGATTGTAAGATGTTAAAATCATTAATTGTCAGTGAAGCAATTATATCCTATCGAGCACAGAAATCAGTCTGGTTACCACAACCTGATCTAGAAAAAATAATTAGCGAAGAGCGAAAACTGTTTCCTGATTTTAATGAACAACAAATCATGGATTGGTCCAGACAGTTATTTGAAATCAGAAACAATGAAGCAAAAGATCTTGGACGAAGAATAATCGGTAAATTTACCCAAGGTGGCAAAGATGATAATACGAGATATTCTTCACGATTGATTATAGACAATGCTGAATACGATTTTGTAATCAAAGATTTAACGAATAGGGGCTTATATGTCAATCGTAAGGACGCATTTATGTCCGATGGAACCAAATTGGGTACAATTGTTACTTACACTGATGGATACCATCCGCAGTACACATATTTGAGAGCTTCTATGCTTGGTTATGCTTCTATTAATTTATTTTCAATAATCAATAGATTTCCTACCACCGCAGTTAGAGTTGCTACTGACTCATTTTACATAAATAGCAAAATGGCTGATTTTAAGGCTACTGGCAACGAGAATTGGGGGTCATGGAGAATTAAGAAGGAAATGCTTCATGATTATATTCCATCAGCAGATGTTACCATTGAAAATAATTACTTAGAAAGCAATCAGTGTTCAGAATTTTCTAGTGCACCACCGATTTCTGATCCAATCTGTAGATAAAACAGTTTATTTAAACGGCTGTGGCAGGTCAGGAAAAACAACCCTGGCAATTGAGTTATATCGTGGGAAATCAAACATGATTGTGCTAACACCAACTCATAGACTTGCAAGAGAAATGATACAGAGAGGGGTAAATGCCTGCACTTATCACAGCTTTTTCCGATGGAAGGGAGATAAATGGACTCCTGAGCGCATGGGAGAGAAATTTATTCCTGAAATCATGTTTTGGGATGAAATAGACACAGTGTCAGAAGATGTCTTAAAAATATTTCTTGAGTGGTTGTTATTGAAGAATACAAAAATCGTCATGTGCGGTGATCACGGGCAACCACCGCCATTTGTCGGTGCATCTCCCCATGAATGGCTAAAGGGTTTTGTAGACTATTATGAAGAAATTGATACCGATCATAGATCACTTGATAATGAATTAAAAGAATTTAAGAAACTAATTAGATTACAACCGGATAAAATCCAGTGTGAAATAGCCCGTGAAATAATTTCGGAAACTCCCATGAATGAGTTTTGGGAAGCGTGGAGACCAAATGATTTAATCATTGCAAGTAGAAAAATAGTCAGGGACACACTTCAGATGAAGTTATTTGAATTGCATAAACAAAAATTTGCAACACTTCCAGTACCGTTATGTTATAGGCCATCGGATACACGAAAACAGAACATCGAAGTTGATATTCCAGGACCAAAATCCGAAGGATTTCAAAGACAGATTCTCGTATTAAATGATATTGTGCTGGTTGATATCAATGTCGTTGAAGATGCATTGCGTGCTAATAAATCCCCATGGACGCTAGGTTATGCAGCAACAATACACTCTTCACAGGGATTGACTATATCGGATATAACTGTTTGGATAGTAGATAATCGCATAGAATGGTCGAATTTAGTCTATCTCGCAGTGTCTAGAGTACGAAAAATAAATCAACTTCGAAGAATTGTCTTCGATGATGAAATCATTGGCGATGATAATGACACCACAATAGATGATATTATTGATAAAAAACTCTCCGGTTACAAACAACAAGACAAAAAAAAACAACGAGAATTTGATATTGATGCTGAATTAATAATTACTCTGAAGCAACAACAGAATAATCACTGCGCAAGTTGCAATTGTATAATGCGTTGGCAGTATTCGGATAAGGATCCTCGCCAATTTACCGTTGACAGAAAAAATAACAATCTCGGTCATGTCAGAAATAATGTGATGTTGACTTGTCTTGAGTGCAATAGACGCAAGGGTGCTAGTTAAGCCCATGCGGTGGTAATTGAGTATCCTCAGGTATCACTTGTAATTGTTGTCTAGTAAAACCCCGTTGAGGGGCAGTTGAATCCAGTTTATAGATTGGAGGTCTACCCGTAGATCGTGTTATACTAGATATCTTGTGTGCAGTAACACTCCAAATAGGATCAGTAGCCCTTTTTGTGCCACCCTCAAGCTCTCCTGGTTCGTATAAGTACCTCACAATGACATTACTACCAAGAATTGGTTGGGAAACGCTAAAATCTTTTTGAATTTCCATTTCAGGTATTGACTTCTTTTTAATCGCATTGATAGGTTTCATGTTGATGGTTCTAGTAATCTCGTTATTCAGTGCAGTAATCACAGCTGGTAACCTTTTAACCCATTCACGGGATCTTTTTTCTTGGATGAATTCTTTTGCGTATTGATATCCAAAAAACCGCTCAGCAAGGGTTTTATTAAATCGTTCTACAATGGCCTGATCACGATGCAGTGCAGTATGCCCTCGTCTGATAGCGACATTGTGATATTTCATTGTAGATAACACTGCACCCTGAAATTCCTTGCCCGGGTCAACTTGTAACAGATTTGGCCAGTGCAGAGGACTCCTTCGATAAATCCTTTCAAATGCAGAAGCCACTTCAATGGCTGATTTTGTTTTTAACGGTTCTGCTTCTTTGTATCGACTTGCAATATCAACTACGGTTAATGCGTATTTGTAACCACGATCATGTGGCAGAAATAATAGATCAGCCTGATGAACTTCATTGGGTCCGGTCACATCAAAATGCGAGAAATTGATTTGTTTAGGCGGTGGTAGATAAATTTGCCATAGTGCCTGTTTGGATAACCAATGAGCCGCAGTGGTTTTTTTCACTTTTGCAGCGCTAGCGAGTTTATGGATTGCTGATTTACCCCTCCAGTATCCTCTTGGGGAATAATAAATAGATTCCATGTTGTTATTAATTACCAGCACCTAACATCAATTTACTTTTCATAGCCGATTTTATCAAAAAGGAAGCCAATTTTTCTTTGAAAGATTTATCAGAAATAGCATTTAATGCATGAATTAATTTCACATCTGCTAGATGCCTGTGCTGCAGATTACTGCTTTTATAAGATACATCATGAAGGTGACAGGCCTTATCAATAGCGTTTATTGGTTCCTCACCGGGTCGGGGCTGATTTTGATCATTGAGTCTGATATCAAGTCTTGTTCCCGGTCCACAGTAGCTATATCCTGGAAGGTGCTTTTCTCCAGGGTATTTTGCCCATGGGGTTCCAGGGAGTTTAGTTAGCTTGGCTGCGATATCACCTCCTCGTTTTTTTTTAAAGGTTCCTTGAGTTCCTTGGGTTTAGAAACAAATCTAAATTTCTTTGTACTACATTGTACGCATTTACCAGAAAGCGCTGATCGGTTATTTTTAGTTGTAATCGTCGTCAAGTCATCTGTGCCAGTACGTTTTTTACACTTCACACAATATAGATCCATAATTTATATATAACGGCATGAATATAATTGATTATTCAGCTACCCGACGACGGGAACCTATTAAACATCATGAAATGTTGCCGAATTCAATTAGAATGATTATAATCGGACCATCTGGAAGCGGAAAGACACAACTGCTACTTAATTTGATAACGAGATGGATGAAATGGAACAAATTGTATTTAATAGCCCCGAGTGTAGACGATCAGCGATGCTATGAAGTGCTAAAGGATTTTAACGAGAAAGCAAAAGAATTTCAAATCGATGAAGATTTTATTGAGTTTATTACTGATATAGAGGAAGCCCCGAGCATTGATGCTATTGATGGAAGTATTATCAATTTAGCGGTATACGATGATATCATGTTAGATAATCAAAAAAATCCTGCTAGAATATTTTCCCGAGGCAGGCATAAAAACACTGATGTGATCTATGTCACTCAACGGTACACACAAATACCAAAAGTGATCAGAGATAATTGCAATGTGTTGTGTGTATTTAACGGCGTTGATACTCATACGCTACGAAATATTCATCAGACTTGGTGCAGCGGTGATATGAATCATAATCAGTTTAGAAATTTCTTTAGTCACGCTCAGTCAAAACCACACGGATTTGTGACAATAAATTTAGCAGACCCTAGGACACGATATCGTATAGGACTTGATAAAATATTCGGTTAACCCATAGCAGCAGAGAGGGTGAGTGACAACGACGTTGCGACAGTTTGTTATTCGCGAATGCGAATCCCATGTTCACTGTCATTTTTCGCGAGAAGGGTCTAGTGTTATTTGGAGGGGGTATAATCAAAAATAAAAACAAAAAATGTTGTAGGATTCACCCTCTCTGCTGCTAGATCACATATTTACATTGAAGGTCAGTTGGATTGAATATAATTAAACACCTGGATAAGTGTCAAGCTGCTATTTTGTAAACGGTATTACACACATTTCAAAATGAATTATTACCATTTTGTCACACATTTCTTGCTTAACCAAATATTTCTTTACACAAAGGTACTAACAGAAGGACAAGGATAAGGATGTTCATACCTTATAAATTAAATATAATATAATCAGACATATGATGGTATGACCTTAGTTCGCAATCTATATTCATGAATGATATTATATAAGAGTTTTAGTTTGCACAAATTCTTATTTTATAGTTTAATCGACATATCGTTTTAATAATCTTCACGTTTCTTGCAATATGTATTTAGAGAACATATTTGGAGGCATAGTTCGATTTTATATTACCTACTAAAGAGGTAAAGCACTGACGGCATTAGTTCTTGATTTCGCAATCTTAAGAAGAAAACGTACCTTCGAATTACTGATTATTCAACATGACAATATACAGATAGTCGTGTGATAAGGTGATGCATATGATTAAAAAGATAGATATCGATGGGTGCTTAAATTCTTTAGTTTGTTTCAGAAGTAATATTAGTGTAAGGATCATTAATTATAATTCTGTGAAACATTAATGAGAGATAGGAAGGTTAATACAACCAAATATTGTAACTAATCTTCAGATTTAGAGATTCATTAAATACATACAAATCTATTTCTGGTATATATCTGTGGGTTTCTTTCCTTCACATTCTGATCAATACCTTATATTAACAAGGTGTTTCCCTAATATATAAATCTTGATTTTCAAACACGTGTATCCCTTCTGTAATTATACTTAATTCACGATCAAGTATATTTAAATATTGTTTCAGTGATGGTCTAATATCAAGTAAATGTTATCACATTTGGATCATATTTTGGGAATTTCTCTAATACGAACGTATAATAAATACCAAATTTTTTGAATCAACGAGATTTTATAATAACTGTACAATAATTACATTTTCACAAGTATTTGTTTAAGACGTATGAGTACAAAGATCAATTGCAAATTATTGATAAAGTATGGACAGCGGACACAAAACATTGTTGCGTGATAGTGTAATCAATCTAGTAAAAACAAATATAATACATTGATCGATATTTGGCATACTTATATATATATATATATATATATATATATATATATATATATATATATATATATATAGAGAGAGAGAGAGAGAGAGAGAGAGAGAGAGAGAGAGAGAGAGAGAGATAGATAGATATAGCTATAACATAGAATGCATATGACCCCTAATGAGCGGAATAAGATTTAATCAATACTAGAAATGTTTCCTTTAAGTCATTGCCCTGCAACGTCAAACATAATCAAATTTTCGTCGTAGATACTGATGCGTAATCCGTAATAATTGAACATGCGCTAGGACAAATCATTACGTATTAGCATATGTTTACAATGAGACGTATTCATTACTATACCAATAACGTGCGGTAAATACACGGAAGAATAGGCTAGACCAATAAGTCAACCTAGTAGTTACCTTCCGTTAATAATACGCTAATAAAATAATGAAGACTTGTGACATGTTCATAACTGCATAACTGGTCATTTTGAACATTTTATTTACTTAAACGTGAATGCAGTTCTTTATTTCCCTCAGTAATAAGTCATATCATTTTATCGGAACATTTACGTAACTATATATAAGAACATGATGAAAGTTAAAAATATGTGAAAGGTGAAGTGAGCATCAATTATAATTTGAAATGCCAATAGTAGCCAGGCAGTTTCACATAGGTTTCGGTAGTTTCCGTTAGCACTAAATGTTATGACAGAGATATTAATATTGCTATAACCATATTTTTGCCGTTTGGCCTAATTAAACTACTGTCATGGTATGACCTTCAAAAGACTATATGGGTTATCGAAGATGACACATTTTATGCGGAGCAGCGTCAGCGACAACATAAAAACAGTTTTAGGATCCAGAAATTCTGTGTGCATTTTCCCTAATTAGAGTTGTACCTGAAAACATAAACTTAATTTTCTGGTATTCATTTTCAGTTATTTACGTACCGTACGTTCGTACGTTTTCTATATACCGTAATCAATAAAACATAACATATTGGCCCTTGTAAGAATTAGTTGCATGTGACAATATATCCTGGGTTGCAGTCGCAAATGTATTTCAGGTAGATGGTAACAAAGTTCCATATCGTACCTAATGCAGAAATGTTTTTTGATGGTTTTATTTATGTAAATTTAACAGTTACTTTAGGTACAATTTATTTTTGCTGAACTTGTATTGAATGTTCACGACATATTGTGAGCCATGGTGAAGTTAGACATGTATAAATAAATTATTCCACATTCGAGAGGAATGATAGGTTTTGATATTGGCTCCGCAACACATCACATTTATATTTCTTCATCACCTTCTCCGATTATTGTATTGTTATCACAACTCTCTTTATGCTCATTAACATAGTTTGACGTTAGAGGTATACATCATTTCACTTAGGCGAATCAAGATGAATGAGCAACGATTGCCGATTCACTTTCATGAGAATAGAAGTACTACACTGTTTTATACCGTACATATTATGTTAAATTTACAAAACATGTTCATTGGGAATTTTAAATTTAATAGTACAATAAATATATTTGAACAATTTATGAACGAAAGCTCTAATGTATAATCGGCATGTTTTCTGCATGAGGGAAATGTTGCATATTTACTTTTTTGAGTGAGCTTTATTATTTTTTTGTAATTGAGGGTAGAGTGTTCGCCAATTTGACTCTTGCCATGTTTTTATCGAAATGTGTACTTGAATGTAAGTTCAAGTTCAAAACATTTTATATATTTTAACATGTGAAATGATATTTAGAACTAGTTTCAATTGAATTCACATTATTGTCGTTCTTCTTTCTTAACTTGTTAATTGTATGCTGACAGACTGATAACTTGTATGAATTTTATCTTTGGGACCAAGTGAAACCAACAGATAAGTTTATATGTACTGTCTTTCATCTAACATACAATTTACGACGTGACAACAGCATGTATGAGGTATGGTATAGAAGACTAGTGCCACACGAGGCAATTAACACCGAAAGAAAGAAACATGTAATAAGTATTATCCTTAAGGATCAAGTTGAACTGTAATAGCAGGTTTCAGGCATTTGATGTGCCGTTATAGTTGTATATCCCATCCGTCCCTATCCACATACTCACCCTTAATGAACAACAGAACAGGACAATACGAAGTGTATTGTTATCTGTATTCACTGAGAATATTTCTAACAGTTCCGCAGCCGCAGTGCCTTATTGTTTGTTTGATTGATTAGGATTTTTAACGTAGCTTTTTAAAAAATTTCAGTCATATCGCTACGATGTCTGCAGTGAGGCAGCTTATAGTGATGTCTAACACTGAGGCATCATGCAGACATGTAGCATGATGCCCCACCCAGTCACATTATCCTGACACCAGGCAGATCAGTCCTAACCCTAACCTCTTAATGCTGAGCGTCATGCGAGGCAGCTATTAGTACCAATTTTTAAGTCTTTCGTATGAATCGGCCGGGGATCGAACCCACGACCTCCCGCTTTCGCGGAGGACGCTCTAACCACTAGGCCACGGGAGCGGTTGCCTTATTGTATCTCATATTTAAAAGTGTATAATACGTATTCTACATATTACTGACAAACAAAACTGTAAATTTCCGTTGATTGGCTTCTAATCGTACTGTGCACACGCTATAAAGAAATAAAAGGCATCAGTAGGGGTGACTATTAAAGTAAGAGACAAATGCTCATACATGATTTAATACTACCAAAAATATGCAATCATGAAATACATAATCACAGTTGTCACTATCGACGTGAATCACATGCTAAATGTAATATATCCCGACATTATAAACGGAAAAAGAATTTAAATAAAAAGAATAAGGATTAGAGCGATCAGTTTAGTATAGTTTGTCTCAAAGAAAACACATACATGTTGTGTCAAGATGAGAAAATAATGGAAATTCTCATACTTGAAACAAATTATTGCGTTAAGTCTGTTCATCGCTAATTTTTTTAATGACACTTACTATGCAACTTTCGGGTTCAGTGGGTTATCTGATACGTACAACATATTCAGACTGTATTGTATATACCTATTCGAATTTGTATGGAAGTATATAATAGAACTCACCTAAATGCGTTTGTGAAAGGCGATTGAATTAGCACAAGTACTGTGTGCAGAATTTATTTGTGATCAGTTTTAAATACATTTCAAATTGACTAATTCCCATTTGTCACGCATTCGTTACTGAACAAAATATTTCCTTACAAAATCGTACCAAGAAGTATTAAAGGATACGGAGAGTACCTTTCAATATACAAACATATCCATACTTAATTTTACATTTCCATCTCTATAACTGTAGTATAGGTGTCTGGTAATCCTTACAGAGATACTTTATAGTAAATGCCACTGGATATAGGGGAGATGGTATATTACTTTTAATGGTCTGTGTTTCTTTTAAATGCATGAGGCAGACTCTCGCTCCCTACCTCTCTTACATTTTAATCAAACTTATTTCAACATTAGCTATATTTGTATCTAGTTTATTACTGAATAATCGAAGAGAAAGTTTGACATTAAGGAATTTATATACACACGCATTTATATATATATATATATATATAAATATATATATATATATATATATATATATATATATATATATATATATATATATATATATATATATATATATATATTCCGCTTCACTGATTTCATATCTCTAACAATTGTACTTATCATTGAAATTAATAATGTTATAGAAAAACAGAGTGATCTAATCATTCAAATAAGGCTGAAGACTTTTCTCTGTTTAAATCTATATTTATTTAAGGTATAACATACGATTGTTGTTGTTTTCTTTAAGTAATAATTCTCATTTTTGTCCTTTCGTACATACATCATTGTATTACTCTTCTATCAGTAGTGCCAATGGGTACCAAAGTATATGACTGACACTAGTTCTAAACAGCATCGTAGCAATTACATGTATAAAATATACGTTGTTTAAATAGAACAAAGTATTATGAAATTAAATCTATTTACACATGTAACGTAGACGAACATACTACCTACATTGCAAAGAAGTGTGCAAATATATTTAAAGCAGAGCTGGTTATGTGATGAAAGAGACAAACTATCAGAGAATAAAACCAATGATAATTTGGAAGAAGTGTAAAATGATTTTTGAAAAATTTATCATATAAATAACATTTAAAACAATATCGCACACTAATTTTATTACATGAAAAGACTTGAAATACACTAGGAAGTTTACGCGGAATTTGTAATCTAACAATATTGTTATAAAACTACAGCGGAAAATCTTATCTGCAACTGTTTGGGATGTAATACATCGACCACTGGGATCAAAGGAACTTTGCTCGATCACGATTTTATAACAAGCTGCACTTTGTGCACTATATATTCTTTTTATAATGCAGTTTTGAAACGAACGAACGAACGATAATTTACAAACCCTCTTTCAACCTTAAATTGAAAATGTACGTAATAAAGGGTATTCGAAGAAATCATGAAGAAGCTGGTTTTATCTTTAAAAGTTTATTTATAACACAGGAAAAGTAAAAACATCAAGCTTTGTAAAATTTAGCAAAAACTTTTACCTGGATAAAAATGAAAAATAACTTACAGTGTTAAGAATCAAATCCAAACATAATCCAAGAATACTAAATGATTGATTGATTGGTTGATTGATTTTAAATGGCGCACCAGCACTTTTTGGCTTTTTTGCGCCATACAATAGGTTGTATGTATACAAGATTAAAGTACTAAATGGTGTAATATCGAACAGCGATATCAACAACTAAATAGATCAAAGTAAACTGGACAGATGTTAGCAGCAGTAATATATGAAGCTTTCCAATCAACGAAACATATCAATGGTGTAAGTAAATAAGTATAGATGAAAAGATGTTGAAAATAAGGGTTCGGTATTTATGTTAGATAACAATGCTCCAGGTTACAAGTTACATTTTCAAATAAAGGTTTACTTCCTTCAGAAAATCTAAAATACAAGTAATATATATATATATATAGTATCAAAAGGTTCATTCATGTCATGCACATTATAATACCTATCACGCGTAGGTTGCAGGTCGGAACACGCTGTAATAAAGTGGAACAACCATGTGGCGACATCTCACAATTATTATATAGGATCCTTCTCCCTGTTCAGAATGGGGCGAGTTCTCCATAATTCATTATCAATAATGCCGGTGTGTACAGCATCTCAAATGACGTCACTTCCGTTATTTGTGAGGGGGAGGGAAGTGTGTTGTTTTATTCAAGACTAATTGGGATATATGATCGGTTTATCATGAATTTCTTCGTAACGAGTAAGAATGAAATGTTCAAACATTTAGCAAATAATATAAAACATTTGAGCTTTGCATGTTTGTCCCCTTTAACAGTGAATGGATCCTTGCAAGTAATGCACTCTGGTGGATCTTGTCCTTTTAGTATCTGGGAGTGGGTTATATATGTATGACCAATTCGGATTCTTGCAATGACTACCTCCTCCCTGCAGATGGTTCTGTAGAAAGGACTCCATTCTCCCAGGGTTGGTTTGATGGCTTGACGTTTGTTATACACTGCATCCTTCCTTGAATGCTGCCACTTCTGGCATAGATACTCATTGATACGAGGTTTAAAATCAGTTAACTTCAATTTAAAATCAGATGGTTCTTGGGATAGAGCCATTTTAGCAGCACAATTTGCTTCTTCGTTACCTTTAATGCCAATATGGCTAGTTAAACAACAGTATACTATATTGTACCAGGTCCTAAGCTCAGTATTTGTGACGAGGAGATTAATTACTGGCGAGTTTTCCAGTTTTCTATTGTGTGGTGACTGAAGCACTGATAGTGGGTCACAGAAAATAATGCTATTTACAATATGTTTCTTTCCGATAAATTTAAGACCAAGGCTGCAAAATGGACACATCATTTGGCAAACGAACCTTCTTTACGTGTTTGCCACTAACGAAGGCTGCAACATCCGTACATAGCGTACAATTGGTGTGACATTGGGTGACGATCAATGAATCTTGAGAGCGGCTGAGTGTATAGAATGAAGAGAATAGGTCCAAGACCAGACTCCCGTGGAACACCACAACGTACGTCAATTGGGCTGGAATGTATTCCATTTGCAGATACAATTTATGTTCTGTTCACTAAGTATGACCTGAACCACTATAAGGCTATATTCTGAATGCCAAATACATGCTGCAGACGGTCAAGTAATATAGCATGGTCTATTCTGTCAAATGCTGCAGGCAAATCCAGGAGCGTGAGGACTGTAATCTTTCCGCTATCCAAAGCAGATAGAATGTCATTAAATACTTTCCGAAGACTAGATTCCGTACTGTGGCAAGGGCGATATGCAGACTGTACATAGCTAAAAAGACTTTGAATTCAAATGAGATACAAGTTGGGTTAGAACAACCTTTCCTAAGATTTTTTTACATGAATGGGAGATTAGAAACTGGCCGGTAGTTCTTTAAATCGTTATGGTCAAGTGTTGGTTTCTTCAGCAGAGGCTTTATGATGGCAGTTTTGAAAAATGATGGGAATTTCCCCGATGTGAGAGAGAGCTTAATAACATCAGTTAGTGAAGGTAATATTGGATCTAAGCACTCAAGCAGCAGTGATGTCGGAATTGGATCAAGTTCACAAGACTTTGGTGAACTCTTCATTACGATTGACAGTACTAAATCAATAGAAACAGGTTAAAATGCTCCTAATGATTGCTCCTGAAATTCTGCATCATAATTGTATGGTGACAAGTCAGTTGAAATTGTGCTGTCAAACGTGTCTCTAATGGTTTGTACTTTGTCAGGGAAGAAATTTGCAAATTTGTCCGGTAGGTCCAGTAGAGAGATGGTAGATGGAAGAGGTGTACATGTATATTTGTTCCTTGATTTTAGTTTATTAGTTATCTCGAACAGCTCTTTCCAGCTATAACTCTCCGTGATCTTTGTACTGTAGTGGGATAAATTGGCTAAATGGACTCTGCGAAGTTTTTCTTAGCGGCTTCATAGATTTGTTTATGAATGGTGAGTCTGGTGGAAAGCCAAAGCCTCTCGGCTTTTCGGCAATGTCTTTTAGCAGTGCGAAGCTAGTCCCTAACAATGCTATACCATGGAGAACACTGTTTTATTGATACTCTGCATTTGGTGGCTGGAGCATGTTTTTCAAGGCATGAACGCAGGAATTAACCAAGTTGTTCCGCTCTTGGGTGTAAGAAAGTTGTTAGGTTTTCTTGAATGTCATGCATGAATTTGGTTCTATTTATCATACGGAGATTTCTCTTAGTAGCAAATAGAGGTGGAGAGTTAGGGACTGATTCGTCGAGATGGCATATAATGCAGAGGTGATCTGATGCAAGCTCGTTGGATACAAGGGTGAATTGCAATATATTATCATCAGGTCTATAAAGAAACCAATCTAAAATGTGACCGAGTTTATGGTTGGGAAGGTTAACTGACTGATTAAGATTGAAAACATGAATGGAATCTAGGAGTTTTGACGTGAATGGGTGTCCAGGAGAGTCAACGTGAAGTTGAAATCTCCAAGAATAATAAGTTTACCACCTATCGAATTTACAAAATACTCCAAAAGATTTGGAAACTGCTCCAAAAAGATAGATTCAGTAAGCTTTATTTTTCCACTAGGAGAAGGGCGGTAGAGACAGAACAAATGGACTGACATTTGTTCCAGTGTGATTGTTGTTTGGACTAGTTCAAACGATGTGTGGCAGAAATTGAAGGTTGTACTTAAGACATTTAATGATGGAATTCTTTGTGATGACAGCAATTCCACTTCCGCGAGAGTTGTGGGGGAACGACTTGATGGAGTAATCGCTAGGTGTTAAATCCGCACATTTGGATACATCGCCTCATGGTCTTAACCATGTTTCAGTCAGGAAGAATACGTCCATATTCTGCTCGTTGATAAAATTAACTATTTCGGTGCGCTTTTCCGGTGATCCTACTGAATGAGGGTTGAATAATGCAGTACGTACTGGTATCCCTGGGACAGTTGACACAACGGTTGACAATGTTAGAGGAATATGAACCAGGTTATCAAAATTAACGGAAGATATATATATATATATATATATATATATATATATATATATATATATATATATATATATATATATGTGTGTGTGTGTGTGTGTGTGTGTGTGTGTGTGTGTGTGTGTGTGTGTGATTACAGGCCTAGATCCGACACTGTAGATTTACTTGTGATAAACTTAACTTTTAGCAAAGGTGAAAGCTGTTGTACAACTTTCATAAACATCTACTACGTTATATAAGCATAGCTACTTGTGTCATTCAAGGTATCATTTGAAGACAGTGACAAATTTATGAGCGCATTCGATGCATCTCAGTACAGACGAACGGAATTGGTATCTAATAAAATAGAATACTTGGTAGAAGACTCCTTCCGTGAATTGGACATCATTATATTAACAATACACGTGTGTTGTGACAACACAGAGACGTGGGTTTTAGGTACACAGGTTATAAATAAATCCCTTATATTGATCTATAGATAATCGTGTTTACTTGCACACATTTCTTCCCCAGATGTAAATAACCAAAATCAGCATTTTGAGAAACCAAGGATAGAAGGATGTATCTCTTGTGCAAAGTCAAACGTTGCAGCAAAACCCAAATTCATTGCCACAATCAGAATTGGTCATACATACATAACCCACTGCCACATAATAAAGGTGAAAACCCACGAGAGTGCGTTAATTGCAATGAAACATTCACTCTCATGCACCCAATGTGTGTTACTATATATATATAGTGTGTGTGTGTATGTGTGTGTGTGTGTGTGTGTGTGTTATTCATTAATAGTTATTTGAATATGACTGCAATGTCAACCATTTTGGTGATGTTTGACAAAACTAAGCAAGGTGCTCACCTTTACTTCTGTTCAATACCTAGGTTTGTCCTTAGTAAATTAGTAAATTCAAATGCGATTTAGGTAAAATGATCATCAAATTAAAGCTTTTTATGAGTGCAATTGTGACCTTCGTGTTTTGCCACTACATACAATTATAACTTGGGAAGAACAAATATTTTCTACACCATATTTTTGTTTCCATCAGTTTATCAAATAATGACGAGAGACCAACGGATCGAATGGTTTTAGAATGTTTTGAATAACCCTCATGCTGTTAGCAGTTACAATCCATCCTTTGTGTTTAATGACATGTTTTGTGTTAAATGACTCTTTGTGGTATGATTGGTTTTCGTGGAAAGAGCATCTTAATCGGTTCTTTGTAAACTTTGTCTACCATTAGGACCAATCGAGGGCATAGTTTAAGGCTAAATTATAATTGTTACCTATATAGAATTAACGAACTGACGGCTATGTGTCTTGATTTCGTAATCGTAAGAGAAAAAAATACCTTTGAGTTACCGCTGACTCATAATGCAAGTACAAACATAGCTGCGCGATAAGGCGATAAATATGACCAAAGAGACATAAAAAACAATAGTCAAATCCATTTAATGTTGCTGACATGTTGTCATTATCATTATATGCAATATTTATAACAGAGAGAGGGGGGGGGGGGGAAATCCAAATGGTTTGGTTTGTCGCTATTTAAATTAAATGCTTAATAACATTTCATTCACTGTCTCATTTCCTGTTATTTTTCTTTGTACGTTCTAATCATTTTATATTAAATGTGGCTTTTGTCAACTGAAGATGTGTTACCTGCTTATTATCAGGAGTTTAAGATTGATAAGATACCTACAGACTTGTGTGGTTCTTATGAGTATCTTTTCTCAGATGCGGGTTAACACATGCACTTAAAATCTTAAATATATTGTTAAAGGTCTTATTTTCAGTCGATATATATATATGTATGCATATATATATATATATATATATATATATATATATATATATATATATATATATATATATATATATATATATATATACGGAAATGATTCTTACAAAACTAGTTCTAACCGCCGTAAATCGGATGCTGAATTTCAATATATATTAATGTCGCTAATCTGGAGAATGTGTTCTTTCTGAAATGTTGAAATATACAAATAGATCACTCACGACAGGTTACAAGGTTTAAACATTATCTTTAGGTGTTAGTGTAAATAAGTATATTAAACTTCGATCTTGACAAATTTAATTTGAAGTACATCTTAAATCCTATTTCTAAGTCTTACTTGCTATTATTCTCAGTTATGATACATCAACTGGTTTTTTATCACTGGTGTACATTTCTTTCTTACCGAAAGTAATATAATTATTGGGTGATCTTTCTAACAAGTACGTTTTTAATAACAACAAAAGGGAAACTAAATTGCATTTGTTTCATGTTATAGATATGTGGTAAGGTAAAAAAAAAATGAAATGTAATTATATTTAGCGTTTTATAATTTTGTTTTGAATTCTCTTCACTTTCTTTCATTTATATCAACAGAGGACAAACACTGCTAGATATTCTTCCTCCTCTCATTCAAAGAGTCTTTCTTCAAAACACCTTTACTTGTGATGTTTAAGAGAATTTCTTTATACATCAAACTATTAACTCAAAATGCAAATGTATATTATTAAAGTTGACTGTATTGATAAACTAATGTATCAAGGTAGTCAGGCGGAATATCCATTATGCTAATTCTATTACACTTTTGTATGCTATAAAAAGGATTATGTTTTGTTAAATTAGTTTTCTTATCGCCTAACAGTTTTCCTGGAAAGGGTATATTTATTTGTTCTTGGTAACTTTGTCTCTCAGTAGGGTCAATCAAGAGCATATTTGTAGGCAAAGATTAATGTTATAATAACTATTAGACAAAAGTTAAAAAACTGAACTTTATTTCTATATTTTGAATTCGTAGTAAGAAACAGTACTATATACTTACCAGTGATCAGTCATGACAGTATAAAAATATATTTGTGATAAGGTGAAAAATACGATCAAAAAGTTAGCTATCGATAGGTGCTGAAATTCTTTATTTGTTTTAGAGGTAATGTTAATGCAATAATAATAATAATTAATAATGAGGACTTTCTATAGCGCCTAATCTTTCGACGCTTTCAACGCTTTACAACATTTTTAATGATATGACTACAAAAAACATGTACCCCACTTACCCACCCCCTTGCGGGATCGGGGTTATGGAATTGGCCCGTAAATGGTTACTAAGTAGACGTAACCTGTTTGCCGTGGTTTGCTCCCCGTATCGGGGGAGGAAATGATCTTGATAGTTGACCGGAGACTTTTCCGATGCAATATACTGCTTGGCCTCTACTTCTATTAGATGGGTGGTCAGGATTTGCCCGGTCTCGACAAATCAGCCTGGTCACACCGAGCCCTAGGAAGTATTTATTTACTTTCTCACCTTCTCTTTATTGTATCTCTCTTGATACCACAGTTCCCCCTACAGTATATCCCTTTATCTTTCACTTTCCCAAGTTTTAGAAGACTTCCTAGAAGGTGGCTTAAGGGGTCGATCGGGAGGTAATTTTACCGACCCAAGAAGGAGACTTTACGGGTCAATATAGGTAATTTTATCTACTGAGTACAACATCTGTATATCCCTGGCACTTGAAAAGTGTGGTTGCGTTGGGCTCCATGGTAGGCGAGGAGCATGGGTGCTGAAATTGTAACAATCATGGAAATTTAAAAAACAAGAACAACAAACGTACCAAACTACTGTCTGACTGTAATGAACAACCATGTGGCTTGGAAATATTTCCACGCTTCATGGTTATTCAATCTAAGGATGACTCACGACAAATTGATAATCTGTTTACATTTATCATTGAAAAACAATTTGCTGCACTGTCTCCATTTGTTACAAAAAATAAACCATTTCGGGAACTGAAGGCTTTGTGACTTGATTTCGAAATCGTAAAAGAAAGAAAACCTTTGAATTAGCGCTGACTCATAATGCAAGTACAAAGCTGCGCGATAAAGCAATAAATATGACCAAAGAGATATATAGATCAATAGACAAATCCATTTAATGTTGCTGACATGTTAGCATTATCATTATATGCAATATTCATAACAGAGAGAGGGGCAAAATACTAAATGGTTTGGTTTGTAGCTATTTAAATTAAATGTTGAAGAAACGTTCATTCACTGTCTCATTTCCTGTTATTTTTCTCTTCACGTTCATATCATTGTATATTATATATCGCTTTTGTAAACTGAAGATGTGTTTCCTGCTTATTATCTGGAGTTTAAGATTGATACCATACTTACAGATTTGCTTGGTTTTAATGAGTATCTTGTGTCAGACGCGGGTAAACACATGCACTTAAAATCTTTAATATATTGTTAAAAGTCTTATTAATAATCAAGATATGTATATGGAAATATTCTTACAAAACATGTTCTCACCGCCCTAAATCGGGTGCTGACTTTCAAAATATATTAATTTCGCTTATTTAGAGAATTTGTTTTTTCTGAAATATTCAACTCACAACTCACAAAATGTAACAAGGCTTAAACATTATTTTCCCGTATCAGTGTAAATAAATATATTAAACATCTATCTTGACAAATTTGATTTGAAGTACATCTTAAATCCAATTGCTAAGTCTTACATACTATTATTCTCAGCTAGGATACATCAATTATTTTTTTTTATATCACTGATGTACATTTCATTCTTACCGAAATTAATATATGTATTCAGTTATCTTTCTACGAAGTACTTTTCTCATAACAACAAAAGGAAAACTAAATTGCATTTGTTTCATGTTATATAGATATGTATATAGATATGTGGTAAATTAAAATAAACGTGAAATGAAATTGTATTTAGCGTTTTATATTTTTGTTCTGAAATCTCTTCACGTTTTTTCTTTTGTAATAAAAGAGGACAAACACTGCTTGATATTCTTCCTCCTCTCACTGAAAGAGTCCTTCTACAAAACACCTCTGGTTGTGATGTTTAAGAAAACTTTTTTTTAAATACACATCACACTATTTACTCAAAATCTGAAAGACTATTATTAACGTTAACTATATAGAAAAACTTCTATATCAACGCCGCCAGACGGAACAACCGTTATGCGAATTGCATTTATCTTCTGTGCGCTATGAAATAGAGATTATGTTGTGTTAAATTGGTTTACTTGTTACCACGTAGTTTTCCTGGAAAGGATATATTTATTTGGTTCTTTGTATCTTTCTCAGTAGGGTCAATAAAGGAGTATTTGAAGGCAAAGCTCGATGTAATAATACCTATTTTAAAAAGTTAAAGAACTGACATATTTCTAGATTTCGAATTCGTAGTAAGAAACAGTGCTATATATTAACCGGTGATCAATCACGACAGTATAAAAATAGATGTGTGATAAGGTGAAAAATATGATCAAAGAGATAGACATCGATGGTCGCTGAAATTCTTATTTGTTTTAGAGGTAATATTAATGCAATAATAATAATAATAATAATAATAATAATAATAATAATGAGGACTTTCTATAGCGCCTAATCTTTACACGCATTCAACGCTTTACAACGTCTTTAATGATATGACTACAAAAAACAACCCCACTCCCCTTGCGGGTTCGGGGTTAAATAATTGGACTGACGTGCCACCACGTGTCGTAAAGGGTGACTAAGTAGACCTCTTTTTCGTAGTTTGCGAACCGTGGGGTGGAGGAAAGGATCCTGGTAGTTGCGCGGAGGCTTTTCCGATGCAGAATACTGCTTTTGTCTTTACTTCTCTTAGACGGGTGGTCGGAATGGGCCTCATCTCGACAAATCGGCCTGGTCACGCTGAGCCATAGGAAGTCTTTATTTACTTGCTCACCATCTCTATCTTGTATCTCTCTTGATACCACCTTTGCCCCTACATTATATCCATTTAGCTTTCACTTTTCCAAGTTTTAGAAGGCGTTGGCTTAACGGGTCAATCGGAAGGTAATTTTACCAACCCTAGAAGGAGACTTCACGGGTCAATATAGGTAATTTTATCTACTGCGTATAGCATCTGTGAATCCCTGGTACTTGAAAAATGTCCCTGCATTGGACTCCAAAGTGGGCGGGGAGGATGGATCAACCCGATTCACCAAGTGTTAATATTCCGCATTACTAACCACTGCAAAAGACAACGACTACCCAAACTACATTCAATAACAACCCGCCACCGAAGTCACCAGGAAATAAGCGCAACTCACAAACAGATAAGCAGCAAAAGGGGTCAGATGATACCAAGAAACTTTACAACTTTGGAGATTTCGAAAGCATGGATGCAGAAGCAACTGCTCCTGCACTTTAGGTTGCTCCAAACCTAATAAAAAAAAATTCACTCCCGTATAAACTCCAAACAAATAACAACATAGATTTCCTACGCGAATAGTCTAACCACGCTCCAGAATCTTCAGCTTACCTTTATAATGAAGAACACCATCATACAATGGAACTTTCGAAGACTTAAAGCTAATTACAATTATATTCTTCTGCTTTTAAAATGAGCACGATCCTGAAGTACTATATTTACAGGACACATTCCGAAAAAAGACAGATACAATTACAATTAAAAAAAATTCTCAATTTAAAACGTCTTTCAAAACGCTGGAAGGGCCTCAGGAGGAGCCTCTGTTGTTGTGAACAATAGAGCCACTCACAATCATCCCTGTAAATAGAAAGATACACGCCATTGCAGTACGCTTCACTCTACATCGAGTGATTACCTTTTCCACTATTTACCTACATCCAAACACCACCATAGTAGCAAACCAATTACAGAATCATGTTCAATAAATCACCGCCCCCTTCTATGGGGATCAAATCACATGAAAGACAGAGGCCACAAAGTAGAAGATTTTATTTATAGACACGATCTGAATCTATATAACACTAAATCACCGATATCCGATATGTTTTCCAGGAACGGGTACATACACGTGCTAAGATTCGACAATTTGCTCTTCTTCGCTGCTTTTGGACCTTGCACGGAAAGCCTTGATGTCCTTCACAAGAGTGATCGCTTTCCAATAAATAATTTTAACATTGATGATGCAATAACACAATGGAGTTTGTTAGTTATCTCGAAGAGCTCTCTGCGGCTAAAACTCTCCGTGATCTTTGTACTGTACTGGGATACATTGGCTAAATGGACTCGGTGACGTTTTTGTTAGCGGCTTCATATATTTGTTTATGAATGGTGAGTCTGGTGGAAAGAAAAAGCCTCTCTGCTTTTCGGCGATGTCTTTTAGCAGTGCGAAGCTAGTCCCTAACAATGCTATACCATGGAGAACACTGTTTTATTGATACTCTGCATTTGGTGGCTGGGGCATGTTTTTCAAGCCAGGAACACAGGCAGTTACCAAGTTACCAAGTTGTTCCGCTCTTGGATGTATTAAAGTTGCTAGGTTTTCTTGGATGTTATGCATGAATTTGGTTCTATTTATCATACGGAGATTTCTCTTAGTAGCAAATAGAGGTAGAGAGTTAGGGACTGATTCGTCGAGATGGTATATAATGCAGAGGTAATCTGATGCAAGTTCGTGGGATACAAGGGTGGATTGCAGAATATTATCATCAGGTCTATAACAAAACCAGTCTGAAATGGAACAACGTTTATGGGTGGGATGGTTACCTGACTGATTAAGATTGAAAACATCAATGGAATCTAGGAGTTTTGACGTGTATGGATTTCCAGGAGAATCAAGGTAAAGTTGAAATCTCCAAGAATAATTAGGTTGCTACATTTCGAATTTCCATACTCCAGAAGATTTGGAAACTGCTCCATAAAGAGAGATTCAGCAAGCTTGATTTTTCTACTAGGAGATGGGCGGTAGAGACAGAAAAAATGGACTGACCTTTGTTACAGTGTGATTGTTGTTTGGACTAGTTTAAACGATGTGTGGCAGAAATTCAAGATTGTACTTAAGACATTTTAACATGGAATTCTTTATGATGACAGCAATTCCACCTCCGCGAGAGTTGCGAGGGAACGACTTGATGGAGTAATCGCTCGGTGTTAAATCCGCACACTTGGCTAAATCGACTCATCGTTTTCACCATATTTCTGCCTCAAAGAATACGTAGATATTCTGCTCGTTGACAAAATTAACTATAAATTGTGTCTGTATGTCTCTCTCTTGTGCGAGTATATATATATATATATATATATATATATATATATATATATATATATATATATATATATATATATATATATGTGTGTGTGTGTGTGTGTGTGTGTGTGTGTGTGTGTGTGTGTGTGTGTGTAATTACAGGTCTTGATCCAACATTGTAGATTTACTTGTGATCAACTTAACTTTTAGCAAAGGTGAAAGCTGTGTACAACTTTCATAAACATCTACTATGTTATATAAGCATAGCTACTTGTGTCATTAAGGTATCATTCGAAGACAGTGAAAAATGTATGAGCGCATTCGATGCATCTCAGTACAGACGAATGGACATGGTATCTAATAAAATATAATACTTAGTAGAAGACTGCTTCGGTGAATTGGACATCATTATATAAACAATACGCGTGTGTTGTGACAATACAGAGACTTGGGCTTTAGGTACCCAGGTTATAAATAAATTAACATATATTGATCTCTAGATAATCGTTTTTACTTGCACACATTTCTTCCACAGTTGTGAATAACCAAAATCAGCATTTTGAAAAACCAAGGATGTATCTCTTGTGTAAAGTCAAACGTAGCAGCAAAACCCAAATTCATTGCCACAATCAGAATTGGTCATACATACATAACCCACTCCCACATAATAAAAGGTGAAAATAAACGAGAGTGCGTTAATTGCAATGAACCATTTACTCTCATGCACTTTATGTGTGTTTCTGCTTAATAGTTCTTTGTACATGAGTGCTGTGGCAACCACTTCGGTGATGATTAACAGAACTAAACAAGGTGCTTACTTGGATTTCATTTTAATACCCGTATATATATATATATATATATATATATATATATATATATATATATATATATGTGTGTGTGTGTGTGTATGTATGTATATGTGTGTATTTGAATGTATGTATCAATGTATGTATGTATGTACGAGTGTGTGTATGTGTGTGCGTGTGTGTGTGTGCGTGTGTGTGTGTGTGTGTGTGTTATTGATTAATTGTTCTTTGTATATGACTGCAATGTCAACTATTTTGGTGATGTTTGATAAAACTAAATAAGGTGCTTACTTTCACCTCTGTTCAATACCTAGGTTTGTCCTTAGTAAATTAGTAAATTCAATTGCGATTTAGGTAAACTGAACATCAAATTAAAGCTTTTTATGAGTGCAATTGTGACTTTCGTGTTTTGCCTCTACATACAATTATAACTTGAGAAGAACAAATATGTTCTACTCCACAATTTTTGTTTCCATCAGTTCATCGTATAATGATGAGAGACCAACGGATCGAATGGTTTTAAAATGTTTTGAATATCCCTCATGATGCTAGCAGTTACAATCCGTCCATTGTGTTTAATGACATGTTTTGTGTTAAATGAGTCTTTGTGGTATGATAGGTTTTCGTGGAAAGAGCATCTTAATCGGTTCCTTGTAAACTTTGTCTACCATTAGAACCAATCGAGGGCATAGTGTGAGGCTAAATTATAATTGTTACCTATATAGAAATTAAAGAACTGACGGCTATGTGTAATCGCAAAAGGAAAAGCACCTTTGAGTTACCGCTGACTCATAATGCAAGTACAAACATAGTTGCGCGATAAGACAATAAATATGACCAAAGAGACATGAAAAGCAATAGACAAATCCATTTAATGTTTCTGGCATGTTGTCATTATCATTATATGCAATATTTATAACAGAGAGAGGGGTAAAAAACTAAATGGTTTGGTTTGTCGCTATTTAAATTAAATGCTTAAGAAACGTTCATTCACTGTCTCATCTCCTGTTATTTGTCTATGTACTTTCTTCCCATTTTATATTAAATGTGGCTTTTGTCAACTGAAGATGTGTTACCTGCTTATTATCCGGAGTTTAAGATTGATAACACACCTACATTCTTGCTTGGGTTTAATGAGTATCTTGTCTCAGACGCGGGTACACACATGACTTAAAGTCTTTAATATTTTGTTAAAGGTCTTATTTTTAATCAAGATATGTGTACGGAAATGATTCTTACAAAAATAGTTTCAACCGCTTTAAATCGGATGCTGACTTTCAAAATATATTAAATTCGCTAATTTGGAGAATTTGTTCTTTCTGAAATATTCAACTCACAAAATGTAACAAGGATTAAACATTAGTTTTATGTATCAGGGTAAATAAATATATTAAACTTCGATCTTGACAAATTTTATTTGAAGTACATCTTATATCCTATTTCTAAGTCTTACATATTATTATTCTCAGCTAGGATACATGAACTGTTTCTTTTTATATCACTGATGTACATTTCTTTCTTACCGAAATTAATATATTTTCTCGGTGATATTTCTACGAAGAACTTTTCTCATAACAACAAAAGGAAAGCTAAATTGCATTTGTTTCATGTTATAGATATGTGGTAAATTAAAATAAACGTGAAATGAAATTGTATTTAGCATTTTATATTTTTGTTCTGAAATCTCTTCACGTTCTTTATTTTGTAATAACAGAGGACTAATATTCTTCCTCCTCTCACTGAAAGAGTCCTTCTTCATAACAGCTTTGGTTGTGATGTTTAAGAGAATTTCTTTTTAAATATACAACAAACTATTTACTCAAAATCTGATTGATTATTATCAAAGTTAACTGTATTGAAAAACTTCTATATCAACGCAGACAGACGGAACATCCGTTATGCGAATTGCATATATCTTCTGTGTGCTATGAAAAAGATCATGTTGTGTTAAATTGGTTTACTTGTTGCCACGTAGTTTTCCTGGAATGGGTATATTGACTTGGTTCTTTGTATCTTTCTCAGTAGGGTCAATAAAGAGCATATTCGAAGGCAAAGCTCGATGTTATAATACCTATTTAAAAAAGTTAAAGAACTGACGTATATTACTAGATTTCGAATTCTTAGTAAGAAACAGTACTATATACTTACTGGTGATCAATCATGACAGTATAAAAATAGATGTGTCATAAGGTGAAAGATATGATCAAAGAGATATACATCGATGAAATTCTTTATTTGTTTTAGAGGTAATATTAATGCAATAATAATAATAATAATAATAATAATAATAGTTAATAATGAGGACTTTCTACAGCGCCTAATCTTTACACGCATTCAACGCTTTACAACGTCTTTAATGATATGACTACAAAAAACAACCCCACACCACCACCTTGCGGGTTCGGGGTTAGAAAATAGGACTGACGTGCCACCACGTGTCGTAAAGGGTGACTAAGTAGACCTCTTTTCGGTAGTTTACGACCCGTGTCGGGGGAGGAAAGGATTCTGGTAGTTGTGCCGAGGTTTTTCCGATGCAGAATACTGCTTTTGCCTTCTCTTAGGCTCATGGTCGGGATGGGCCCCATCTCGACAAATTAGCTGGTCACGCCGAGCCGTAGGAAGTCTTTATTTACTTGCTCACCTTCTCTGTCTTGTATCTCTCTTGCCACTATTATAATATCCAATTAGCTTTCACTTTTCCAAGTTTTATAAGGCGGTGGCTTAACGGGTCAATCGGAAGGTAATTTTACCAACCCTAGAAGGAGACTTCACGGGTCAATATAGGTAATTGTATCTACTGACTATAGCATCTGTGTATACCTGGTACTTGAAACGTGTCCCTGCATTGGACTCCAAGGTGGGCGGGGAGGATGGGTGCTGAAATTGTAACAAACAATCATGAAATTTCAAAACGAAGAACAACAAACATACCAAACGAACGTCTGACTGATCAAGAACCATTTCCACGCTTCGTTGTTTTTCGATCTAAGGATGACTCAAAAGAACTGGCGCACTCTCCATTTGTTATTGAAACGAAAACATTTTGGAATCGTATGGCACACCAAAAGTGTCAAAATAACTAAAATCGGGTTGCCATCTTGTTGTGTGTGAGCGACAGGGTCAAACAGATAATATCTTGAAAATGACAATTTTGTATATATATTTCAGTGACCTCATTCGCTCACGCTACACTGAATTCGTCCAAAAGCGTAATGCGCTGTCGTGACTTGGCTGGAGTCACCGACACAGATATCAACGAGGAGATGAAACATGAAAGTGTCACTGCCTTGCTTAAAATATTTGAAAAACGTAATAACAATATGCAGGTCACCAACACATCTGCACTCACCTTTAACAAACCAACAGTACCCAAAGGGATCAAAGTTGGAGTTTTGCAAGTAAAGGTCGAGATATACATTCCAAACCCCCTTGGATGCTATAAGTGTCACAAACACAGCCATTACGAAGACCGATGTTTCAAAATCAAAATGTGTGGCCGATGCGAAAACCATTCTCACCAGGAATCTGATTGTAGAGCAACGCCGCATTGTATCAAGTGTGGCAAGGAAGTTCACAACGATTCCAAGGGTTGTGAATCTTGGAAATAGTAGAAGGAGATTGAGAGGGTAAAGTGTACATCAAAGATTCCCTAACCTGAGGCCAGAAAACTTCTTCAGGAAAAATCATTCCTTCGCGGCCCATCCTTCTCCACTGTCGTGAAACACAATCCAAAAATCACGAAGGTCACTCAAACACAAACGGATCAACCCGATCCAACAAGTGTTAATATTCCGCATTACTAACCACAGCAAAAGACAACGACTACCCAAACTACATTCAATAACAACCCGCCACCGAAGTCACCAAGAAATAAGCGCAACTCACAAAACGATAAGCAGCAAAAGGGGTCAAATGATACCAAGAAACTTTATAAGTTTGCAGGTTTTGAAAGCATGGATGCAGAAGCAACTGCTCCATGCACTTTAGGTTGCTCCAAACCTAATAAAAACAAATTCACTCCCGTATAAACTCCAGACAAATAACAACATAGATTTCCTCCTCGAATAGTCTAACTAAGCTTCAGAATCTTCAGCTTACCTTTACAGTATAATGAAGAACACCATCATACAATGGAACTTTCGAAGACTTAAAGCTAATTACAATGATATTCTTCTGCTTTTAAATGAGCACGATCCTTCAGTACTATGTTTACAGGACACATTCCGAAAAAAGACAGATACAATTACAATTAAAAACTATTCTCAATTTAAAACGTCCTTTCGAAACGCTGGCAGGGCCTCAGGAGGAGCCTCTGTTCTTGTGAACAATAGAGCCACTCACAGTCATCCCTGTAAATAGAGATTTACAAGCCATTGCTGTACGCTTCACTCTACATCGAGTGATTACCTTTTCCTCTTTTTACCTACATCCAAACACCACCATAGTAGCAAACGAATTACACAATCATGTTCAACAAATCACCGCCCCCTTCTATGGGGATCAAATCACATGAAAGACAGAGGCCACAAAGTAGAATATTTTATTTATAGACACGATCTGTGTCTATAAAACACTAAATCGCCGATATGTTTTCCCAGGAAGGGGTACATACACGTGCTAAGATTCGACAACATGCTCTTCTGCGCTGATTTCGGACCTTGAACGGAAAGCCATGATGTCCGTCACAACAGTGGTCACTTTCCAATCAATCTTGAAAATAATTTTAACATTGATGACGCAATTCCACAATGGAATATATAAAGAAGGCCGACTGGACTATTTTTGAAAGGCTATGTAAAACTAGACTAAATAATGATTTCAATTCTAATTGCAACTGCAGAAGAATCTATTCTAAAGTCCTCACCGAACAGTACAAAATCACAGAAAGCCTAGAATAAGCAAGTAATGCAAAGAAACCATTAGAATACGCCAAGAAGCATTCAAACCATTCAACAATCATCCAACGCCCGAAAATTTAGACAAATCCATTTAATGTTGCTGACATGTTGTCATTATAAATATATGCAATATTTATAACAGAGAGAGGGGGCAAAAATCCAAATCGTTTGGTTTGTCGCTATTTAAATTAAATACTTAAGAAACGTTCATTCACTGTCTGATTTCCTGTTATTTTTCTCTTCACTTTCTTCTCATTTTATATTAAATGTGGGTTTTGTCAACTGAAGATGTGTTACCTGCTTATTATCCGGTGTTTAAGATTTATAAGATACTTTCAGACTTGTGTGGTTCTTATGAGTATCTTTTCTCAGATGCGGGTTAACTCATGCACTTAAATTCTTTAATATATTGTTAAAGGTCATATTTTGAATCAAGATATTTATACGGAAATGATTCTTACAAAAATAGTTTTAACCGCCGTAAATCGATTGCTGAATTTCAAAATATATTAATTTCGCTAATCTGGAGAATATAATTTGATCTTTTGAAATGTTCAATATACAAATTGATCACAACATGTTACAAGGTTTAAACATTATTTTTAGGTATCAATGTAAATAAATATATTAAACTTCGATCCTGACAAATTTAATTTAAAGTACATCTTAAATCCTATTTCTAAGTCTTACATAATTTTATTCTCATCTTAGATACATCAACTGTTGGTTTTTTATATCACTGATGTACATTTCTGTCTTACAAGAAGTAATACTATTATAAGGTGATCTTTCTAACAAGTACTTTTATAATAACAACAAAAGCGAAACGAATCTGCATTTGGTTCATGTTATTGATCTGTGGTAATTTAAAATAACCGTGAAATGTAAATTCATGTGATTGCTACCGGGAGCCAATGGTGATAACTGAGTGCCATGTGGGGACCAAAGGTGCGTGAGCTACCCCCCGCAGGAGTACGATTGCTTAACCAGCCAGAGGTGTTACCCCATCCCAAGACACCCCATCCACCTCTAAATGATTTAATTTGTGTCAGGTTTAAAAGTTTATACTACGTATTTCACATCTTACCTACCAACAATGCATTACATTTATGTTCATTGGCTTCCACACCTAACGTACGCAGGTTATAAAAATAAAAGGACATCAGTGTGGATGAATGTTACCGCAACAGACAAAAGCTTTTAAATACTTTCATATTCGGAGAACAGGCAATCATGAAATAAAACTTGAAACAATCATATATGCCACTATTAACATATATCAAAAAAGCAGGTGCTAAATTAAATATATACCGACAAACATTAAAATGTATATCACTTTTGAATACAAGTAAACATAATAAGAATGGAAATTATTATAATCGCCTTTTTTAATAATCACTGGTGTTGTTTTGATGTCAGAAAAAAAGATGGAGAATATCATGCTTGCAATAAATTAGGGCAATATATGTTTGTCACCTATTTTTTGAATAACACTTAAGACACCACCATTGTGTTCACTGAGTCAGCTGGGAAGCACAGCACATAGTCTTCTGAAATATATAAATATTCAAATTGTAATGAAGGGTATACAACGCCTCGTGTCAATGCGTGGACCAGGTATAAACTAGGCCCAGTATGATAGATTCGTGATGAATTTAATCAAAATGCAATATCGTTTGAAGGATTATTTAAAATACCGCTTACGAAAAATATCAATACAATAACCTAGTTCAATAATGACATTTACTTCACGTTGGTTTCATATTATATGAGACTAATATACAACAAAGAATTTTCAGTTCTAACATTTTTATTTTTACCTTTTCTAATATAATATAATTTGAGGTTTGAATGAATATTAAATGCAATACCATGTGCAGAATAATTATTTACCTGTGAAAAGAGATATAAGAGGTCAAAGCCTTACGTATCCAACATATACAGAAACTTCTTGATGACGAATATTCAGCCAAATGGAAACTCTTTGCAAGGTATTGGATTGGTTTGCAATTAAGATCTTTCAACCCCAATTTAGGCCTAAATGTATATACTCATACGTTATATACACCGGCTTTCTATAAAAAGTGCATAACATATTTTAAAAAATTTCATGATAATAATCTTACGATTACTTTTGGCAAAATTCCAACTAAATTAATTTATCAACGTGAATTTCAAAATTTTCTTCACAAACCTAAAGTCTTAAGACAATATGATCTCCACTTCCCCAGTATGATGAGAAATTTACATAATAAAGTTTTAGATCCCATTACTAGAGATGTGTGTTTTAAAACCATCCATGATATCCTGCCCGTTAATTATAATATGTATTTAAAACGAATTTCTCAATCCAAATTATGCACTTATTGTTAAGGCATCGAAACGGTAGACCATTTGTTTTTTGAATGCAAACCGGTCTACCCTTTACAACGTTTAGTTGTTAAATGGTTGAAACGACTATCTGGAAACTCTTTCAACACCTTTTATACATTCCTTAAATTAGGACTTTTTCCGAAAGAGGCAACGCTCCCGGAACCTGAATTCGAGGACACATGCCTCCTTTTATGCGCTGAATACAAGTACACCATATGGATTAAACGTATACGTGCGTACTATTATAAAGAAGTGGTAACTAGTAATACACTGTTATCCTTCTTTATCTCACGACTTAAATGTAGAATCAGAGCTGATTTTTGCAAGATTAAATATTGTTCATTTTATAGATAAATGGTGTTTACCAGGTCTTTTTTGCTCTATGTACAGCTTTGAATTGGTTATAGACATTAGTCTATAACAATATTATAAGTTGTAAATCCATGGTAAACCCATTTAATCATTTTACTACTTTCATTTATCGTATCATCCTTTCACTAATTTTGAATTACTTTAAACTGATTTGAAATTTCGTTGAATTATCTTGTATTTGAATTATCTTGTATTTGAATTATCGTTTCATAATTTAGTTAATTATCTTGTTTACGTTTGTAATTTTGAATACGTTTTGCATTCTTCCATTTATAAAATATAAGTTTTGTAAGTTCATTTATATAATTTAGAATTGCTTTTGAATTAATTTTTGCTTTGTATTATCATGTAAATTCTTTTGTTTATTACATTGTTTAACATTTGTATTCTTTGTATCTTGCTGGTGTGCAGCTTTTATTATGTAAATATACAACAATAAACTTTTATGAAAAAAAGATATATTTGCAGACCATGCTGACTATTGGGTCTGGAAAAAAATAGAGATCTCATATTTACATTGAAGGTCAGTTGGATTGAATATAATTAAACACCTGGATAAGTGTCAAGCTGCTATTTTCTAAACAGTATTACACACATTTCAAAATGAATTATTACCATTTTGTCACACATTTCTTGCTTAACCAAATATTTCCCTACACAAAGGTACTAACAGAAGGACAAGTATAAGGATGTTCATACCTTATAAATTAAATACAATATAATCAGACATATGATGGTATGACCTTAGATCGCAATCTATATGCATGTATGATATTATATAAGAGTTTTAGTATGAGCCTGTGAGAGTTTTCCTTTGTACAAATTCTTATTTTATAGTTTCATCGACATATCATTTCAATAATCTTCACGTTTCTCGCAATATGTATTTAGAGGTATAAGCCAGAAGGAAGTATATAATAATATCAAGGTGTTCAAAGTACGTTGGTAACCATACATTTTATTATTTTGGATTATAGAAAAGTAAATATAAATATTTATAAATATTCTAAGCAATTCAATAAATGTCTAGTTAAGGTTCAGATATCTTCTTCGATTATGTATTTTCTGATTCCATATCAATTTATGTTTACAAAACGTAGATATGGGGAGACAGTTTGCACCATATGCTTGGACTGCACTTATCGCATATTATAACAAAAGAATATGAAACATTAATAACCGATTCCGTCGAACTGATTAACTTAATATGCATTTGAGTATTTAAACTAAGTTTGAACAACAATGAACACTACTATCAAAATCAGACTATATTATTCCAAAGCCGACAAATTAATTTATTGAATTGGCAAAATCAAAATAAATAAAAGACTATAATTATTATGTGTATGCGGATTAAAACTCTATACTTCCTAAATAGTTAACTTTAATAACTGGAGCAATTATTAATTATAAACACAATGCCTCTTGACAATAGAAAATATGGCAATACCCACACAACAATGTGTGTGTGCATATATATATATATATATATATATATATATATATATATATATATATATATATATATATATATATATATGTGTGTGTGTGTGTGTGTGTGTGTATGTATACAGAGTGAGAGATAGAAAGAGAGATAGATATATAGATATGTGTGTATAGAATATATAGATATGTGTATATATATATATATATATATATATATATATATATATATATATATATATATATATATATATGTGTGTGTGTGTGTGTGTGTGTGTGTGTGTGTGTATATAGAAGACGACCAATGTAATGAATTGTGCAGACACATTAATAAAATTGTATTTCTAAATTGGTTAACGTGTTTTAAGGATTTTACGCATGTATTCTTTTCCAGCATGTATTCAGCATTCACAATACAGCCATACACTGTTTCAAGTCCTACTTTGTCAACAGGACAAAAATTGTATCTGCAAAATCGATTACACTCCAGCCTAGTTAAGGTATGCTGTAGTGATCTACATGGGTCTGTTATTGGACATGTTCACATCATTATATACACTCAGCGCTCTCAAGTTCATATATTATCATCCAATGTCTAACCAATTGTACGCTGATGACACCTAAATATACCAGTCTAGCCACCCAACTGAAGTTGATGATACCATCCATGAAGTAGAGATGTGAATTTCTGATGTGAAATCGTGGATGACATGTAACAATCTGAAAATTAAAGACGATCAAACTGAGGCCACTATGTTCACAACAAAGACTTTCACATTGACATCCTTTATCTCAAATAATAAATATCGGCAACAACAACATTACATTCACACAGTCAGTACGAAACCAAAGTGTTTATCTAGGCAGTATTTAATTCAGAATACTGTGTCTTTTGAACATTTTCTTGTATTAAAGGGAAAGAATTAATTCCTGATCTTACGTAACTTCGTTCTGTTTTATAGGTTACAAAAATAACAGAAAATCAGTATGCGTGAGCCTGTTTCCAATTAAAGTTGTAAAGCGAAGGGACAAAGCTGTGTTGGCTTTAATCAAGACCATAGCCTCTTCAAAACAACTTTTTACTGAGCGGCGCATTTGTTTTTTAACAAAACCTTTTCATTTAAGAGTCAATACTTGTACAGAAATTAAATGCTGCGTAAATGTAACTAAGCATGTTCAAACAAATCGAAAAATGGAAAAAAACGCTGACTTTATAGACCCCACGTGTGGCTTTAATATATTACATTGACTTATGCTCTATATCAGTTACCTTTTCTACGTTTATTCTCATCATGATTATACTAATCATAATCAAAATGATTTTTTACATTAGAGAGATCCAACTATCAACATTCTAATCCCATATATGTGTTGCGAACTTTCTCAGCTTTGCTCTTTGTATAACCTCAAGTATTTCTTCGCCCAAACTATGCCTCTCATCCAAGCAAACTGGAATGCCAAAGATGGCAAAGATGCTCGAAAAGACATGGATGATCATTGTGGACCTTTTTGATAAAAGCTTACCAATGAAAGAGAGAGATCGCTTCCCGAGTTCGCAAGGTACTTGCTAACACCCTAGGTCATCATAAAGCTTCACAACGCTGGGCGTGGAACGCACCATATGGAACCATCAAAACCAGATCGATTAATACTGGTTCACAACCGTTACCGATCTGGTATCAATAGAGCAAACTAAAGAAATTTCCATGTACTTATATTGGGAGTGAATACGATCTCGTGTTTGTGAACGTTCGAGTGAGGCTGACGAAAACGAAACTTAACAAGTCAAATAAATCAATCGTTAAATCAATCTTGAATAACTGAAGAACCCTAACATCTACAAGTCATTCCAGGCCACCATTAAAGGAAACGTTGCTTACCTCCTCGTGATCAATGTTGATGTAAAAGTGATGACAAACGCTTTCAATAAAGTCGTGACAACAGCTGCCATGAACATCTTTGACCTCCAACGCCCAAATAAAAAGCGCTGATTACAGAAGAGACTCGTACTCTGTTTGATGCCCGAAGAGACCTCAAAAACACTAGACACACAACAAGGTCAATGGAATGGAGTCCCGAGAAATAAACAAGAATATCTGTAAAACCTTGAAGAAAGCAAACAAAGAATGGATTGCACAAAACTGCACAGAAATAGACAGCCGTTGATACAGAATCCCAGCGAAAAGGCATTCCACATTGTGAAAAAAGCAAACAAGAGTGAGCACCATTCCAGATAAAATGGGCAATGCCTCACAAATGCATGTGACCTTGCAGAAAGATGGTGTAACAGAATTGTTACCGAAAGGATGGAGGATTAAATGAACAACACAAACACAATATGTGAAAGAAAATATAAATTTATGAAATAAATTATTAATGAAAAATAATGATGTATCAACACAATAACTCATGCGTTCAACCCACAATTACACTCACAACCATTCACAATACATGAATAAATTAAATATTAATACACAGATACAAAGGAATCTCTTGGACAATACACAGATCCAAGGAACCTTTACAAAAGTTATATTACCGCAAGTATAAATGGCGATAACAAATACAAAACATCAAACTATACTATCGCACGTATGGATTGTGACAACTAGCACGAACATATACATGTATTTAATCAAGTTGCTAACTTTTATTGAGATTCATGCAATCCCTTGAAATACTATTGTGATTTGAAGTAACTATGTAAATATAACAATGTATTCAATTGTACTACAATTGCAACACACACGTGTCTCGACCCTGTATAACCGTACGATTCACCAACTGTTGAATCGCCGCCCAGTTTCCCCGAATACCTAGAGCTGACCAATACTTTTATCAGCCGTTTGCCCTTCACGGATCCACCACAGTTATACGTACAGACAGCATACAGCATCTACTAGAACCAACGTTCTCAAATACCTAGATGCCACCCCGGATGTTTACAACTCTAGACAGCTCCGACACTCGGACTTCTAGATTTCCGGATATTTACACGTCACGACAGATGTAGACGGACAGACAATCCGACAAACAGACAGTCAGATACTTCAATTCGATCGCACAATTAAACAGCACAATCACGGCACAATCAATCACATTCAGCTACAATTCAGAGACATTCAGAGACGTTCAGCTATAAATCAGACGTTCCGCTACAATATCAGAGACGTTCAGCTACAAATCAGAGATGTTCCGCAACAAATCAGCTACGATATCAAAGACGTTATCAGCTACAATAAAGAAACCAGACTAATAATAGTTGTCTCAAAAAATAATCTAAACCTTAGATTACGCTATTGCATTTAAAGTCTAATAGTGACTGGTAATTCCAAATATTCCACGTTTAAAATCTGCATTGTAATAAAGGCTTCATTATATGAAATGATAAACTGAATAAAATTCACAATAAAACGAAATATAAATTTAACACTCACCCCTTTGGCTGGAGATAGTATGACGAGCTATCTTTCCTGTGATAAGATACTTTTGGTCCCGTAATATTTATCAGAAATATTCTGCCTTATATATCCTCAAATAGGTGAGCAGAATTCACGGCAAAATTACCGTGCACCCAGTGAATCTAATGATCATGACTTCATGTGATTCGAAGTCAGGCACATGCAAGTCGTTACACGCCGCTTACCTTGGAGAAAACCACTTATTCATCCCAGGTAACGCATGTACGACGAAACAAAAAAAATGGTGAAATTAGTTTGTAATTCAAGAAGAAAATAAATTCAATTTTCGCCTAATTCTGTGACAATACCTCCCCCCTAAGAATAAAAATTTACACATTTTTAAAACTAACACAGAATAGAAGAAAAATATTGCCAACAACATATCCACAACAGCACTGCAGGGCAACATCCAGAGTGGCAAAAAGAGAGGCATACAGAGAAAACAAGTGGACTGACAACATCATATAATGCACAAGGAAATGTTTTGCGGAGACAAGTGGAGTGAACTGGTCAGATTTTCAGCAGCACATTGCCTCAACGACCACACTAGGTCAAGAGACTGATATATATAGCATTTAATTCGTAATTCAGGAGACTGCTACCTGTGATAGCCCCCCCTTTTGTACTTCTTCATATATCATTAGAAAAGACACTTAACTGCCATTTGTTCAGCAATATATATGCAATATTGTGTTAAATTACTTTGTCTATAAATACGTTAAAGAATTGTCGGCTATTTGACTTGATTTCGAAATCGTAAGAACAAAAAGGACCTTAGAATTACCACTTAATCATAATGCCAGTACAAACATAACTACGCGAATAGACAATACATATGACCAAAGAGATATAAAGATCAATAGACAAATCCCTGTTGATGACATGCTTTCGTTATCGGTATATGTAACATCCATAATAGACAAAGAGACAGACAGACAGAGCGATAGAGGGGGAGATAAAACCAAATGGTTTTAACTGGCTATGATTGTCACGACAGAAACTAAATGCTAAAGACACCTTCATTCGCTATATAATTTTCTATTATTTTTCTCTTTTTCTTGTTAAATTACGAAATTTGTTCTAACTGCTATAAATCGGATCACTTTAAAAAATATATGAATTCCTTTAAACTGTTGAATTGTTGCTTAATGAACACACACAATTAGATCACAAAATGAACCGAGGTACACTAATTGCCTTTAAGTATCGGTGCAATTAAAACTAAGATAATCTCAACTGAAATCTTGAGTTGACTGTATAGACAGACGTGTTTATCAACTTAGTTATGCGTAGTCGTGTATAATATCCATTACGCGGATTGCATTACTATTATGCCTGCTATAGAAATGATAATTTTGTATTGAATTGGTTTTGTCGTTGAGACACTTTTTTCCTGGAAAGGGTATATTTATTAGTTCTTTGTAACTTTGTCTCTCAGTAGGGTCAATCAAGAACATAATTGGAGGCATAGTTCGATTTTATATTACCTACTAAAGAGGTAAAGCACTGACGGCATTAGTTCTTGATTTCGCAATCTTAAGAAGAAAACGTACCTTCGAATTACTGATTATTCAACATGACAATATACAGATAGCCGTGTGATAAGGTGATGCATATGATTAAAAGATAGATATCGATGAGTGCTTAAATTCTTTAGTTTGTTTCAGAAGTAATATTAGTGTAAGGATCATTAATTATAATTCTGTGAAACATTGATGAGAGATAGGAAGGTTAATACAACCAAATATTGTAACTAATCTTCAGATTTAAAGATTCATTAAATACATACAAATCTATTTCTGGTATTTATCTATGGGTTTCTTTCCTTCACATTCTGATCAATACCTTATCTTAACAAGGTGTTTCCCTAATATATAAATCTTGATTTTCAAATACACGGAAGAATAGACTAGACCAATAAGTCGACCTAGTAGTTGCCTTCCGTTAATAATAAGCTAATAAAATAATGAAGACTTGTGACATGTTCATAACTGCATAACTGGTCATTTTGAACATTTTATTTACTTAAACGTGAATGCAGTTCTTTATTTCCCTCAGTAATAAGTCATATCATTTTATCGGAACATTTACCTAACTTTATATAAGAATATGATGAAAGTTAAAAATATGTGAAAGGTTAAGTGAGCATCAATTACAATTTGAAATGCCAATAGTAGCCAGGCAGTTTCACATAGGTTTCGGTAGTTTCCGTTAGCACTAAATGTTATGACAGAGATATTAATATTGCTATGACCATATTTTTGCCGTTTGGCCTAATTAAAAATACTGTCATGCTAAGACCTTCAAAAGACTATATGGGTTATCGAAGATGACACATTTTATGCGGAGCAGCGTCAGCGACAACATAAAAACGGTTTTAGGATCCAGAAATTCTGTGTGCATTTTCCCTAATTAGAGTTGTACCTGAAAACATAAACTTAATTTTCTGGTAATCATTTTCAGTTATTTACGTACCGTACGTTTTCTATATACCGTAATCAATAAAACATAACATATTGGCCCTTGTAAGAATTAGTTGCATGTGACAATATATCCTGGGTGGCAGTCGCAAATGTATTTTCAGGTAGATGGTAACAAAGTTCCATATCGTACCTAATGCAGAAATGTTTTTTGATGGTTTTATTTATGTAAATTTCACAGTTACTTTAGGTACAATTTAGTTTTGCCGAAAATGTTTACGACATATTGTGAGGCATGGTGAAGTTAAACATGTATAAATAAATTATTCCACATTCGAGAGGAATGATAGGTTTTGATATTGGCTCTGCAACACTTCACATTTATTTTTGTTCATCACCTTCTCCGATTATTGTATTGTTATCACAACTCTCTTTATGCTCATTAACATAGTTTGACGTTAGAGGTATACATCATTTCACTTAGGCGAATCAAGATGAATGAGCACACGATTGCCGATTCACTTTCATGAGAATAGAAGTACTATACTGTTTTATACCGTACATATTATGTTAAATTGACAAAACATGTTCATTGGGAATTTTAAATATAATAGTACAAGAAATATATTTGAACAATTTATGAACGAAAGCTCTAATGTATAATCGGCATGTTTTCTGCATGAGGGAAATGTTGCATATTTACTTTTTTGAGTGAGCTTTATTATTTTTTTTTGTAATTGAGGGTAGAGTGTTCGCCAATTTGACTCTTGCCATGTTTTTATCGAAATGTGTACTTGAATGTAAGTTCAAGTTCAAAACATTTTATATATTTTAACATGTGAAATGATATTTAGAACTAGTTTCAATTGAATTCACATTATTGTCGTTCTTCTTTCTTAACTTGTTAATTGTATGCTGACAGACTGATAACTTGTATGAATTTTATCTTTGGGACCAAGTGAAACCAACAGATAAGTTTATATGTACTGTCTTTCATCTAACATACAATTTACGACGTGACAACAGCATGTATGAGGTATGGTATAGAAGACTAGTGCCACACGAGGCAATTAACACCGAAAGAAAGAAACATGTAATAAGTATTATCCTTAAGGATCAAGTTGAACTGTAATAGCAGGTTTCAGGCATTTGATGTGCCGTTATAGTTGTATATCTCATCCGTCCCTATCCACATACTCACCCTTAATGAACAACAGAACAGGACAATACGAAGTGTATTGTTATCTGTATTCACTGAGAATACTTCTAACAGTTCCGCAGCCGCAGTGCCTTATTGTTTGTTTGATTGATTAGGATTTTTAACGTAGCTTTTTAAACAAATTCAGTCATATCGCTACGATGTCTGCAGTGAGGCAGCTTATAGTGATGTCTAACACTGAGGCATCATGCAGACATGTAGCATGATGCCCCACCCAGTCACATTATCCTGACACCAGGCAGATCAGTCCTAACCCTAACCTCTTAATGCTGAGCGTCATGCGAGGCAGCTATTAGTACCAATTTTTAAGTCTTTCGTATGAATCGGCCGGGGATCGAACCCACGACCTCCCGCTTTCGCGGTGGACGCTCTAACCACTAGGCCACGGGAGCGGTTGCCTTATTGTATCTCATATTTAAAAGTGTATAATACGTATTCCACATATTACTGACAAACAATACAGTAAATTTCCGTTGATTGGCTTCTAATCGTACTGTGCACACGCTATAAAGAAATAAAAGGCATCAGTAGGGGTGACTATTAATGTAAGAGACAAATGCTCATACATGATTTAATACTACCAAAAACATGCAATCATGAAATACATAATCACAGTTGTCACTATCGACGTGAATCATATGCTAAATGTAATATAACCCGACATTAGAAACGGAAAATGAATTTAAATAAAAAGAATAAGGATTAGAGCGATCAGTTTAGTATAGTTTGTCTCAAAGAAAACACATACATGTTGTGTCAAGATGAGAAAATAATGGAAATTCTCATACTTGAAACAAATTATTGCGTTAAGTCTGTTCATCGCTAATTTTTTTAATGACACTTACTATGCAACTTTCGGGTTCAATGGGTCATCTTATACGTACGACATATTCAGACTGTATTGTATATACCTATTCGAATTTGTATGGAAGTATATAATAGAACTCACCTGAATGCGTTTGTGAAAGGCGATTGAATTAGCACAAGTACTGTGCGCAGAATTTATTTGTGATCAGTTTTAAATACATTTCAAATTGACTAATTCCCATTTGTCACGCATTCGTTACTGAACAAAATAGTTCCTTACAAAAACGTACCAAGAAGTATTAAAGGATACGGAGAGTACCTTTCAATATACAAACATATCCATACTCATTTTTACATTTCCATCTCTATAACTGTAGTATAGGTGTCTGATAAACCTTACAGAGATACTTCATAGTAAATGCCACTGGATATAGGGGAGCTGGTATATTACTTTTAATGGTCTGTGTTTCTTTTAAATGCATGAGATGGACTCTCGCTCCCTACCTCTCTTCTATTTTAATCAAACTTGTTTCAACATTAGCTATATTTGTATCTAGTTTATTACTGAATAATCGAAGAGAAAGTTTGACATTAAGGAATTTATATACACACGCATTATATATATATATATATATATATATATATATATATATATATATATATATATATATATATATATATATATATATATATATATTCCGCTTTCACTGATTTCATATCTCTAACAATTGTACTTATCATTGAAATTAATAATGTTATAGAAAAACAGAGTGATCTAATCATTCAAATAAGGCTGAAGACTTTTCTCTGTTTAAATCTATATTTATTTAAGGTATAACATACGATTGTTGTTGTTTTCTTTATGTAATAATTCTCATTTTTGTCGTTTCGTACATACATCATTTTATTACTCTTCTAGCAGTAGTGCCAATGGGTTCCAAAGTATATGACTGACAATAGTTCTAAACAGCATTGTAGCAATTACATGTATAAAATATACGTTGTTTAAATAGAACAAAGTATTATGAAATTAAATCTATTTACACATGTAACGTAGACGAACATACTACCTACATTGCAAAGAAGTGTGCAAATATATTTAAAGCAGAGCTGGTTATGTGATGAAAGAGACAAACTATCAGAGAATAAAACCAATGATAATGTGGAGGAAGTGTAAAATGATTTTTGAAAAATTTCATCATATAAATAACATTTAAAACAATATCTCACACTAATTTTATTACATGAAAAGACTTGAAATACACAAGGAAGTTTACGCGGAATTTGTAACCTAACATTATTGTTATAAAACTACAGCGTAAAATCTTATCTGCAACTGTTAGGGATGTAATACATCGACCACTGGGATCAAAAGAACTTTGCTCGATCCCGATTTTATAACAAGCTGCACTTTGTGCACTATATATTCTTTTTATAATGCAGTTTTGAAACGAACGAACGAACGATAATTTACAAACCCTCTTTCAACCTTAAATTGAAAATGTACGTAATAAAGGGTATTCGAAGAAATCATGAAGAAGCTGGTTTTATCTTTAAAAGTTTATTTATAACACAGGAAAAGTAAAAACATCAAGCTTTGTAAAATTTAGCAAAAATTTTTACCTGGATAAAAATGAAAAAAAACTTACAGTAAATCCAAACATAATCCAAGAATACTAAATGATTGATTGATTGGTTGATTGATTTTAAATGGCGCACCAGCACTTTTTGTCTTTTTTGCGCCATACAATAGGTTGTATGTATACAAGATTAAAGTACTAAATGGTGTAATATCGAACAGCGATATCAACAACTAAATAGATCAAAGTAAACTGGACAGATGTTAGCAGCAGTAATATATGAAGCTTTCCAATCAACGAAACATATCAATGGTGTAAGTAAATAAGTATACATGAAAAGATGTTGAAAACAAGGGTTCGGTATTTATGTTAGATAACAATGCTCCAGGTTACAAGTTACATTTTCAAATAAAGGTTTACTTCCTTCAGAAAATCTAAAATACAAGTAATATATATATATAGTATCAAAAGGTTCATTCATGTCATGCACATTATAATACCTATCACGCGTAGGTTGCAGGTCGGAACACGCTGTAATAAAGTGGAACAACCATGTGGCGATATCTCACAATTATTATATAGGATCCTTCTCCCTGTTCAGCATGGGGCGAGTTCTCCATAATTCATTATCAATAATGCCGGTGTGTACAGCATCTCAAATGACGTCACTTCCGTTATTTGTGAGGGGGAGGGAAGTGTGTTGTTTTATTCAAGACGAATTGGGATATATGATCGGTTTATCATGAATTTCTTCGTAACGAGTAAGAATGAAATGTTCAAATTTTCAGAAAGTGACCAATACACATATAGCAAATGATATAAAACATTTGAGCTTTGCATGTTTGTCCCCTTTAACAGTGAATGGATCCTTGCAAGTAATGCACTCTGGTGGATCTTGACCTTTTAGTATCTGGGAGTGGGTTATATATGTATGACCAATTCGGATTCTTGCAATGACTACTTCCTCCCTGCAGATGGTTCTGTAGAAAGGACTCCATTCTCCCAGGGTTGGTTTGATGGCGTGACGTTTGTTATTCACTGCATCCTTCCGTGATTGCTGCCACTTCTGGCATAGATACTCATTGATACGAGGTTTAAAATCAGTTAACTTCAATTTAAAATCAGATGGTTCTTGGGATAGAGCCATTTTAGCAGCACAATTTGCTTCTTCGTTACCTTTAATACCAATATGGCTAGTTAAACAACAGTATACTATATTGTACCAGGTCCTAAGCTCCGTATTTGTGACGAGGAGATTAATTACTGGCGAGTTTTCCAGTTTTCTATTGTGTGGTGACTGAAGCACTGATAGTGGGTCACAGAAAATAATGCTATTTACAATATGTTTCTTTCCGATAAATTTAAGACCAAGGCTGCAAAATGGACACATCATTTGGCAAACGAACCTGCTTTACGTGTTTGCCACTAACGAAGGCTGCAACATCCTATTCCTCACTATTTGATCCATCAGTATAAATGCTTGTGTAGCTTCTAAATTCGGTGAGGAGTTCTAGAAGATATAACGGTTTGTATCAGATTTGTTTCCCATCGTGCACTATATATGCTTTTTATAATGCAGTTTTGAAACAAACGAACGAAAGATAAACAGTCAGTTAACCAACCTACCCATAAACTTGGTCACATTTTAGACTGGTTTCTTTATAGACCTGATGATAATATTCTGCAATCCACCCTTGTATCCCACGAACTTGCATCGGATCACCTCTGCATTGTATGGCATCCCGACGTATCAGTCCCTAACCCTCCACCTCTATATGCTACTAAGAGAAACCTCCGCAAGATAAATATAACCAAATTCATGCATGACATCCAAGAAAAACTAACAACTTTCTTACATGCAACAGCGAATCAACTTGATAACTGATAATTTGATAACTTGATAACTGCCTGCGTTCATTGCTCGAAAAACATGCCCCAGCCACCACATGCAGAGTATCAATAAAAAAAAGTGTTCTCCATGGTATAGCAGGACCAGCTTCGCACTACTAAAAGACATCGCTGAAAAGCAGAGAGGCTTTGGCTCTCCACCAGATTCACTATTTATAAACAAATCTACGAAGATACTAAGAAGAACGTCACAAACATAGTCCATTTAGCCAAGTCATCCCTCTACAGTGCTAAGATCACGGAGAGTTCCAGCTGCAAAGAGCTCTTCGAGATAACTAACAAACTAATGTCAAGGAACAAATGTACACCACTTCCAACAAACTTCTCTCCACTAGACATACCAAACCAATTTGCAAATTTCTTCGATGACAAAGTACAAACCATTAGAGATTCGCTTGACAGCACAATTTCAACTGATTTGTCATAATACAGTATTGATGTATAATTTTCAGCGACAAACGTTAGGAGCATTTTAACCTGTTTCTATTGATTTAGTACGGACAATCGTGATGAAAATTGCACCAAAGTCTTGTGAACTTGATCCAATTCCGACAACACTGCTGCTTGAATGCTTAGACCCAATATTGATTTCTATGACTGATGTTATTAATACCTCCCACTCATCAGGGGAACTCCCATCATTTTTCAAAACTGCCATCGTAAAGCCTATGCTGAAGAAACCAACACTGGACCATAACGATTTAAAGAACTACCGCCCAGTTTCTAATCTCCCATTCATATCCAAAATCTTAGAAAAGGTTGTTCTAACTCAATATGTATCTCATTTGAATTTCAAACAGTTTTTTTAGCAATGTACAGTCTGCATATCGCCCTTCCCACAGTACGGAAACTACTTTTTTGAAAGTATTTAGTGACATTCTCTCTGCTTTGGAAAGTTGAAAGATTACAGTCCTCACTCTCCTGGATTTATCAGCAGCATTTGATACAATAGACCATGATATATTACTTAACCGCCTCCAACATGTATTTGACATTCAGAATATAGCCTTACAGTGGTTGAAGTCCTACTTAGTCAACAGGACACAATTTATATCTGCAATTGGAATACACTCCAGCCCAGTTAACGTATGTTGTGGTGTTCCACAGGGATCTGTTCTTGGACCTGTTTTCTTCATTCTGTATACTCAGCCGTTCTCAAGTGTCATAGATCATCACCCAGTGTTGCACCAATTGTATGCTGATGACACCCAAATATACAAGTCTAGCCCAACTGAGTTGATGCTACCATCCATGGAGTAGAGAAGTGCATTTCTAATGTGAAATCATGGATGACATGTAACAAGCGGCAGATGAATGATGAAAAAACTCAGGCTATTCTGATCACAACACAAAGACTTTCTCATCCACATCCTTTACCTCAGACAATAAATGTCAGCAACACCAACATTAAATTCTCACAGTCTGCACGGAACCTAGGCGTTACTCTAGACAGTACTTTCACATTGCACCAACATGTCATGAACATATGCAAGGCTGCATATCTTGAATTGACACGTATCTGTTCCATTCGTAAATATCTTTCAGTTGATGCCACTAAAACACTTGTGTGTTTATCAGTACTTTCAAGATTTGACCATTGTAACTCAATTCTGTCTGGTTCGTCACAATATTTACTCCAGAAACATCAAAAAGTTCAAAACACAGCTGCACGGATCATCTTTAGAGTACCTCGATCAGAGCACATCTCAACACTGCTCTGTACCCTACATTGGCTATCAATTCGATACAGAATCAAACTCTGTGCTATGTTTCAATGGCAGACTCCAGTCCAATATACCTATCCAGCCTCACCCATGTGTATACACCAGCTAGATCTTACGCTCTTCTTTTGATAATCGTATACTCATTGTTCCCAAGGTGAAAACAAAGTCATATGGACAACGTTTGTTTGCACACAGGATTTGGTGTTTATTTGTAAAGTACAGATCAGCCCACTTTTAAAAAAAAATTCTCATAATGAATGAATCTTAAACTTAAAATGTCAAATTTGAATCTGTCAAACAAACAATTAAAAAAATGACCCAAATCAAATACACGTAACATATATATATATATATATATATATATATATATATATATATATATATATATATATATATATATATATATATATATATATATACAGTGGTACCTCGGGTTACGAACGCCTCAGGTCACGAACAATTCGGGTTACGAACAAAAACTTCGAAAATTTTATATATATATATATAACTGAGATCTTGACAAATTTAATTAGAAGTTCATCTTAAATTCTATTTCTAAGTCTTACTATTATTCTCAACTATGATGCATCAACTGTTTTCGTTTTTTTCATATCACCGATGTACATTTCTTTTTACCGAAAGTAATATATTTGTTTGGTGATCTTTCTAACAAGTAATTTTTAATAACAACAAAAGGGAAACTAAATTGAATTTGGTTCATGTTATAGGTATGTGGTAAGTTAAAATAAACATAAAATGTAATTGTATTCAGCATTTTATTGTTTTGTTTTGAATACTCTTCACTTTCGCTCTTTTATATCAACCGAGGACAATCACTGCTTGATATTCTTCCTCCTCTCATTGAAAGAGTCCTTATTCAAAACACTTTTGGTTCTGATGTTTAAGAGTATTTCTTTTTACATACACTTCAAACTATTAAAGTTGATTGTATTGAAAAACATCTGTATCAACATTACACTTATGCCGGCTATGAAAGGATTATTTTCTGTTAAATTTGTTTTATGGTTTCCAAACAGTTTTCCTGGAATGGGTATGTGTAACAATTCTTTGTAACTTTTCTCTCAGTATATATATATATATATATATATATATATATATATATATATATATATATATATATATATATATATATATATATATATATATATATATAATAATAATAATAATAATAATAATAATAATAATAATAATAATAATAATATAGAGCACTTTGTACAGCGCCTAATCTTTAGAAGAACCAAGCGCTTTACAACATCTATAATGATACCACAACGCTACAGAAAAATAAATGACACAATGCAATTGGAAAACATAAAAACATGCTGAAAACATATGATACAAACATTATTCGGTCTCTAAGTTTGTCCCTGCAGTCGCAAAAGGTGAGTTTTAAGAGCACTCTTAAAAGGGACCACTGTGTCTTTGTGTCTAATTTCAATGGGCAATTCGTTCCACATAGCGCCCTGGTACGCAAAAGAACGTTGTACATATGACTTCGTTTAAACAGTGGGAACGATGAGTATACGATTGTCAGAATATGCGCGTAAGTATCTTGCTGGTGTATACACATGGTTGAGGCCGGATAGGTATGTTGGACTGGAGTATATCAGTAAAACATAGCACAGAGAACACATTTTGTGTTTGATTCTGTATCGAATTGATAGCCAGTATAGGGTACAGAGCAGTGGTGAGGTGTGCTCCGATCGAGGTACTCTAAAGATGATCCGTGCAGATGTGTTTTCAACTTGTAGACGTTTCTGGAGTAAATATTGTGATGAACACTACATAATTGAAGTGAGAGTACTGTCTAGAGTAACACCTTGGTTTCGTACTGACTGTGTGAATTTAATGTTTTTGTCGCTGATATTTATTGTCCGAGGCAAAAGATATGAATGAAAAAGTCTTTGTGATCCGAATAGCCTCAGTTTTATCATCATTCATCTGCAGCTTGTTACATGTCATCCATGACTTTACATCAGAAATGCACCTCTCTACTCCATGGACGGAAGCATCATCTTCAGTTGGGTTGCTAGACTTATATATTTGGGTGTCGTTAGCGTACAATTGGTGTGACATTGGGTGACGATCTATGACACTTGAGAGCGGGTGAGTGTATAGAATGAAGAGAATAGGTCCAAGACCAGACTCCTGTGGAACACCACAACGTACGTCAATTGGGCTGGAATGTATTCCATTTGCAGATAAAATTTATGTTCCGTTCACTAAGTATGACCTGAACCACTATAAGGCTATATTCTGAATGCCAAATACATGCTGCAGACGGTCAAGTAATATAGCATGGTCTATTCTGTCAAATGCTGCAGGCAAATCCAGGAGGGTGAGGACTGTAATCTTTCCGCTATCCAAAGCAGATAGAATGTCATTAAATACTTTCCGAAGACTAGATTCCGGGCGATATGCAGCCTGTACATAGCTAAAAAGACATTGAATTCAAATGAGATACAAGTTGGGTTAGAACAACCTTTTCTAAGATTTTTTTATATGAATGGGAGATTAGAAACTGGCCGGTAGTTCTTTAAATCGTTATGGTCAAGTGTTGGTTTCTTCAGCAGAGGCTTTACGATGGCAGTTTTGAAAAATGATGGGAATTTCCCCGATGAGAGAGAGGGAGCTTAATAACATCAGTTAGTGAAGGTAATATTGGGTCTAAGCACTAAAGCAGCAGTGATGTCGGAATTGGATCAAGTTCACAAGACTTTGGTGAACTCTTCATTACGATTGTCAGTACTAAATCAATAGAAACAGGTTAAAATGCTCCTAATGATTGCTGCTGAAATTCTGCATCATAATTGTATGGTGACAAGTCAGTTGAAATTGTGCTGTCAAGCGTGTCTCTAATGGTTTGTACTTTGTCAGGGAAGAAATTTGCAAATTTGTCCGGTAGGTTTAGTAGAGAGATGGTAGATGGAAGAGGTGTACATGTATATTTGTTCCTTGATTTTAGTTCATTAGTTATCTCGAAGAGCTCTTTCCAGCTATAACTCCCCGTGATCTTAGTACTGTAGTGGGATAAATTGGCTAAATGGACTCTGCGAAGTTTTTCTTAGCGGCTTCATAGATTTGTTTATGAATGGTGAGTCTGGTGGAAAGCCAAAGCCTCTCTGCTTTTCGGCGATGTCTTTTAGCAGTGCGAAGCTAGTCCTTAACACTGCTATACCATAGAGAACACTGTTTTATTGATACTCTGCATTTGGTGGCTGGAGCATGTTTTTCAAGGCATGAACGCAGGAATTAACCAAGTTGTTCCACTCTTGGGTGTAAGAAAGTTGTTAGGTTTTCTTGGATGACATGCATGAATTTGGTTCTATTTATCATACGGAGATTTCTCTTAGTAGGAAATAGAGGTGGAGAGTTAGGGACTGATTCGTCGAGATGGCATATAATGCAGAGGTGATCTGATGCATGCTCGTGGGATACAAGGGTGAATTGCAATATATTATCATCAGGTCTATAAAGAAACCAATCTAAAATGTGACCAAGTTTATGGTTGGGAAGGTTAACTGACTGATTAAGATTGAAAACATGAATGGAATCTAGGATTTTCGACGTGAATGGGTGTCCAGGAGAGTCAAAGTGAAGTTGAAATCTCCAAGAATAATAAGTTTACCACCTATCGAATTTACAAAATACTCCAGAAGATTTGGAAACTGCTCCAAAAAGATAGATTCAGTAAGCTTGATTTTTCCACTAGGAGAAGGGCGGTAGAGACAGAACAAAGGGCTGACATTTGTTCCAGTGTGATTGTTGTTTGGACTAGTTCAAACGATGTGTGGCAGAAATTGAAGGATGTACTTAAGACATTTAATGATGGAATTCTTTGTGATGACAGCAATTCCACCTCCGCGAGAGTTGTGGGGGACCGACTTGATGGAGTAATCGCTGGGTGTTAAATCCGCACATTTGGATACATCGCCTCATGGTTTTAACCATGTTTCAGTCAGGAAGAATACGTTGATATTCTGCTCGTTGATAAAATTAACTATTTCGGTGCGCTTTTCCGGTGATCCTACTGAATGAGGGTTGAATAATGCAGTACGTACTGGTATCCCTGGGACAGTTGACACAACGGTTGACAATGTTAGAGGAATATGAACCAGGTTATCAAAATTAACGAAAGATATATATATATATATATATATATATATATATATATATATATATATATATATATATATATATATATATATATATATATACATACATACATAAATATATATATATATATATATATATATATATATATATATATATTTATATATATATATATATGTGTGTGTGTGTGTGTGTGTGTGTGTGTGTGTGTGTGATTACAGGCCTTGATCCGACATTGTAGATTTACTTGTGATAACTTAACTTTTAGCAAAGGTGAAAGCTGTTGTACAACTTTCATAAACATCTACTACGTTATATACGCATAGCTACTTGTGTCATTCAAGGTATCATTCGAAGACAGTGAAAAATGTATGAGCGCATTCGATGCATCTCAGTAGAGACGAACGGAATTGGTATCTAATAAAATAGAATACTTGGTAGAAGACTCCTTCCGTGAATTGGACATCATTATATTAACAATACGCGTGTGTTGTGACAACACTGAGACGTGGGTTTTAGATACACAGGTTATAAATAAATCCCATATATTGATCTCTAGATAATCGTGTTTACTTGCACACATTTCTTCCAAAGATATAAATAACCAAAATCAGCATTTTGAGAAACCAAGAATAGAAAGATGTATCTCTTGTGTAAAGTCAAACGAAGCAGCAAAACCCAAATTCATTGCCACAATCAGAATTGGTCATACATACATAACCCACTGCCACATAATAAAGGTGAAAACCCACGAGAGTGCGCTAATTGCAATGAAACATTCACTCCCATGCACCTTATGTGTGTTACTATATATATATATATGTGTGTGTGTGTGTGTGTGTGTGCGTGTGTGTGTGTGTGTGTGTTATTCATTAATAGTTCTTTGTATATGACTGCAATGTCAACCATTTTGGTGATGTTAGTCAAAACTAAGCAAGGTGCTCACTTTTACTTCTGTTCAATACCTAGGCTTGTCCTTAGTAAATTAGTAAATTCAAATGCGATTTAGGTAAAATGAACATCAAATTAAAGTTTTTTATGAGTGCAATTGTGACCTTGGTGTTTTGTCACTACATACAATTATAATTTGGGAAGAACAAATATTTTCTACACCATGTTTTTGTTTCCATCAGTTTATCAAATAATGAAGAAAGACTAACAGATCGAATGGTTTTAGAATGTTTTGAATATCCCTCATGCTGTTAGCAGTTACAATCCATCAATTGTGTTTAAAGACATGTTTTGTGTTAAATGACTCTTTGTGGTATGATTGGTTTTCGTGGAAAAAGCATCTTAATCGGTTCTTTGTAAACTTTGTCTACCATTAGAACCAATCGAGGGCATAGTTTGAGGCTAAATTATATTTGTTACCTATATAGAAGTTAACGAACTGACGGCTATGTGTCTTGATTTCGTAATCGTAAGAGAAAAGAAAAAACACCTTTGAGTTACCGCTGACTGATAATGCAAGTACAAACATAGCTGCGCGATAAGGCAATAAACATAACCAAAGAGATATATAAAAACAATTGACAAATCCATTTAATGTTGCTGACATGTTGTCATTATCATTATATGCAATATTTATAACAGAGAGACGGGGGGGGGGGGAAATCCAAATGGTTTGGTTTGTCGCTATTTAAATTAAATGCTTAAGAAACGTTCATTCACTGTCTCATTTCCTGTTATTTTTCTCTTCACTTTCTTTTCAGTTTATATTAAATGTGGCTTTAGTCAACTGAAGATGTGTTACCTGCTTATTATCCGGAATTTAAGATTGATAAGATACCTTCAGACTTGTGTGGTTCTTATGAGTATCTTTTCTCAGATGCGGGTTAACACATGCACTTAAAATCTTTAATATATTGTTAAAGGTCTTATTTTCAATCAATATATACGGAAATGATTCTTACAAAACTTGTTCTAACCGCCGTAAATCGGGTGCTGAATTTCAAAATATATTAATTTCGCTAATCTGGAGAATTTGTTCCTTCTGAAATGTTGAAATATACAAATAGATCACAACATGTTACAAGGTTTAAACATTATCTTTAGGTGTTAGTGTAAATAAATATATTAAACTTCGATCTTGACAAATTTAATTTGAAGTACATATTAAATCCTATTTCTAAGTCTTACTTGCTATTATCCTCAGTTATGATACATCAACTGGTTTTTTATCACTGGTGTACATTTCTTTCTTACCGAAAGTAATATAATTATTGGGTGATCTTTCTAACAAGTACGTTTGTAATAACATCAAAAGGGAAACTAAATTGCATTTGTTTCATGTTATAGATATGTGGTAAGTTAAAATAAACGTGAAATGTATTTATATTTAGCATTATATATTTTTGTTTTGAATTCTCTTCACTTTCTCTCATTTATATCAACAGAGGACAAAAACTGCTTGATATTCTTCCTCCTCTCATTCAAATAGTCCTTCTTCAAAAGACCTTTAGTTGTGATGTTTACGAGAATTTCTTTATACATCAAACTATTAACACAAAATGCAAATGTATATTATTAAAATTGACTGTATTGAAAAACTAATGTATCAAGGCAGTCAGGCAGAATATCCGTTATCGGAATTCCATTACACTTGTGTGTGCTATAAAAAGGATTATGTTATGTTTAATTGGTTTTCTTGTCGACAGTTTTTCTGGAAAGGGTATATTTATTTGTTCTTGGTAACTTTGTCTCTCAGTAGGGTAAATCAAAAGCATATTTGTAGGCAAAGATTGGTGTTATAATACCTATTAAACAAAAGTTAAAAAACTGACGTTTATTTCACGATTTCGAATTCGTAGTAAGAAACAGTACTATATACTTACCGGTGATCAGTCATGACAGTATAAAAATATATTTGTGATAAGGTGAAGAATACGATCAAAGAGACAGCTATCGATAGGTGCTGAAATTCTTTATTTGTTTTAGAGGTAATGTTAATGCAATAATAATAATTAATAATGAGGACTTTCCATAGCGCCTAATCTTTCGACGCTTTCAACGCTTTACATGATTTTTAATGATATGACTACAAAAAACATGTACCCCACTTACCCACCCCCTAGCGTGATCGAGGTTATGGAATTGGCCCGTAAATGGTAACTAAGTAGACGTAACCTGTTTGCCGTGGTTTGCTACCCGTATCGGGGAGGAAATGATTTTGCTACCAGTATCGGGGGAGGAAATGATCTTGATAGTTGAGCGGAGGCTTTTCCAATGCAATATACTGCTTTGGCCTCTACTTCTATTAGACGGGTGGTCAGGATGGACCCGGTCTCGACAAAACAGCCTGGTCACACCGAGCCCTAGGAAGTATTTATTTACTTTCTCACCTTCTCTTTCTTGTATCTCTCTTGATACCACAGTTGCCCCTACAGTATATCCATTTAGCTTTCACTTTCCCAAGTTTTAGAAGACTTCCTAGAAGGCGGTGGCTTAAGGGGTCGATCGGGAGGTAATTTTACCGAGACTTTACGGGTCAATATAGGTAATTTTATCTACTGAGTACAGCATCTGTATATCACTGGCACTTGAAAAGTGACCTTGCGTTGGGCTCCATGGTGGGCGAGGAGCATGGGTGCTGAATTGTAACAATCATGGAAATTTCAAAAACAAGAACAACAAACGTACCAAACTACTGTCTGACTCTAATGAACAACCATGTGGCTTGGAAACACGCTTCATGGTTATTCAATCTAAGGATGACTCACGACAACTTGATACTCTGTCTACATTTATCATTGAAAAACAATTTGCTGCACTGTCTCAATTTGTTAAGAATTTGTGACTTGATTTCGAAATCGTAAGAGAAAAAAACACCTTTGAGTTACCGCTGACTCATAATGCAAGTACAAACATAGTTGCGCGATAAAGCAATAAATATGACCAAAGAGATATATAGATCAATAGACAAATCCATTTAATGTTGCAGACATGTTAGCATTATCATTATATGCAATATTCATAACAGAGAGAGAAGGAAAAAACCAAATGGTTATGTTTCTAGCTATTTAAATTAAATGCTGAAGAAACGTTCATTCACTGTCTCATTACCTGTTATTTTTCTCTTCACGTTCATCTCATTTTATATTATATGTCGCTTTTGTCAACTGAAGATGTGTTTCCTGATTATTATCCGGAATTTAAGACTGATAAAATAGCTACAGACTTGCTTGGTTTTAATGAGTATCTTGTGTCCGACGCGGGTAAACACATGCACTTAAAATCTTTAATATATTGTTAAAGGTCTTATTTTTAATCAAGATATGTATACGGAAATATTTTTAAAAAACAGGTTCTCACCGCCCTAAATCGGGTGCTGACTTTCAAAATATATTAATTATTATTAATTTCGCTTATTTGGAGAATTTGTTCTTTCTGAAATATTCAACTCACAAAATGTAACAAGGTTTAAACATTATTTTTCGGTATCAGTGTAAATAAATATGTTAAACATCTATCTTGGCAAATACATTGAAGTACATCTTAAATCCAATTGCTAAGTCTTACATACTATTATTCTCAGCTAGGATACATCAACTATTTCTTTTTATATCACTGATGTACATTTCATTCTTACCTAAATTAATATATTTCTTCAGTGATCTTTCTACGAAGTACTTTTCTCATAACAACAAAAGGGAAACTAAATTCAATTTGTTTCATGTTATATAGATATGTATATAGATATGTGGTAAACTAAAATAAACGTGAAATGAAATTGTATTTAGCGTTTTATATTTTTGTTCTGAAATCTCTTCACGTTCTTTCTTTTGTAATAACAGAGGACAAATATTCTTCCTCCTCTCACTGAAAGAGTACTTCTTCATAACACCTTTAATTGTGATGTTTAAGAGAATTTCTTTTTAAATACACATCAAACTATTTAATCAAAGTCTGAATGACTATTATCAACGTTAACTGTATTGAAAAACTTCTTTATCAACGCAGACAGACGGAATATCCATTATGCGAATTGCATTTATCTTCTTCTGCGTACTATGAAAAAGATTATGTTGTGTTAAATTGGTTTACTTGTTGCCACGTAGTTTTCCTGGAAAAGGTATATTTATTTGGTTCCTTGTATCTTTCTCGGTAGGGTCAATCAAGAGCATATTCGAAGGCAAAGCTCGATGTTATAATACCTATTTAAAAAAGTTAAAGAACTGACGTATATTGCTAGATTTCGAATTCGTAGTAAGAAACAGTGCTATATATTAACCGGTGATCAATCACGACAGTATAAAAATAGATGTGTGATAAGGTGAAAAATATGATCAAAGAGATAGACATCGATGGGCGCTGAAATTCTTTATTTGTTTTAGAGGTAATATTAATGCAATAATAATAGTAATAACAATAATAAAAATAATAATGATAATAATAATAATAATAATAATAATAATAATAATGAGGACTTTCTATAGCGCCTAATCTTTACATTCAACACTTTACAACGTCTCTAATGATATGACTACAAAAAACAACCCCACTCCCCTTGCGGGTTCGGGGTTAAACAATTGGACTGACGTGCCACCACGTGTCTTAAAGGGTGACTAAGTAGACCTCTTTTCCGTAGTTTGCGAACCGTGGCGGTGGAGGAAAGGATCCTGGTAGTTGCGCGGAGGCTTTTCCGATGCAGAATACCGCTTTTGCCTTTCCTTCTCTTAGACGGGTGGCCTGGATGGGCCTCATCTCGAACAAATCGGCTTGTCACGCCGAGCCATAGAAAGTCTTTATTTACTTGCTCACCTTCGCTATCTCTCTTGTATCTCTCTTGATACCACCGTTGCCACTACATTATATCCATTTAGCTTTCACTTTTCCAAGTTTTTAAGGCGGAGGCTTAACGGGTCAATCGGAAGGTAATGTTACCAACTCTAGAAGGAGACTTCACGGGTCAATATAGGTAATTGTATCTACTGCGTATAGCATCTGTGTATCCCTGGCACTTGAAATGTGTCCCTGCATTGGACTCCATGGTGGGCGGGGAGGATGGGTGCTGAAATTGTAACAAACAATCATGGAAATTTCAAAATCAAGAACAACAAACATACCAAACCAATGTCTGACTCTCATCAAGAACCATTACGGCGTGGAATCATTTGCACGCTTCGTTGTTTTTCAATCAAAAGAACTTGCGCATTATCTCCATTTGTTATTGAAACGAAAACATTTCGGAATCTTATGGCACACCAAAAGTGTCAAAATAACTGAAATCGGGTTGACATCTTGTTGCGTGTGAGCGACAGGGTATATCCGATAATATCATGAAAATGACAATTATATATATAGTGACCTCATTCGTCAACACTACAATGAATTCGTCCAAAGGAGTAATGCGCTATCACCGACACAGATATCAAACAATTGATGAAACATGAAGGTGTCACTGCTGTGCCTAAAATACGTGTTAAATGTAATATCAATATGCAGGTTACCAACACATCTGCACTCACCTTTAACAAACCAACAGTACCCAAAGGGATCAAAGTTGGAGTTTTGCAAGCAAAGGTCGACATTCCAAACCCCTTAGATGCTATAAGTGTCCCAAACACAGCCATCACGAAGACCGATGTTCCAAAATCAAAATGTGTGGCCGATGCGGAAACCATTCTCACCAGGAATCTGATTGTAGAGCAACTCCGAATTGTTTCAAGTGGTGCAAAGAAAATCACAACGATTCCAAGGATTGTGATACTTGGAAACAGTAGAAGGAGATTGAGAGGGTAAAGTTTACATCAAAGATTACCTACCCTCAGGCCAGAAAACTTCTCCAGGCAAAATCATTCCTTCGCGGCCCATCCTTCTCCACTGTCGTGAAACACAATCCAAAAATCACAAAGATCGCTCAAACACAAACGGATCAACCCGATTCAACAAGTGTTAATATTCCGCATTACTAACCACAGCAAAAGAAAACGACTACCTAAACTATATTCAATAAAGAACCCGCCACCGAAGTCACCAAGAAATAAGCGAAACTCACAAACAGATTAGCAGAAAAAGGGGTCAGATGATACCAAGAAACTTTACAAGTTTGGAGATTTTGAAAGCATGGATGCAGAAGCAACTGCTCCATGCACTCAAGGCTGCTCCAAACCTAATAAAAACAAATTCACTCCCGTATAAACTCCAGACAAATAACAACATAGATTTCCTCTGCGAATAGTCTAACCAAGCTCCAGAATCTTCAGCTTACCTTTATAATGAAGAATACCATCATACAATGGAACATTCGAAGACTTAAAGCTAATTACAATGATATTATTTTGCTTTTAAATGAACACGATCCTGCAGTACTATGTTTTTAAGAAACATTCCTGAATTTAAAACGTCCTTTCAAAACGCTGGCAGGGCCTCAGGAGGAGCCTCTGTTGTTGTGAACAATAGAGCCACTCACAGTCATCTCTGTAAATATAAAGTTACAAGCCATTGCAGTAAGCTTCACTCCACATCGAGTGATTACCTTTTCCTCTATTTACCTACATCCAAACACCACCATAGTAGCAAACGAATTACACAATTATGTTCAACAAATCACCGCCCCATCTATGGGGATCAAATCACATAAAAGACAGAGTCCACAAAGTAGAAGATTTTATTTATAGACACGATCTGTATCTATATAACACTAAATCACCGATATCCGATATGTTTTCCCAGGAACGGGTACATACACGTGCTAAGATTCGACAATTTGCTCTTCCTCGCTGCTTTTGGACCTTGCACAGAAAGCCCTGATGTCCTTCACAAGAGTGATCACTTTCCAATCAATCTTGAAAATAATTTTAACATTGATGACGCAATTCCACAATGGAATATATAAAGAAGGTCGACTGGGCTATGTTTGAAACACTATGTAAAACTAGACTAAATAATGATAAAGTATTCAACGTTGTTAATCTTATACAACATTTGACTTCAATTCTAATTGCGATTGCAGAAGAATCTATTCTAACGACCTCATCGAACAGTAAAAAATCACCAAAAGCCTAGAATACGCAAGTAATGCAAAGAAGCCAGTAGAATACGCCGAGAAGCATTCAAAACATTCAACAATCATCCAACGCCCGAAAATTTAAACAAATATCGTAATCCAGGGCTAAAACTCGACGAACAATCAAAGAATGTAAACGTGCACCATGGAAAAAATATATTCCTTCTTTAAACTCTCGTTCCTCAATTACCAACGTTTGGGATACTATTCGAAGAAAAAACGGAAAGAGAAACAACAATTCTCTCAGACACCTGAAAACAAACAATAACAATTTTAGTTCGAAACATGACAGAAAATATTCCTGCAAATAGTTTCTCAAAAACCTCCATATCATCTAATTATTCATAAGCCTATAACCAGCTGTTTTCACTACTGGAGCTTAGGGAGGCCCATGATACATCAGCTGGGCCTGATGAAGTACAATACTAGTTTTTGAAAACATCTCCCAGAATCGTCTGTAACATTTCATCGGAAAATCTTTAATGATGTATGGATTGCTGGTAATGTACCTAAGCGTTGGAAAGAGGCAACAGTAATACCAATTCCCAAACCAGGTAAAGATATCGAAGATCCTAACAACTATATGTCCATTGCACTGTCAAGCTGTGTGTGCGAAACAAAGGAACGAATGATTAATTCTCGGTTTCCATGGTAATTGGAAAGTAACAATTTAATATCTCCTTTCCAACGTGGCTTCCGTTCTGGTCGTAGTACCAACGATCATCTGGTTAGACTGGAAACATTTACTTGGGATGCATTTATCAAGAAGGAACATTTAGTAGCAGTCTTCTTTGATTTAGAAAAGGCATATGACACAACATGAAAGTACGGGATACTAAATGACCTGCACAATCTGGGTCTAAAATGCCTTCTGCCCTCTTTCATATCAAATTTTCTCTCCGACAGAGAATTCAAAGTACGAGTGGGCCCTACCCTCTCCGATATTCACCACCAAGAGATTGGTCTGTCCCAGGACAGTATTTTATCTGTGACGCTATTTAATGTCAAAATCAATATCATCACCAAGTGTTTAGCTCCCGATATGGATTGCTCATTATATGTTGACGATTTTTTAATTTGTTATCGATCAATCAAAGCACTTGCATACAATTGAAAGGCAACTGCAACAAAATATCAGCAAGATTCATAATTGGGCGAGTACTAGTGGTTTTAAATTTTAAAAATCAAAAACAGAATGCACGCATTTCTGTCAATTGCGAAGACATCATGATGACTCTCAACTCACGCTGTAGGGAACACTTATTCCAGTTGTTCAGGAAACAACGTTTAGGGGTATCATCTTGGAGAGAAACTAACTTTTTATACACATCAAGACCTTGAAAGCTTAATGCTTGAAATCTGCAGATATACTTAAAGCTGCTAAGCTTACGTACTGGAGTACTGATAAAAAAAGTCATCCTCAATTTGCATAGAACATTTATATACTCCAAACTAGACTATCGATGCGTTGTTTATGGTTCAGCTAGTGAGTCATATTTGAAAATGCTTGACCCAATTCATCATCAGGGAATAAGTCTCGTGCTGGGAGCACTTAAGACATATTCATTTAAAAGCCATCTCGCGGATGAGAATGAACAACCTTTATCAGATCGCAGAGAAATGTTTTCTGCAATGTACGCTCTCAAATTAACATCAAACCCTCTGAACCCTGCATTTTCGGCTGTTTTACAACCCAAATACAAAGTTTTATATGTAAACAAACCAGATGTCATACCTCCAGTTGGCATCAGAATATCATCCAGCCTTCACAGTATCAAAATTAATATCTCTACAGTTCAGAAAATGTTTGTCTCGGAAACACCACCTTGACTCCTTAATCAACCCAAAGTGCTTTTTACGTTACACGATGGGAAAAAATCTCAGACAAACCCTTCCATCTTCCAGAACTCTTATCATGAACTCCTCGCCGAATTTAGAAACTACACTAGAATTTGCACTGATGGATCAAAGGATAAGAAGAGGCTGCTGCATCCGTCGTTAGTGACAAACACATAACAAAAGTTCGTTTGCCAAACGATGCGTCCATCTTTTCAGCGAAATTCAGACCAATAGACCTTGCTCTGTAATTTATTGAGAATAAACGTATTTTAAATAGTATTATCTTCTGTGACTCACTATCAGTGCTTCAGTCAATGCGCGATAGAAAACTGGAAAAACCATTATTAACCAATCTCCTCGTCAAAAATACCGAGCTTAGTAATTCGTACAATATAGTATAATGTTGGTTACCTAGTAATATTGGTACTAAAGGTAATGAAGAAGCAGATCGAGCTGTTAGCATGGCTCTATACCAAGAACCATCCAATGGTCAATTACCATTTACGGATTTTAAACCTCTTAAAGAAATGGTACCTACGGTTAAAGTGGCATGAGCCATGGAATGATTCCGTGAATAACAAACTTCACGCCATCAAACCAACTTTGCCAAATACATGCTGGAGACGGTGAAGTAATATATCATGGTCTATTCTGTCAAATGTTGCAGGCAAATCCAGGAGGGTGACGACCGTAATCTTATCACAATCCAAAGCAGATTAAATGTCATTAAAGAAGTTCAGAAGAGTAGTTTCCGTACTGTGGCAAGGGCGATATGCAGACTGTACATTACTAAAAAGACTTTAAATTCAAATGAGATACAAGTTGTTTTAGAACAACATTTTCTAAGATTTTTTTATATCAATGGGAGATTAGAAACTAGACGGTAGTTCTTTAAATCGTTATGGTCAAGTGTTGGTTTCTTCAGCAGAGGCTTTACGATGGCAGTTTTGAAAAATGATGGGAATGCCTTCGATGAGAGAGAGATCTTAATTACATCAGTTAGTGAAGGTAAATATTGGGTCTAAGCACTAAAGCAGCAGTAATATCGGAATTGGATCAAGTTCACAAGACTTTGGTGAACTCTTCATTACGATTGTCTGTACTAAATCAATAGAAACACGTTCAAATGCTCCTAATGGTTGTCGCTGAAATTCTGCATCATAACTGTATGGTGACAAGTCAGTTGAAATTGTGCTGTCAAGCGAGTCTCTAATAGTTTGTACTTTGTCACGGAAGAAAATTGCAAATTGGTCCGGAAGGTCAACTTAGAGAGAAGGTAGATGGTGTACATTGGTTCCTTGACATTAGTTTGTTAGTTTTCTCGAAGAACTCTTTTCACCTATAACTCTCCCTGATGTTAGTACTGTAGTGGGATAAATTGGCTAAATGGACTCTGTGACGTTTATCAAGGCGGCTTCATAGATTTGGTTACGAATGGTGAGTCTGTTGGAAAGACAAACCCTCTCTGCTTTTCGGCGATGTCTTTTAGCAGTGCGAAGCAAATCCCTAACACTGCTATACCATGGAGAACAGTTTTTATTGATACTCTGCATTTGGTGGCTGGTCATGTTTTTCAAGCCATGAACGCAGGCAGTTACCAAGTTGTTCCGCTCTTGGGTGTAAGAAAGTTGTTAGGTTTTCTTGGATGTCATGCATGAATTTGGTTCTATATATCATACGGAGATTTCTCTTAGTAGCAAATAGAGGTGGAGACTGATTCGTCGAGATGGCATATAATGCAGAGATAATCTGATGCAAGTTCGTGGGATACAAGGGTGGATTACAGAATATTATCATCAGGTTTATAAAGAAACCAGTCTAAAATGTGACCAAGTTCATGGGTGGGAAGGTTAACTGACTGATTAAGATTGAAACCATGAATGGAATCTAGGAGTTTTGACGTGTATGAGTGTCCAAGTCAGTCAAAGTGAAGTTGAAATCTCCAAGAATAATTAGGTTGCCACCTATCAAATTTCAATACTCCAGAAGATTTGGAAACTGCTCCATAAAGAGAGATTCAGTAAGCTTGATTTTTCCACTAGGAGAAGGGCGGTAGAGACAGAAAAAAATGGACTGACCTTAGTTCCAGGGCGATTGTTGTTTGGACTAGTTCAAGCGATGTATGGCAGAAATTGAAGATTGTACTTAAGACATTTTAACATGGAATTCGTTGTGATGACAGCAATTCCACCTCCGCGAGAGTTGCGAGGGAAAGAATTGATTGAGTAATCGCTGGGTGTTAAATCCACACACTTGGGTACATCTCCTCATGGTTTTCACCATATTTCTGCCAGGAAGAATACGTCGATATTCTGCTCGTTGATTAAATTAACTATTCCGGTGCGCTTTTCCTGTGATCCTACTGATTGAGGGTTGGATAATGCAATACGTACTGGTATCCCTGGGACAGTTGACACAGCGGTTGACGAAACTAGACGTATTTGAACCAGGTTATCAAAATTAACGGCAGATATATATATATATATATATATATATATATATATATATATATATATATATATATATATGTGTGTGTGTGTGTGTGTGTGTGTGTGTGTGTCTGTGTGTCTCTTATATATATATATATATATATATATATATATATATATATATATATATATATATATATATGTGTGTGTGTGTGTGTGTGTGTGTGTGTGTGTGTGTGTGTGTGTGTAATTACAAGTCTTGATCCGACACTGTAGATTTGCTTGTGATAAACTTAACTTTTAGCAAAGGTGAAAGCTGTTGTACAACTTTCATAAACATCTACTACGTTATATAAGCATAGCTACTTGTGTCATTAAGGTATCATTCGAAGACAGTGACAAATGTATGAGCGCATTCGATGCATCTCAGTACAGACGAATGGACATGGTATCTAATAAAATATAATACTTGGTAGAAGACTCCTTCCGTGAATTGGACATCATTATATTAACAATACGCGTGTGTTGTGACAACACAGAGATGTGGGCTTTAGGTACACAGGTTATAAATAAATCCACATATATTGATCTCTAGATAATCGTGTTTACTTGCAAACATTTCTTCCACAGATGTAAATAACCACAATCAGCATTTTGAAAAACCAAGGATAGAAGGATGTATCTCTTGTGCAAAGTCAAACGTAGCAGCAAAACCCAAATTCATTGCCACAATCAGATTTGGTCATACATACATAATCCACTGCCACATAATAAAGGTGAAAACCCACGAGAGTGCGTTAATTGCAATGAAACATTCACTCTCATGCACTTTATGTGTGTTACTGCTTTATAGTTTTTTTGTACATGTGTGCAGTGTCAACCGCTTCCGTGATGATTAACTGGACTAAACAAGGTGCTTATTTGGATTTCATTTTAATACCTGTATGAATGATTTGAATATCACTGATGCTGTTAGCAGTTTGAATCCGTCCATTGTGTTTAATGACATGTTTTGTGTTAAATGAGTCTTTTTGGTATGATTGGTTTTCATGGAAAGAACATCCTAATCGGTTCTTTGTAAACTTTGTCTACCATTAGGACCAATCGAGGGCATAGTTTGAGGCTAAATTATATTTGTTACCTATATTTAAGTTAAAGAACTGACGGCTATGTGTCTTGATTTCGTAATCGTAAGAGAAAAAAAACACCTTTGAGTTACCGCTGACTGATAATGCAAGTACAAACATAGCTGCGCGATAAGACAATAAAGATGACCAAAGAGATATAAAAAAAATAGACAAATCCATTTAATGTTGCTGACATGTTGTCATTATCATTATATGCAATATTTATAACAGAGAAAGGGGGAAAAATAAAAAATGGTTTGGTTTGTCGCTATTTAAATTAAATGCTTAAGAAACGTTCATTCACTTTCTCATTTCCTGTTATTTTTCTCTTCACTTTCTTCACATTTTATATTAAATGTGGCTGAAGATGTGCTACCTGCTTATTATACGGTGTTCAAGATTAATAAGATACCTACAGACTTGTGTGGTTCTAATGAGTATCTTTTCTCATATGCGGATTAACACATGCACTCAAAATCTTTAATATATTGTTAAAGGTCTTATTTTCATTCAATAGATATATACGGAAATGATTCTTACAAAACTTGTTCTAACCGCCAAATTGGATCCTGAATTTCACAATATAATAATTTCGCTAATCTGGAGAATTTGTTCTTTCCGAAATGTTGAAATATACAAATACATCACAACATGTTACAAGGTTTAAACATTCTCTTTAGGTATTAGTGTAAATAAATATATTAAACTTCGATCTTGACAAATTTAATTTGAAGTATATCTTAAATCCTATTTCTAAGTCTTACTTGCTATTATTCTCAGTCATGATACATCAACTGGGTTTTCTTATCACTGGTGTACATTTCTTTCTTACCGAAAGTAATATAATTATTGGGTTATCTTTCTAACAAGTACGTTTTTAATAACAACATAAGGGAAACTAAATTGCATTTGTTTCATGTTATAGATATGTGGTAAGTTAAAATAAACGTGCAATGTAATTGTATTTAGGATTTTATATTTTTTTGTTCTGAAATCTCTTCACGTTCTTTCTTTTGTAATAACAGCGGACAAACACTGCTTGATATTTTCCTCCTCTCACTGAAAGAGTCCTTCTTCAAAACACCTTTGGATGTGATGTTTAAGAGAATTTCTTTTCAAATACACATCAAGCTGTTTAATCAAAATCTGAATGACTATTATTGACATTAACTGTATTGAAAAATTTCTATATCAACGCAGCCAAACGGAACATCCATTATGCGAATTCCATTTATCTTCTTCTGTGTGCTCTGAAAAAGATTATGTTATATTAAATTGGTTTACTTGTTGCCACGTAGTTTTCCTGGAAAGGGTATATTTATTTGGTTCTTTGTAACTTTCTCAGTAGGGTCAATCAAGAGCATATTTGAAGGCAAAGATCGATGTTATAATACCTATTTAAAAAAGTTAAAGAACTGACCTATATTTCTAGATTTTGAATTCGTAGGATGAGCCAGTACCTTAGACTTAACGGTGATCCATCATGACAGTATAAAAATAGTCATGTGATAAGGTGACACATATGATCAAATAGACAGATATCGATAGGTGCTGGAATTCTTTATTTGTTTCAGAGGCAATAATAATAATAATAATAATAATAATAATAATAATAATAATAATAATAATCTTATTGCACCTAATCTTTAGAAGCTTTCAACGCTTTACAACATCCTAAATGATGTGATTACGAAAGCCATAAAACAAAAACAACTACCAAAAATTATAAAACATAAAAACTTGCTAAAATATATAAGGTAGGAAACATTTTTAGGTCTTTACATTTGTTGTTGCAGTCAAAAAAGGTGATTTTTAAGCGCACTCTTAAACGGGAACACTCTGTCGTTCTGTCTAATTTCAATGGGCAATTTGTTTCGTGTTTTTGAGCCCAGGTATGTAAGAAAATGTTGTCCGTATGTGAAATGTGAAAGTACTGTCTAGAGTAACACCTAGGTTTCGTTCTGACTGAATATAATGATGGTTTTGCTGATATGTATTGTTCAAGATAAAGGATGTGAATTAGAAAGTCTTTGTGTTGTGATCAGAATTTGCCACAGTTGTATCATCATTCATCTGCAGCTGGTTATATGTCATCCGTGATTTCACATTAGAAATGCACTTCTTTACTCCTTAAATGGTAGCATCAATTGCAGTTAAGTAGCTAGACGTGTATATTTGGATGTCATCAGCGTACAATTGGTGAGACACTAGAAGAATATATAAGACACTTGAGAGCGGCTGAGTGTATAGAATGAAGCAAAAAGACCTTTGTGATACAAAACAACATAGATCAACTGGACTGGAGTCCATTTGCAAATACAATTTATGTCCTGTTGACTAAATAAGAGTAGAGCCAGTGTAAGGCTCTATTGTGAATGTCAAATACATGCTTGAAACGGTGAAGTAATATATCATGGTCTATAGTGTCAAATGCTGCAGACATTCAAGGTGGGTGATGACTGTAATCTGTCCGATATCCAAAGCAGACAAATTATCATTAACTACTTTCAGAAGAGTCGTTTTAGTACTGTGGTAAGGGCGATATGCAAACTTTACATTGCTATAAAGACTGTTTGGATTCAGATGAGATACAAGTTAGGTTAGAACAACGTTTTCTCAGATTTTGTATACGAACGGGAGATTAGAAAAGTGGGTGGTAGTTCTTGAATCGTTATGATCTGGTGTTGGCGTCTTCTGCAGAGGCTTTACAACGAACGTTTTAAATATGATGGAAGTTCCCCGGATGAGAAAGAGGTATTAATAACATCAGTTAGGGAAGGCAATATTAGATCTAAGCACTCAAACAGCAGTGATGTTGGAAGTGGATCACGTTTACATGACTTTGGTGTACTCTTCATAACGATTGTCAGTACTAAATCCATAGATACAAGGTCAAATGCTCATAATGGTTCTTGCTGATATTCCGGATCGTAACTGTATTGTGACGTAGAGTCAATTTATTTGTGTTGTCAAGCTTATATGTAATGGTCTGTAACTTTTGACAGAAGACATTTGCAATTACGTCTGGAAAGTCTACTGGAGAGAAGGTAGTTGGAAGTGTTGTACATATATTCCTTGACATTAGTGTGTTAGTTATCTCAAACAGCTCTCTGCTGCTTGAACTCTCCGTGAACTTAGTAATGTAGTGAGATTATTTAGCGAAATGTACTATATTTGTGACTTTCTTCTTTTCGTTTTCATAGATATGTTTACGAAGCTTGAGCCTGGTAGAAAGCCAAAGTCTCTCTGTTTTAAGGCTCTCATTTTTAGCAGTGCAAAGCTGGTCCGTCACATTGCTTTACCACGGAGAACATGTAGGAATTGGGTGGCTGGGGCTTGTTTTTCAAGCAATGAACACAGGCAGTTATCGAATTATTCTGCTGTAGGAGCTCAGAAAGCTGTTAGGTATTCTGTGATGGCATCCATTAATTTGGTTCTATTTATCATACGAAGAGTTTTCTTTGTAGCAAAAAATGGGATCCAATCAGCTTGTTTATTCTTCTAGGATGAGGGTGGTAGAGGCAGCGAAAACGGTTCTCCTTGATTGTGGCTGGGGGACGACTTAGTTACCGGTGGGTGTTAGATCCAAGTATTTGTGCTCATCGCCTGACGTTTTTAGCCATTGCTTGTTCAGGACGTAGACGTCGATATTCTGCTCGTTGATTAAAATCACTTGTTATGTACTGTAATGATCAATAACTATCATTAGTGCAACATTGACGAGAGAGAGAGAGAGAGAGAGAGAGAGAGAGAGAGAGAGAGAGAGAGAGAGAGAGAGAGAGAGAGAGAGAGAGAGAGAGAGAGAGAGAGAGAGAGAGAGAGAGAGAGAGAGAGAGAGAGTTTAATACAACCAAATGGTTTTATGTGCTTCTGCTAAACTAGATATAACATATACTTGCATTCACTTGATCTCATGTGCCATTGAGTTTATCTTATTTTGCAGCAGAAGACAATAATTCTTATTTGGATAATTATTAATAATCAGAATTAGAGATTCATTAAATCCTAAAGATCTATTTCTGGTATGTATGGGTGATTGTTCTCACATTCGTATCAAAACATTCGCCTACAAAGGTTTTTCCCAAATATATTACAATTCTTTTGAAACACTCGTATCTCTTCTGTAATTCATACTTAATTCATATTCAGAGTATAACAAGAACGTGTCATCGCAGCTTGATCCAATTGCAGTTGCAATGATAACTTGTGACATGTTCATAACTGAATAACGTACAGTAGCATGGCATTGGAACATTTTATTTACTTAAAGGTGAATGCATTTCCTTATGTTCAATATTAATAAGTCATATCTTTTTATTGGAAAATTTACGTATCCATAAATAAGAATATGATGAAAGTTAAAAATATGGGAAAGGTGAGCATCGATTATATTTTGATATACCAATGGTAGCCAAAGGCAGTTTCTTAAACGTTTCGGTAGTTTCAGTTCGCAGTACGTGTAATGTAACGTAAATATGGGACATGAAAATCATTGATGCTTTAGTGTTATATATCACATAGTCATTTATTAAAATCGCTATGACCATATTGTTGCCGGTTGGCCTAATTACAATACATACTGTCTTGCTATGACCTGCAAAAAACTCGTACGTCTTCTACATGAATTATTGGAGAAGACACTTTTCAAACCGATAAAAGTTATACAGTTATACGTACTCTTCTCGTCTTTCTGTAAGAATCACTTCTCTTGTAGGTACCCAAAATTAAGTACTAAAATGTCGGATCTCACTGTTACATCCAGTAGTACCAAAAAGCGACATAAAAATGGTTTCAGGATCCACTTTTATGCTTGTATTGTCCACATTAAGAGAACATGACTGAAAACATGAACTTAATTTTCCGTTAATCATTTTAAGCTATTAAGGGGCCTTAAGTGTTATACATACCGTAATCAATAAAGCAAAATATATTACCAGTATAAGGATCAGTTGCATATGACCATCTATTCTGGGTGGCATCTCGCTTCTGAGCATTGTTGGTAAAGTGTCCGTCTTCATCATACTCAACAGGCTAAAGTTGCTGGTGAAACGTGTGTACCCGGAATCTCAGTGAGGTTTCAGAGCATGCAGGTCTACAACAATCATGTTTCTCTCCTTTGGACAACTACAAGTGTAAAGCAGAGAGCAAGGTCAACCGCTCTATGTGATGTTTATTGACCTCACCAAGACCTTTGACTTGGTCAGCAGGAAAGGCATTTTTTATTACTTCTCAGTAAGATCGGTTGCCTCCACACCACACCACATACCCCCACCCAAACATAATAAACAAAAAAAACACGGCAGTATAATAATCTCATTCCATGCAGAACAGTCCTGTATGATGGATCATCTTCAAACCCCTTCCGAATCGACATAGGCGTGAAGAAGGGCTGCGTGCTGGAGCCAACCATTTTCGGGATCTTCTTCTCCCTGCTCCTGTCCAAAAGCCTTCGACTCGTCCACTGATGGTATATATGTACACATATATCCATGCTCGACGGGAGACTGATATACCTGGCATGACTGCGCTCGAAGACCAAAGTAAGAGCAATGCACTTCATGGAGATGATGTTAGCAAATGTCGCGGCTCTTGTGACCCACATTTAGAAACATCCAGAGACTGGGAGATAGTTTCGCTGAAGCCTTCATGCAATCTGAGCTCAAAATTAGCGTGAAAAAAAAGACAAATGTCAGCGTGCAAGACACCACCATTGCATCTTCCATCAAAACTGACGGTGTCACCCTGGAATCAGTCAACAACTTTACGTACCTGTTATCAACCATTAGCAATACTCTCTCGCTTGGTAAGGCGCTGCATAGAAAGCTTGGAAATGCATACACCATCATGGCACGACTAACGAAGAGGGCGTAGCAACACAACACTCTGACAGAGAACACCAAGGTTCAAGTTTAAAAGGTCTGCTTTCTCAGCACTCTTCTATCTGTAAGTGAGACATGGAGTACCTACATTAGCCTAGAGGGATGGCTCAGCTCCTTCCATATACGTGCCTAAATCGTATCTTGAAAATCAGCTGCAAGGCTGTGGGCGACACAGCGAGATTATTCAGAGAGCAAATACCCCAGTATGTACGCAATGCTAAGAAAACTCCACCTTCGATGACTCGGTCACGTACGACACATGAAGGATTGGAGGTTGCCACAAACAAAACAAAAAAAGAGACCTCATATATGGACAGCTGGCCACTGGCACGAGAAAAGTCGCACCCCACCCACCCCCACTCAGCTTCATGGATGTGTGCAAAGGGACAATAAAGCATGCGATATTTTATTCAATGGCTGAGAAATGCTGGCCGAGGACCGAGTCACCTTTAGACTGACGGTAAGAAGGGCATGTCAGACGCTGGTACGAGGAGAGACCAGTTGCCGGCAGAGGAACGTGAGAGAAAGAAAAACGCGGCAGCAACCACAGTAATTTCCGGTATGTCTGCACCAACTGCAATAGGGACTCTAACTCGCGTATTGACATGCACAGCTACAGCAGACGATGCCAAAACCCACTACAGACAACACCCCAATGGCGTGATTCGCATGGTCTCTTGGGACTGAGTCAGCAATGCTGATAATGTATGTATGTATGTATGTATGTATGTATGTATGTATGTATGTATGTATGTATGTATGTATGTATGTATGTATGTATGTATGTATGTATGTCAATAAGTAAGATAAAAGCCATTAAATGTCGACATGTGATGTCATCTCTTGACATTATTAAGGCTGGATCTTTTTAATTAAAGCTGAACGTTATAATGACATATAATGTTCTTGTATAAATGTATAAGTTGGTTACGGACACGTTTCATATTACAACTACTGATGTTGCTACAATTATTACTGAATCTATTGATATATAAAGAAAAATTAAAAATGTGATTGATACGAACAATGAGATAGGTAAAGACATTTCAAACGAATTTCAGTATTTCATTTAAAAATGTATACTGTATAATACGCAAGTTAATACGAATAATGCATAAACGTTTATATGTAATGTCTTTAATACATTGCGTTTTCGAAATCTCAAGGGCAAATGCATGAGCGATTGTATTTGTGACTAGTACGTCATGAGGCAATTCATAGCAAAGCAAAGAAAGATGGAATAATTATTATCTTCAAGGTTAAGTGAAACTGTAATATATACCAAAGAAATCAGGGGAAAAAAACATCTTTTTTCAGCGTTATAGTTCTAGTTCCCATATGTTGCCATCACCTTCCTCGTCCCCGTCCCCACCACAAATTAAAAATAAGGGGACATTACGAAGTGTACCTTGCTTGAATTATACAATGGTTATGATCTAATAAACAGTAACACTGGATACGTGAAAACATCACGCTTTGTAAAATTTAACAAATAATTTATTTCCCTAGAGAAAAAATGGAGGAAGAAGCAGCTTATAATTCTTAGAATCACATACAAACATAATAATCGTACAGTCCACAAATGAAATTTAGAAATCCTAGTAATAAAAATCTTCTAATGAATTCAAGTTTGAATCCCGATGAAAATTCCAGATGAAAGACGATGACCGTGATGTAGCCGGTACAATGTTGTTGTGTACAGTTCTTTAGAGAAACACAAGAAATAACACTCTGGTTATGAAACTCCCAATGAAATATCAAAATAATTGAAAGAAAATTTCATATATAACGCGAAAACTGGCTACAACAGAAGCAAATTACTTGAAGTGATTTTAAGCCCGACTGAGTTTATATCTCTAAGAAAAAGAATATACACTAATTTGAAACGCAAAAAAGTACTCGTTAGAGTGTCATGTGATCATATGTACATCACCTACTCCAAACATGATCTTGACGAAAAAAATAATTTTACTCTAAGAATAAAATAAAACAAAAGTTGTTTACTTCACCAAACATATTTACAAGTTTGCAAGTTTATGGTCACATATCTAAAAAAAACTGGAGATCACTTTCATTAATCTACAAATACAAGTTGAGTTAAACGAAACTGTTTACGTGGCTGTTACTAATTTTGAATTGAGGTCAGGAACTAGGTAAGCCGTAGTCGTTTACAAATGAAGTCTGGTTTACACTGATCTTCTGAAAATAGGTTTCTTAGGATGTAACAGAATACAATAATTAAAACTGACAATCAAACAATGAAATTGAAATAAATATAAATTAAATCAGATATACATAGCAATATCCTCTGAGTGTATTTACAGTAGGTCCTGAGACTAAATGTTGTTCGTCCGTAGATTCAATTAGTGGGATGTATGGGCTTGTTCTGTTCTGTGCGTGCGCAGGTTGCTGATAAGGTCAGCCCTTTCAAAAAATATTCGTTTTGATATGGGACGAAGGGTCAGTGGGACATATTCAGGAGGGTTGATGGCACGTTCATTTCTTGCTTGCCTCGTCAGCTCTACAAATGCTCTCTTGCTAAATTCTCACAGCTATGAGCCTTTGTGCACAGACATACGACAGGTGAATCCATCGCTTCCTCTTTGCTCCCAGGAATATGAGTTATTGTTCAACAATTTCAATACAGCTTTAAGATTGTCTTTGAATCATTTCTTCGGATCTCCTTGGGATCGCTGTCGTTGCTGTAGCTTGCCATAGTAGAGTCTCTTATGCAGGAGGTGTTCTGGCATGCGTACAACATTCCCCGCCCAGCGTAGCTGGCACTGCATCAGGATGAATTAGATCCTGGGGAGACCTTCTTAGGAGAGTACCTCAGTTTCTTTCTGGAACTTTGCCCTGCCACTTGACGTTGAGGATTTTCTTTAGACTTGTGGACTTCCTGGAACGGTTTTGTTACACCGTCCACGTTTTGCATGCGTAAACTTATGCTGGAATCACAAATGCCCTGTTGACCATTAGTTTGGACTGAATGATGATTCTTCTTATAGTCTACACATTGGCATACAATCTGCTGAGAGTTGCGCTTGCTCTGACAATGCGAAGATTCACCTCCTCGTCAATAGTGGCACTCTGTGGCAGTGTGCTGCCAAGGTAGGTGAAGCGGTTTCACCGTTGACGGTGATGTTACAGAACTTCAGTCTTCTTGATACTGGTTTCTTCTGAGCCAGCATTGAGGGTGCAGTCATCAGCAATTAATAAAGCCACTGTAAGGTACCTGATGTCAACTCCAACCTCTCCATCCCTAAAAGCATGGCGATAAAAGATTAAACCGAACAGTGTCGGTGCCAGAACACAACCCTGCTTGACACCGTTGGTAACGGGGAATGGTTCAGATGTCTGTCCTGAGCTCTTACTTGCATGCCATCGTGGAAATGCTGCACCATGGATACAATTTTTTATATGGCGTCCGTATTTGGCCATTATATTCCACAAGTCTTGACTGACTGTATGAAAGGCCTTTGTCAAGTCGACGAATATGATGGAAAGGTCGGTGTTTTACTCTTGACATTTATCTTGTAGCTGCCTCGCAGAAAATACCATGTCAATAGTCCCACTTTCTATTCGGAATCTTCAATGACTTTCTGACAGCGGCATCTGGTCAAGGTGTATAGTGTTGCGGTTCAGTAGGAGTGTCTGACGAGGATCATTCCTGCAATTGATAGTAAGGATATATCCCGTAGGTTGTCGCAGGCCTGCCGATTTCCTTTGTGCTTATAAAGGTGGATTATGGAAGCATCTATAAAATTATGTTGCCATATTAGCAAAACGGTTGGTGGAGCCTTTCTATCAGGGTTTTGTCCCCTTCCTTATAGACCTCCGCTGGGATGGAGTCTGAACCAGGTGCTTTGCATCATGTGCGTAGACGTATATCTTTCTGTTTCTGCAGTAAGGCTGGAGGATCATCCCCTGCTTTGTTGATGGGTAACTGGGGGAGACTACTGGTAGCTGTATAATTAATGATTGAAGGGTGATTCAGGACACTGTCAAGGTGTTCACCACATCGTTGATGAATCTTCTCTCAGTGTGTTCCGGTCCGCGCTGAGAAGAGGGTAGCTGGTCCATATTATATTTGTCCATACACTTATTTCAGGGCATGTGTCTCGCATCTTTCGGATTATACTGTACCGTTCGTTCCTACATGTGTAATGTGGAGTTGGGGTTGTTAAGGTTGGTTTAAAGGAGGCGGTGTTTCTCATACATCAACTTCTTCATCTCGTCATAGTTCTCATCAAACCAGTCTTCATGATTTCTGTTTGAGGGTCCTAGGATATCAGAAGCTGTGGTGTAGACCAGCTCTTTTAATGCCGTCCAGTCGGTCTCCAAATTCTGATTGTCAAGAGCGGCGCATTTAAGACGTTACATGGCATCCACGAGAGACTATTTGGTACTGGTGCATTTTAGATTTTCAGTCGATTATGAGCTATCTTTCCATGTGTGCGTCTATTGGGCTGAATGAGAATGTTGAACTCGGTGATGATTCTCCGGTGGAATGTCCAACAGTCAGCGCAGCATAAGGACGTGGTCACAGGAACATCGTGCCTGTCCTACTACTTGACAATGACGTAATCGATGAGGTGCCAGAGCTTAGAGCTCGGGTGCATCCATAACGTCTGGTTTCGGGTAATAATGAGGAAGACTCTGTTGGTGATCAGCGGTTCATATTCGCAACAGAAGGATACCGTTGCCGTTAAAGTGAGAAACTCCGTGCTTTCCTAGCACTCCATCCCAGGCAACATTATCACAGCCTACACTTGCATTGAAATCACCAAGCATGACGAACTTATCTGCCACTGGAACGTGACCTTTTCTTCATCTGGGTTTTTCATGGTTGGAGCACAGCAACTGATGATGGTTAGGTGCTTTCTTCCAGATAAGAGGGGGAGTTTCATGGTCAAACGTATGTCGTTTACTCACTTAAGAGTTCCAGCCAATTTGCCATCTCTGGTTTCTTCACTGCAAAGCCGACACCAGCCTCACGACGCTCTTCACTTCCACGGCAGCTCAAAAAGAAAGTATATCCGTTGCCCCTTTCAGAGAATTCGCCTTTATCCTGCAAGCCGATGTTGCACAAGGAAGAGCTGTCCACATTGTATCTAGCGAGTTAATTTAATATCAGGGCATATCAGGGCAGTACCAGCTTGTTCCTCCACGCAGGCTGTCGAATCCAGTCTTCACATGCTAGGTAGATAAATCCTAACTCACCAAAGGTTTAAGACTCGTCGGCTACCCTCAGCATGGTTTACCCGGCCAGTCGAGGCCGTTTTCCGGGATGTGGCTGCTGATCATACCACAGCTTCCGGGAGCCACAGGTGAGAGCTGAGTGTCATGTGGGGACCAAAGGTGGGCGAGCTACCACCCACTCACCCACCCCCGCAGGAGTACGATTGCTTGACCCACCAGAGGTGTTACCCCCTCACAGGACACCCCATCCACCCCTAAATGACTTATTTTGTGTCAGGTTTAAAAGTGTATACTACGTGTATTACATCTTAATTACCAACAATGCAATTTATTTATGTTCATTGGCTTCCACACCTAACGTACGCAGGTCATGAAAATAAAGAACATCAGTGTGGGTGACTGTTACAGTAACATACAAAAGCTTTTACATGCTTTCACATTCGGAGAACAGGCAATCATGAAATAAAACTTGAAACAATTATATATGCCACTATTATCATATATCAAAACTAAAAGCAGGTGCTAAATTAAATATATCCCGACAAACATTCAATTGTATATCACATTTAAATTCAAGTCAACATAAAAAAATGGAAATGATTAGAATCGTCTTTCTTTACGAATCACAGGTGTTGTTTCAATGTCAGAAAATAATGGAGAATTTCATCCTAGCAAAAAATTACGGCAATGTATATTTGTGTCCATTCTTTTAATAACACTTAAGATACCACGATTGTCTTCACAGAGTCAGCTGCAAATCTGCCATAATATTTAAATATTCAAATTGTAATGAAGTGTATACAAAGCTTCGTGTCAACGCGTTTCTGTTAGACCAGGTATAAACTAGGCCCCGTATGATAGATTCGTGATGAATTAAATCAAAATACAATATCGTCTGAAAGATTATTTGAAATACCGCTTACAAATCAATATTAATAAAATAACCTAGTTCAATAATGACATTAACTTCACGTTGGTTTCAGATTATGTTAATGTAAGAGACTAGCATGTCGGTTAGAACATTTTTATTTTCACCTTTTCTAATATAATATATATTGAGGTTTTAATGAATATTAAATGCAATACCAGGTGCAGAATAAAGTATTTACTTGTTAAAAGAGATATCTTTGCAGACATTGCTGACTATTCGGTCTGGAAAAATAGAGATTCCCTGTTTACATTCAACGTCAGTTGGACTAAATATAATTAAAGACCTGTGTAAGTGTCAAGTGGCTATTTTGTAAACAGTATTACACACATTTCAAAATGAATTATTACCATTTTGTAACACATTTCTTGCTAAACCGAATATTTCCCTACGCAAAGGTACCAACAAAAGGACAAGGATACGGAGACTACCTATACATACATACATACATACATACATACATACATACATACATACATACATACATACATACATACATACATACATACATACATACATACATACATATATACAAAAATTAAGATATATTCATCCTAGGATGATTGATTTATTTGTCAAGCGTTATATTTAATTAAATTATTACAAATAAAGTAAATGTATAGGATATAATATTCCTTCACGTGGCTTTTCTTGTGGAAAGTTTAGATAGCTAGAAGATTCTCCAAATGCAGTAGTACAATTTGCTGTCATGCCTTGACACGAATGTTAAGTAAATGTAAACAGATTTGTGTTTCTATACTTCGTCTTGCTTTCATTAAATAAGGAGGAGGAGCACACCGTGCCACTATTGGACTTTTGTGGGTAGACCATATAGCCAATAGGATTATACTTGATAATTTATTCTTTGCTACTGGTAGTATCTTTGCTGTAATATATAATACAACCCCTTGCACAAAAAGTACTCTTTGTCGAAACCGGAGACTGCAACTCCGCACTTTGATTCGGTAAGTATAATATAGTGATACATAATTGTGATTGTTTTGGGGGTTTTTTGGGTGGTGTTCTTACAATATTTGTCTTCAGAACTTATTAAATTTTCAAGTAATTAAAGTACCAGTTATCATTATCATTAACAGTTGTATTCAAAGTTTGATTTGTGTATATTTGAATCTTTTTATTGGGATGTAAATGTTGATTCCATATGTTATTTCCGTGTAGTTTTGAGAAGTATTCGGTTGTGTGAAATCGAATCTCTGTGCGTTTCTACTTATCTGTCTAATGTATTACATCTGGTACTGTCTGAGACCCTGGCTTGACACTTAAGTATTTGCGTGGATATATCCTTTGTAGTTTTAATACATTTTTGATAGGTTATAACTTTAATTGTAACGTATTACTTCACTCAAGTGTTGATGCAAAGCCACTAGCAAGATTAAAATATCCCAAGCATCTTGATTTGTAGACGCCAATATGGAATACCGTCCACATTTGTAAAAACAAGTTTTATAAGGATCACAAAATTGCAGCCGGATGAACCAAAAAAATAATAATAATAACAAGATACTTGCATGGCATGATAAAGCCAGTACAAGAGCACTGCATAACACTTTTTTCCCCATACGATATCCGTTGCTCAGAAACCTCAGTCATTACCGGTAGCCTCACATTCGTACCACTTATTACGTTTCTTCTCCCAAAAGGTTATGCACAAATTGCTCAAAATATTTAAAAGCAGTTGCTGTACATCATTTGTTTCGTGTGACGTTTGATATTCTATAAGGACAACAGCGAGGGTCACTCGGAGTTAGACCCCTTCAAAAAGATGATCTTCTTAAGGACAAAATAGCAATCATGTTAAACAAATGTCCACCTATTACTTTAGGAACAGACTGTTAGAAACATATATCGCCATTAATCGAGGAAATAAACCTTCTTTCAAATCACACCAATACTGTAAAATGATCTTGAGCCTTTGCGCCTACGCAAATTAGTTAATTATAGTCATTAGCTAAATAAACATACCTGCTATCTGCTGAATGAAGAACGTACGACATACTTTTGTTATTATTGTCTGAACAACATCTATTTGGATTCAAAGAGTATTTTGAACGTACGATCGTACTTTACTATATAAGCAGACAGTGAGAAGGAATAAAAGCAAATTATGTTCAAGACGAATAATTTATCCAACCAATGTTAAACGTTGAAGTCTTATTACTTTACCTTGTTCAACGGCACAGTTTCTTAATTGAAACGTGAAGTTCCATTTTTTACGAAAATATGGAGGTGACTCCGCCCACTTAGATGAGTGACATTCTATTCCAGGACGATTCACATTACGACATTATTGGTAACCTCCTGTTATCAGCTATACAAGAAGTGATACAACTGTCGACAGTCTGCAGAGCACTTTCATTCTCTGTCGACCAAAGTAACATCTCTTGACAGATCTGCGAATTTTGATCCATTGGCCACTCATTTTCCATTAAAATCCGACTTGCTGTAATAAAAAACATGTACAAATTTAGGTCGGCTATGCGTCAACCTAAAAACTGAATTACATTTTCTGCTTATCGGACAAGCATCTGTCAATCGTACGTTTCGAAACATTGTGCGTTTCCAGTTGTATAAATTGTCATTTCTTGAAATAGTTGCTCCTCAACTTTGTAGAAAAATACTTAAATATGACCAAGTCTCACAGTGTAGTACCATATATCGGTCATAAGCCAATCTTTGTCTTACATAAACAGACTTACTGATGATCAAACAGACATTATTTGTTAATAATGTAATGCGTCCATCTGTTACGGTACTACCAGTATCTCTACTTCAGCACTGCATCCTATACTCAGCTTCATCTGGGATAAGCAAATTGGTAACAACTATGATGTTGTTCCTAGCACGAAGTTTGGTTTCATTATCTGTAGGCAGAACTTCATAGTCGCTTCTCCTTCAGAGTTCGAACTGCATCTTAAAATGTTTTAGACACTTGCAAAATGATAGGGACTAGGCAAAACTTTTTCCCATAACGTTAACCACTGTATTCAAAATGTGTAACTTGTTGGACCTTGACGGTTTTCTTAATCCACAATAAACATATAATTCAATGTCTAGTGCTTATCGCTGGAAAATTAACAGTAAGAAATATGGTAGTTTACGTTACGGATATTCCGTTTGCCCAGGACACGTTTTTGCACAATGCCATTAAGTGCCTCAAACGTCTAATTGATTTCATGAGTGAGGTTGCATCTATAAATTCAAATGCGTGTATGTATTTGTGGAGAGAGAATTATTACCGACTGTTCTGACAGGGAACGTTTGTCAATACCATCAACAAAAGGCTCGCAGTGTTGCCATATTCTTCCAAATATAATGCAATTGAGCCTCTTCTCTTTCTGAACCGTATAGGTGAGCGTCTGCTACAGGACACACGGTACTGATGATCTGGAAAAATGAAAACCAGTCTGGAAATGGGTGGACATAAAATAGAGTATATATGAGTTTGGCTGTCAAGGATTGGTTAATAATGTGTTATGTTTTAAGGGGAAAAAACGTTTGCGAGCTTAATCTAGTTGCCTGTGAAAAATATAGCCACTGTTTTGTGATGGAATGTCAGTCATTTAACAATCTTGAGTTTGGAACACTCATTACTAAGTAACACCTGACTCTGACTCCTATCCTCTACAGATAAGCCGACATCTATTTTTCATCGATATATATATATATATATATATATATATATATATATATATATATATATATATATATATATATATATATATATATAGGTTATTATTGTAAGCACTCAAAACCTTTACGCTATTGAATATTGAATATAATGGTGTTTACTTAGGTTTGCAATGTGAACTGAATCAGTACCGTGAGTTATATAGACAGCCACAGCAATACAATGAATACACATATGCAAGTGCATTTAACTTAACTATAAATGCAATTATATGGTTCTATGTATGGATAAGAAGCAAAACTAATACCTTTTGTAAACCACATAGCGACTTTCAGTGGGATATTAAACACATATTCAGATATAGCACATGTTGCCAGGAAAGGGTAGAGGGAACAGTGTGTAGATTTTATTATATTAGGTAGAGTGGTTAGCACCTTGGATTATATCAAAGCAAGACATATATAAAACATATACCATTGTTTCATTTATGCGGTAATTATAGTAAGCAGTATGATATTTCCTAGTTGTGTTTTGAAACATAATGCTTTAAATATGATCACTTATGTCTTGTCAGGTGGCTGGTTGTGCGTTATTCGTTTGTTATACTGTATATAATAACAAATACGATCCCACTCCGTTGTTGGCACTCGTTATCTAAGCGATGACTGCCCTCGATATAATTGCCCGGCTCGAGTATGAGAATAGATAGAGTAAACTGAGTAGGTATACTGAACAAACAACTACGAGCCCCTGTTAAGATAAACAACAATTTAATCAAGTACATACACAATTATGAAACTTCCTTTCATTAGAAATACACGCTGTTTTGGAAATAAAACTTTCACCGAATTACAATAAATTCGAAATAGATTGAAATAAATTAGATGATCTGTTACTGATAGCATTAAATCATCATAGGATCGAGTAGTACAATCGAAGTCGACTCTTTGCTCGATTTTCATAACCTGCTAACCTTGCTCCCCGTTCACTGTTCAGTTCAATGTTGGTTCTAGAAGACACTTTCTCGTGGTAAACAGACGTTATGGCTAGTAATTAACTACACATGTCATCAAATGACCGTAGTTAAACAAATTGCTACTTCTTTTAGCCTTGACCTAATACATTAACGCACTATACATCGAGACTTTAAATTCTAGCCTTCATTTACAAAGCACATAAATTGAATACACTGTTGCTAAATCATCTAAGAAATTTAAATTCGGTGAATTCACGTGTATTCTCGTAAATCATTAACTAATGTAATACATTAAATTCTTAGAACCTAATAATAAGGCAAACAAGATGATAAATTCCAGAATTAATGTAACACTTCCTCTTCATAACTCAGCATAGTGTTTTACGACATAAATTTACACTACGTCATTCTTCACTAAGAATTAGGGTACGTCTTCAGATTCATAATTCAAAAGCACATTATTATACAAATGTATCAAATAAAATCATGCAAGAACTGTAACTAAAGTAAACATTATATAAATTGCATCAACAAATTACATGGAATTGTGACACTATACCTTTGTGTTCTTGGTGTGTCACTCCCCTAGTTTAGCGTTTTTTTCTGGATCACGATTTATTAAGAATGTATTTCTCTCAAATAACATCCAGAGTCTTAGTAAATAATTCTATCTCTTATTTATCTCTTGCAGAACAATTCAGACTAACTTCTCATTTCGCTAGGCCGATATTAATCCTACAAAATTTCGTGTGAAAACACCAACCCACCCCACCCCACCCCTTATTTAACCGTGACCGATCAGAATTAAATGTCTTTTTCCACACTATTTTTCTAAGATCAGCATGACCTGGTCATCTTTTAAGTAACAGAATCCCTGCGTTTTCTCAAGTCAGACACTTTTCGTGAAAAATGAAACTTTAAAATAGCGCCTGCAGTCAGTCTGATTGCTGAATAAACAAAGGTACTAATTAGTAACAACGGTCGCACTCTAAATGAATATATCACTAACTATACAGAACCCCCCTTTTGACACTGCGTGTCTCCATAAATCTAACTAATGGTTCTCTGGCTTGCCCTAATGTTTTATTAATAGATCGAATGAAATTTGCTCCTTCACAGGTCTCTTCCACCATGCATAATGGTGACGAACTCTCAAGAGTTTATGTCCCTTTCATTTATTTCAGTGAATGTTATGAAAGTTCATATTTTACATTTGAATAGACTTATGTCTACATTACTTTAGCAATAAATTATATGTCGTCTAGGGAGGAATGTTAGGAATTTCGTTTCATTTAAATTTCTTGTTCTGTAATAATTTATGTACATACAGATGGTCACCTTGACTTTTCGTTTTACTCCTCAACTACATAGTAGGACAAGGCTGGTAATATATTTCAGCATTAATTTGAAGAGCGATAAATAGTCATATTAAAATGAATGATTATTTTTAGATATCTTTAGTCTTAATATTTATGCTTTTTTTCTTTTTTAAAAATTTTATATTTTTTAATATTGCTCAAATGCACCATTGCTCTTTAGGTCTTCATGAACTTGCAATATAATTGAATATTTAATATCATGGTGTTTGCATGTTTACTATGGGAATTTAATAAGTATCGTTAGTCCTACAGCGAAGACACTTAGAAAATAGAGATTTGGCCTGTCTCTTATATAACCTAACCAAGTAAAATATGTATTTAACTTTAGATTACATAGTAACAGTAGTAATGAAAATTTAGTGTAGACTTTCTTGAAGTCAATGAATTTGACTAATGTACTCCTTCCTGAAAGTAACAAGCAAGATTGACAAAACAATACGAAAATAATAACGAGTAACACGCTTCTCGCTTGACACATTTTAACTTCATCTACAGAAAGTTTACAACATATCTCTCCAAGAAAGGGATTTTACAGCGTAATAGAGCGTTACAGTTCGTGAATAATTCAACACGAACATGATTCATTGAGTATATAGCATAATTAATAATATTCTCTCTCATTAACATCACTGTAACAATTAGAACTCATCGAAATCCCATTAATAGTTTCGTATCCGAGATTGAGCAAGGTAACTAATTAAACAAAATCTTCTGAAAAGTTATGCATCTTGTTCCAAATGTAAATGGCTTGCTATTCAATTTTACAACGCAGGTATATCGCTATACATTATGATCATGCAGAGGGTCTAGATTGACAGATCACATTCCATGGCTTTTACGAAACGTTTATACACTAATAATCACAAACCATTTTAACTTAATAAATTTTGAAGATGTCATTGAAATTGAAACTGCTAATTGCATTTTAAAACTTTCTGTTCATTTTATTTCTGGTTGCATTAAATCATTACATCCTGTATACATTACCTCGTGTTCTTCTCGTTTATATCAATACACATATCTCCATTTATTCCATCAATAAATATGTTTTTAACATGAGCTTCTTCTAGGCCATAACAAATTGGTCAATTAACCTTTAGTCATCGATAACTATGTTCAAAGAAAATACGCCACTGCAACTATTATCTCATATTAAACCCATGTATCTTTGATTAAACAAACTGTATGTATGTTGTTGATTACGTTGCAAAACACCGTAAACATTCCGCCTCGTACGTCCAACGCTACAAACAAGCATTCAAAAACCTTAAAGGTAATTAGTTCAAACACCTACCATGATTTCATGGAGATTTCATAGTATGTTTTAAATCTGACTAATGAGAAACAGAATACACAATGAATGTCTAAGTTATAAAGAAAAATACAGGCCATAGATTGCAATGCAAAGTGTGTAGTAAGATTTTAAAACATTAACATAATCATGTGCTGATTTTAACATGAACTTCTTCCAGGCCATAACAGAGTGGTCAATCATCCTTTAGTCATCGATACCTATGTTCAAGGAAAATACACCACTGCAACTCTTAATCTCAAATGAAACCCATGTGTCATTGATTAAACAAACTTTATGTATGTTGGTGTAAACATTCCGCCTCGTACGTCCAACGCTATTTTCGAATAATTAAAGGCAAGGAGCAAATGAATGTAAACAATACGTTCTGTTTATATTTTGTAGGTTCCATATTTTATGATGTTACCTTTATAAAATGAATTTGAAAGTTATATTATGCTTAGCCTAGTGTATTATTTGTAGTCAAAGCTGAACAAACTCTACTCAACTGTTATATAAGTTTATGTAAATAAATCGCGTAAATTATGCTATTTACAAACAATTTTGGACTTTATTTCTCACATTTCATTTGGTAAGTAATGAATTTTACACAACAATGGTACTCATTTGTTTCATCATTGTCTATGTTTAATACCCCTTTTGGATTTTGGTTATGTAAGCAAACAGTAGCGGTAAGTTTTGAGAAAACAGCGGTCACCTTGGAGAACATTGTTTGGGACTTACAAAAGACATCAAATATTTGGGTCCATTAGAAACTACAAACAAGCATTCAAAAACCGTAAAAGTAATTAGTTCAAACACCTACCATGATTTCATGGAGATTTCATAGTATGTTTTAAATCTGACTAATGAGAAACAGAATACACAATGAATGTCTAAGTTATAAAGAAAACTACAGGCCATAGATTGCAATGCAAAGTGTGTAGTGAGATTTTAAAACATTAACACAATCATGTGCTAAGAAACGTTAAAAGTTCTGCAACGGTCATTCAAAGGTAGGACATGAAATACACCAACGTTGAATATACATTATGATCTGAACGGAATTTAGCAATTAGTGACGTTGTTTAGTGCTTGGGTTCTTTTCACTGAGTAAAAAAGTAAACTTGGATTCAAAAGAGTTTAGAGCGATATTTGTTAGAATGATGTAGCTTTGTTTAAAGCCTAAAAATGTATGCGGGTCTTAAAGTAATGAATTCACGTTTACAATTTACTTGCATTTAAATTTTAAACATGTCCTGGCTGATCGCAAATAAATTTTTACCAGGCCGTTTAGTTCCCAATCACCTTACTACTGGAGGTATCTGGTAAACTGTATTGTAAACCGCCTATTATCTGGGCTAGCAGACAGGTAGAATATTTGCCCAATTTACTTCATTATGACACAGTTGATCGTTATAGAGAATTTGAACATGAGTGGCAATTTCGTCGAACGTCCATGCGTGCTACAGAATGTTATGGGCTTTCAAGGAAGGAAGCTTCTTAGTTTGTACAGATAATATAAAAATTCAAAGATCGGATGGTTACTTTTCAATTGCAACGTATAAGCTCACAATAGTGTCATCAAGCAATAATTATAATCTGTATACATCTACCTTTTTTAAAAGTTTCAATCTTCAGAAATATATCATCTGCTCAGGTCTTTTTAATCGGGTACGTTAATTTGCTTTCGAACGTGAGCTACATTTCTTCACGAATTATGCTGCAGTCATACGAAATAGTATATGCAAACAAAATGACGTTACCTTCCTCACATTTGAAACTTTCTATCCTATATGTTCAGCTATGTTCAGCTGTAAAAAAAAATATGATCTCACAATGACAGTTAAGTGGTTAGCAACAATAGCCGTTTCTGAAATGTGTCCTCAACAATAGTATAATCTTTTGTACACGCGTGTTCTAGATTTGCAATTTTTATACGCTCCGTATATCCTTTTTCTTATTATTTTGGGAAATATAGTGTTGCGGCATATCTTCTCTCTTTACAACATTGGTACTATACAGCTGTCTTATTTTCAAGAAATGGTCTTTCTTTGAAAGTATCATACACATCTTAATAATATACTTTCTGAAAGTTTTCTCTCAAATAATATAACATTTGCATATATATTAAGAAGGAAAATGGTTCTTGATAAATATAAAACCTCAATGTTTTAGAATGGTATCTGAGATAAAAACAAACAAATATAGATTCAATTATATACTGCTTAACTTTTATATTTTTTATTTACTCACGTACATCATTTTCAAATTAGCAGCAATGACCAAAATTACACATTACAGAATAAATAGTTCATCTATATTGTATGGTTATAGTCCTTAGACATCATAACTCATTAACCAATAATAATATTGAGAAGAAGAAGAAGAAGAAGAAGAAGAAGAAGAAGAAGAAGAAGATTACCAATAATAATAATAATAATAATACCAATAATAATAATAATAATAATAATAATAATAATAATAATACTATTTATACCTGTATAATCATTTTTAATCGATGCATTGAATAAGTTTTCAAGCTGGAACGCTCGCGACATAATGTCGTTCATCTTTTGAGCATGCCATGTCTTTGACTAAGACGGATTATATGAAAGGAAGATTAACTAATATAGCGTTCACTTTTGTATTCCGCCTGATAGCTGACGAGAGTTCTTGCGAAGATGAAGTTTGTTTCCGCCCTTATACTGCTTTTATTTTGGTCACGTGGAGGTGCTAACAATGGATTGCAAATTCTGAAGGACGCCGTAAGTATTGTTTAACTATTTTCATTGATAAATTCCAGTCACCTTTTGCAATATGATTAAAAAATGATTAATGTAACCGCCACACTAACATTAATAAGTATCGAAATTTGAAATATGTATTTATTGATAAAGATCTTAACATGATCATAGCAAAGTATGTTATAGTGTTTCATTGTTTATTTGATTTTTGAGTAATTAATCGAATCTAAATCAGTCTGGAATACCAAAATGGAAATAAAATCCTATTAGTGTTGGGTGTCTTTCATTATCTATTTTACGACAGATTCACGCAGTAGAACAACAGCAAAGTATGAACAAACCTTGTTCTTTTATCGTACTGGAAAGATATTACGATATCATCGGGTGTGTTCAAGGCAGTCCGCCATGCAGCACAACATGTAATATACAATTGGATTTTGTCACAGGGGAAGCCTGTTGTGTTGCCGCAAGATGGAACATTACAAGAAATTTACATGGTAATTTTTGTTATTAGATGCTGTAGTTTGTCTTGAAAAATCGCGTCGGCTTTGTCAGCTCATTATGAAAAGTATGCTCGATACCAAAATAAATAAGAATTTACAAGCAGTTAAGGATTTCTTTTGCTTGTGTATTTATGTTTTTTTAATATAAAAAGAAATAATAATAAATTGACAATGAGCACTGACGTGCAAATATGCAACCTATATTAGCACACAAAGAAAGATAAAACAATCTAAAACGGAAAACCTCAACGATATAATCAGACACGTTAGAAAGTCAAAAAATGTTCAAATCATGAATTGGAACTGTGCCTCTACTAACAACGTTATAACCTAGTTTTGATGTTCCAACACACTAATTAATTCATTTGGCCACGGCCATGCGCTAAGATTCAAAATTATAATTTGACCTACACTAGAATTGATTCCGCTGGATGAATTTAACACTCAGCTATATGCCTAAACCCACTATTTCTTAGTGGGTACACATTCTTCGTGATATTTGCATACATGATTATTAGATTCTTTCAAAATTTCTGAATATATTGCTATACCGTTTTTGTTTTCATGCACATATCAGAAATGTATACGCCAGTCACCATATATATATATATATATATATATATATATATATATATATATATATATATATATATATATATATATATGTATGTATGTATGTATGTATGTATGTATGTATGTATGTATGTATTAGACGTAAAGTATGTAAAAGAGCGTGACGTAAATATATCGGGACATTTTATTGAACATAAATTATATTAAGGAACCAAACATTTGCTATTATGTAGTTACAGCAGAACATAACTATTTGGACAAAGTCTATAGCGTAAACGTGCTAATAAATTGAACAATAATACATAGATTATAGAACATTAATATTTTGAGGCTGCAACCATCATAAACAGAAATACGGCAAATAGAGCTTGCAGCATTTCTGGCAGCCACAATAAAGTTGGTGGTTCAAAGAACGAAACATTTCAGCATCAAAGAAAAAAAAACATATGTTAATCAAATTTAAACAGATCAATTATGTAATACAGGTGCAGTCGAGCACCCTCATACTCTCCGGTAATTAGGATATATCCATCATGTATGGCTGATTAGGAATAACCTTTAAACGGTTGCGCACACTTCCTGAATGTGCTGTTGGTCTTTCGGAGCTGTTAGAGTACCCTTATACGCTCCTGGCGGTGAAAAGGCAGGTAGATACAGATTAGTCCTGGTCAAAGTGAATGATAGAATGATATCCCTACAAGGCAAGGTCGGTGCCCAGAGTTCTAGGTATGTGAAGCCCACGAGACCTGAAAGAGAAAGTAGAACACATGGCAGAATTAAGATCTTTAGGAAAAGTAATCAAAGGTTTACAAAGCTGAGACCATTTTGCCTAACATTATGTATTTATTAAATGCATCTGATCTCAAGCATACTAATTCCCACATTTGGATGTCACTGAAACCTTGTCAAGCCTCTTCAGTGGAATCCCAAATTCGAAAACTGTGGGACTTGAAACTTGTTAGAAATACAGCCACAAAAGCAAAGCGCTCTTCTAAGTTCTGTACTAATTTCTACTCTGGAAATTGGTTGCCCTTTTCGGTTCATAAAACGTGGTCCTGGAGTATTACCCCTGATGGTTAGGCATATGAGTCACCGGACATGTCGCAGGATTTTGTTGGACAGAAACTTGCAATATATATGGTTTTTGAAGGCCATGTTTCACGTGTCGGAAACTGATTATGTAAGACACTTATGCAACAAAAGGGAATTGAGATAGCTGTATCAAATTCTAATTCTGATGTGCACTTTTATTCAGTGTAATATCTCCTATTCTGAGAAAGGTATGTAAAGCCAATCTAAATATGACCGAATACATGGTACGCCTGAAATGGTCAAATATGGTATGCATCATATAAACTACAAGCTTATACAGCGCAAGTTTTTTAATTGACAAAAGAACATCATGATATTTACTTGTGTGAATGGTTTGAATGAGTTTTGAATAAGAAAAGATGAAGAATGGTCTACGCAACCCTTAAGCTTGTATACATATTCAACAGCAGAAATAAAAGTGGATGTTAAAAATGCAGCATATTTCTGGTTGACTAAGGTGAGCTATGAAAAGAGCCAAATTGATTTTCGACACTGGGAGAGAGAACTCTGGCAAAGACTCTGATTTGAACGCTTGATATTGCGTCCAAGTCTTCATATATGTGGTTTGTGTAGCAGGGTGTAGGACGTTTTCAAGCAAATGGTCAAGCGCACTCTCTAGCTGGGAAAGGTTGTAAGACACGGAATGCGATGAGGGTGCAGTTCAGGATAGGGTGCCAAGGCGTGGAAGCGTGAAACCTGGTGGCGAGAAAGAGCATCGGCGAGTCTGTTAGGAATACCCGGTATATATTTTGAACTAAATAAGGTATTTAATTTAAGGTAAGAGAAGACAAATTTGCGAATTAAATGCATGATTTGTGTGTCCTTAGAGGATTGCTTTTCATGATTTAAACTAAGGCTCGATTGGCAGTGTAGAAATAGATACATTTATAGGATAAGTGTTCTCCCCAAACATCAAGTGCCAGAAGAATTGGGTAGAATTATAGAAGCGTTATATTTTGATGTGTCCATGTCCGATCCCAGATGCCGTAGAAATAGATCATGTCTATGATTGCACCGTATATGACTGATGCAGAAGCATATATGTACAAGTTCAACGTGTCGGACGTTAAACAAATGTCAGGAAGGAATAATGATCTACCGGTTAATCAAATCTGCGTATCCCTTATATCCTGCTTTATCTCTTTTGTTAATCTAACTTGGTGATGCGGTTTTGAGATGCCAATTGTGAAGTTGATGTGTCGCTTAAGAAAGTTTTGTCTAAGAAAAACTACTGCGCAAGCAACCTTAAGAGTACATATTATGTCGGATCACTTCCAGAATCCGATAAATACATCTGCTAAATTGCAATGCACGTAAGCATAAATCCACCATCATGACAGACTGAAGGATGCAGCTTACACACCTGGCCAAATCATCTACGCAAATCGTATTACGGTTGAACACAATTGTTAAACATTTCTTGCAGACTGTAAGACTTGGCTTTATAATTGAACTGCACACAAACATAATCATTTGTAATATATATATATATATATATATATATATATATATATATATATATATATATGGGGGGTGAATGACAAAGTAATTTTAGATCATTTGAACAATTGCCGTAATTTAGTTACAATAATGTACTGTATCTGTACTCGGCTTACATTAATCATAGGGATTACAGGCAAAAAGTGAGAAAACATATTATTTATTCAAGGACATCTGACTTGATCCGACAAGTATGGTTAAGTTTTAATAAAGGTAATCAGTGAGCCAGAAATAATTATCGACACTTCTATCAATATGGTAGTATATGCTAAACTAAAGATTTTTACATGTAGCTACTTTTGTATTGGTATATTAATTGTTTTGTTTTCTTTCGTTTTTTTTAATATTTTCACTTGTTTGTTTGATTGTTTCTTTCTTAGGCCTTACTAGGAGGAGAAGACGCGGTTGGGGCTGGTTTAAAAAAACCTACAACAAAGTTAGAAGCTGGCTTTGCAAAAGATTTTGCCCAGACAGTATGTGGTTTTTCTATAGTGATTTTATTGTTTGTTTTCCTTCAGTTATGCAAATGGATATTAGTATGTATATATAGATCAAATTAGGAATTGAAATAATATAATAAAAGCAACAATATTTTCATAAAGAGCACTTATAACATTTATATAAAGCAGTCTACAAATTTATTCCGATAATTTTTTTCGTCTCGAATATTGTCTATTTCCTTTCACAGGCATCACACTGTGATATTGTGTTTATTGCAGTTCATATCCCGAAACCACCAACGTTTGATGTGAATACATGCCCACCGCCGGAGATACGAAATCAAAGTGAATACAGAGCCGAACAAAATAAGAAAGAACTTGTAGTAAAATGGACTCCCCCCTCTGCCAAGGACGAAAATGGCAAAATTATAAGGTATTATATTTTGCATCTGTGAAAGAAATGCCATGGCATATTGGAAAATCATAATATCTTAACGTCAAGTTAAAAGTTGATTCCCACCACAACCAACAGGAACAGCAGCAACATCATAGTTTGAATATTAATTATTAAGTAAACTTTAACGACAGTTTCATTAACAACAATATATATTTTGCCCGCAAATTGCTCAGTGATACTCAGGATTGCACAGTACGGCCAAAAAGGACATGTTAGTCGTGTGAACATGGTTGTTCGTGGATGATGCTTCATTACATAAAAATACCATGTATGTTTAAATTATATGAATTCGCTAGCATATTAAGTAACGATTGCTCATTCTTCAGTTAAAGGCTCACTATTCAAAACGGTATTATGCAGAAAAAAAGCCCATCAAGCCAGTTAATAATTGACCACAAAATCACATCGGAATCTACTTTTAACACTTGAAATGAATGTAATTAACTGATTATCCATAAGAACGCATGAGCTTTTGCAAACAGGCAAAATGTCGATTGCTCTTTGTTGCAGTCTTATTATTGTATTGATCCTAATGTATTTGATTTTTTTTATTTGTATTTTAATTTTTCGGATAAACCATATGTGGAACTCTTTCAGATTTAACCAACATGACGTCTGATATCATAACTTACCAAGCCATTGTGTTGATGAAGTCTTTGTGAAAAAGCTGCAAACTTAGGAGTCAAACGTTTATTTTGCTACATGAAATTATCTGTTTATTCCTTTGAAATACAAAGGGATGTAGCAAGTACAATTATTAAAGTATTTTCGTGTCTGTGACACATACATAGGCAGTGGTGAAAACAACAGTAATATTAGTATTATTAGTAGTTGCAGTAGTCGTGAATCAAGAGCAATTGTAACAGTAGTAGCAGAAGCAGTCGAAGTAAACAATACCGCTTATAGTAACGTTGATAAAAGTATTATTATTATTATTATTATTATTATTATTATTATTATTGCATTTAAACGCACGTAAATGTTGTGAAACTGCTCTTGTGTTCGTACCTGTGTACGAGTACACGTACTGATTTTCACTCACGTTTTAATGTCCTCTAATTCCTCCTACAGTTAAACATAGACACTTAAAGCTTGGGTAAATACAGATCTTATGGCTTTAGACTGTGCATGTGTATGTTTGCTCACACCTTGTGTGGGTCTATGTACATACAATTTATTTTACACAAATTACAAATTACTCTAATCTTAAATATCTGAGAATTAGCGTGTGTGGCCAATGACCCAGGTGTCAGTTCTTGTAAGAATGGCACCCCTGGATAATATTATTCACTAGCACATTTAGCATTTATACAAGACTAGGCTAAGAACTATTATCTTCCATTCGGTATATTCCTAGTACAAGAAACAAAACTATTCTTTCACTAACCCTACAATCCCCACTCAGCCAATAATCTATTTAGCGTGCGTGAGTGATAATGGACACGAATTTCACCATGATTTGAGATATATGCATGAACATTGTTGATATAGATTTATATAACTTGACATGTGATCAGTTAACAATCTAGGATGTTCATGTAAACTATAATTATTAATTAGTATTATTATTGTTATTACAGTGTTGTATCAACTGGTTTACCGAGTGGTTCTTCCTTTCCTGAAGGTTACCATTATATGTCTTATTCAGCAACGGACGAGAATGGTTATACAGCATACTGCACTTTTAGTTTTAGAGTTCAAGGTAACTATACAGCTTTCTTACCTCAAGACAAATTAATGCTAACACACACAGAGTTTGAATTGAATTTTTGTAATGCAAGATGATTATATAATTCTGTCAAATATTAAAATTACGGTAGTATATGATAATGATAGATGGTGCATTTTCTTCACTAGGCATCTCCCACAAGCAAAATGTTGATACTAAGCAAACTGTGAGCTTTAGACACTTATATTAGTTCATATAGAATTTAAGTATCGTGATTTTTTTTTCCTCGTGAGAGTTCACATAACCTGCAATGCACATTCATATGTAACACACTAGTTGTATCAAAACCAGGCTTATCAACCCAAATGGTAGGCTTAAGATTCAGTTTTCAGATATTCCAGCTCAACAAATGAGTTAAATTTAATTTTAAAGTTAAACTATATTTCACGTGTAGTAATATATGTAGTTTGTATGTGAATATCATCCAAATAAAATCAATTTACTCATAAATATTGCAATGCTGACAACCTAAAGAAGAGAAATATGTTGTAAGTGAAATTGTATTCTTACTAAATAATTCTCCTCATTTTCAACATCCGTTATAATTTATAATATAGTCACGCGATGTGGTAATGCCATTTGGCCACAGAACGGATACAGAAGCTGTGACAATTCCGACCCTATCTATGGCACGCGGTGCTCCTTCGATTGCAATGATGGATTTGAGCTCAATGGCGATCCCGTTAATGAGTGTCAAGCTAATGGTTCCTGGTCAGGATTAAACAATCAAAGATGTACAAGTAAGTGCTAGGTGTTATATTTCACTGTGTAACGTAAGGTTAAATAACAACGAAGAATACTATCTGCAAAACATGAACCAACTGAAGATAAATTGTAAATGTCAAGACATTTCCTTCCCAAGTTTGAGCATATATATTGACTTGAAGGCAGACACACGAACACTTACACTATATAGCAATTAAGCACTTTATACCCAAATTGTCCTTACATTTAAATATTTTCTTACTTAATTCTCTTCATTTCTGTTTGGCGATAGATCTAATTAAATATAGAACCCGGTTCCCGTCTTTCTCTACTGTGTTTATCCACCTCGCGTCTACTCGTGTCAATTACATCTTTAGTGATGGATCTCATACAGTTGGTAAGAACCATTCCTGTTTTTGTTCCACCTATTTAATCCAAGAAAGTGAAATTGTTTGTGACCTGACTAGCCTGGTATTAGTCTTCCACATCGCATGTCCTGGCCATCTAATTCTTCTCTTCCGGATCTCATTTGCATATTGAACATTACTACTGACAATTCGATGGCATTCGGTAGACTAGCATTAACGAATATAAAATTGGCTTAAGGCACCAAAATCTAGTCATCGATTAAATCGGTAACACTAAGCTGTACGTCCTTTCTATTCGACTGACTACTTGATAAGACTACCTGTGTGAGCTCATTTATATCTCATCGTCCATACAAATGCTATCGCAGCTCAGATACATTGTATTGGTATTTTTGCTACTCATATTAAGATATATGTATTGTGCCGAAATAATTATTGCTTTATTAATTCCTTACGTCTTGAGGGGATACGCAAAAGTGTTGCATTTACGCCTGTCTCATTTTCAACTGTGTACGTTTGAAGTGTGTGCGTCAACTCACTATATCTCTAGTTCTTCTTCTTCTTCTTCTTCTTCTTCTTCTTCTTCTTCTTCTTCTTCTCGTAAATGTTTATATGTCCTACATAGATATCGAATACAGCAACTCTTTCACATTTAAAAGCACGCCCAAAACAAAGAGTATTTTTAAAACATAGAAAGTCTGTTAATATTTATCTACATGAGACTGAGTTTCATTAATATTAAGACTATTACGTCGCATTGTCATGTAAGTTGATCAAGATACTTTGAATTTTTTTATGAGGTGTTCAACACTTTGTGGTTTTGTTTAGTTAGATGCAATGTCCTTCAAAGAGATACATTTTTAATGTACGTTTAAATACATATACGTTATTTTCAACCATTCTTTACCTTCTATCTCCGACTTATATGCTAGAGTAGATTGTGATTTCAATCTCGAACATATGTGTCAATGATATGCCATAGATAATCTGATACCAAGGTAACAACCAAATGTCCATATTGTATTCTGCTGATTATGGAGAAAGGAAATCTACGAACCATTTTGGGGACATTTCAAAAATTGTTCGAGGAATCACTTTCCTTACATAATGTTCCATGAGGAGCTCTGCCGCGTTAATAACTCAACAAACCTTTTGTGTTTAATGACAGAGATAAAATGTTCTAAGCCAGCCAACCCCAGCAATGGTTTTTACGTATGCCTCGATGTTGAATACAGCTACAACTCCGTATGCTGGCCGGAATGTGATACAGGATACGACTTAAGCAGACGTTCCTTCTCGCAGTGTGATGCCTATAAGACATGGAAAACCACTGTAAATGCTTCATGCATAGGTATGAATTTAAACATGTTAAAATTATAGCATATATGCAAGTGAAAGATGTGCATTTTAAAGGTTGGATATGTTAATACATGTTTGTTGTATCAGTGCGATTTTTAACATATCAAATTATATCAAAAGAGAAACGTGTATTATTCTATATTACAGATTCAAACTCATTGTAAAAACAAACGTAAAAGAAAATACAACCTTCCACGTTTAAATATTGCCGCGAGCAGTAGAACAAGATATATATATATATATATATATATATATATATATATATATATATATATATATATATATATATATATATAATCTCACCCATTTTCTACAACTAACAAATAACTTATTCATCTCCCATATTTTACCTGATTATTATATTTTTTAATTCATAGACAAAGAACCTCCTGTGATAACAAGCTGTCTGACTCTGCAGTCGTTTTACGCAGATGCCGGTACTACCAAGTATAATGTAATGTGGGTGAAACTGGAAGCTGTGGACTCCATTGACGGAACAAATATCAGTCTGATACAGGATTACGGTCCTCTATATGGCTCCAACATTTCTTCTGGATTAACCTTACTACAATACTATGCCGTTGACACCAAGGGAAATACATCTCCTAAGTGCAACATTTATATTGAAGTGAAAAGTAAATATATATCGGAAATTATGTTGATGTGTTAAGATCAAAAATTGTTTTGCTTAAGTAACATCTAAAACGACTAAAATAAAAATGAAACGTTCAAAACACTAACACGCTCCATATGTAATGTCTAAACTTGAATGTAATAGTCATGGTTATCAGAGTAATCTTTTTAATTGGGAACAACGAATTGAAAACTATGAAAACCGTTACATATCTGTTAGAAAGAATCATTATGTTAAATGTCAGGAAAGTTACTTATATTGCTTTCTAATGTATTCAAAGCATTTAAATCACGCTCAAATAAATGTGCGATACATCATTCAGTACCAACCTGTGATGACTATACCGTGATATTTAAATCTCATACAACCATTTCAACAACGCTTGCGTCATTACATGCGGCTTTATATTATTGACCGTAGGAATACTGTGACTATCCGTTGTAGCCACAATAGGACTTAGTGGTGGTGCTTTACTGCATTGTATCATAAAATTAATTAATCAAACTTCTATTTCAACCCTACATGTAATATTTTAATTACTTTGTCAAAAACAGAAATACATGATGTAACATATTCCATTTAATTTATGATTTCTTTTCTTCAGTAATCACATGTATGTACCCATCCACTCAGCTTCTCGACGATAACCTTAAATTTTCTTGCAAGAGTTTAAACTCAGGAGACATTTGCTCAGTTTCATGCCGAAGCAATCTACCACTCCTTGGGGATTCCACAATAACATGCACAGCACAGAACGGTGCATCAACTGGAATATGGACCTGGATACAAGAACCAGAGTGCTTAGGTCTGAGTCTTCATTCTGTATGATTTAAAACCTATTTGGGATATTATATTACATTTTGTATTAAATAGAAATCATAACCATACATACATACATACATACATACATACATACATACTCGCGCGCACGCACGCACAAACACACACACACACACACACACACACACACACACACACACATACATACATACATACATACATACATACATACATACATACATACATACATACTTTGTTAGAAAAATCCATTTTAAAAATCAATATCAGACAATTTTTTTTTATGAAAACCTGATTCATTAAAGAAAGCAGTATAACAAATGAAGCAATGCTTCTGGGAATTGTGTAAAATGTGTTAATTCATTTATCGTTGTATCCAAAAAAGACAGCTCTATTGATAAGTTAAAACACTCACACATACGCAGAGTACGACTTACTGAAAGATTTTACTGGAAAATGTTTTCTCATTATGCATATACAATATTAATATCCATTGTTATTTTTGTACATCATCATCATCATCATCATCAACAACAACATCAACAACTTTAATTTTGCAGTTGTGAAATGTCATGCTCTGGATGCGCCAGTGAACGGAGCGTTGGCCTGCGACAGTATTAGCAGCAGACCATTTTGTCAAATATTCTGCAACGCAAATTACGATTTGACGTATAGGTTTGATGGACGATACTTTTGTCTAGATAGTGGAACATGGAGTCTCAGTGATGTGGTACCAGGCTGTACACGTAAGTAACATTTTGACCAACATGACATGGTTATCCTACTTTTTATGACCATAAATCATGGAGTTTTTTATAGTTATAATTGGTATTTATATAGTATTTAATTATATACTGACATTGGTCATTTTACTCATTTGTATCCTCTGATATAAGATAGAGAAAAAAAAAGAACATACAGGGAAACAAATCACCGAAGCAAACTACATGTATATGTCAAGATATATTTCTTCTGAACATTGAACTTTCCAGGCAAGATATATGCCTGAATCAAGTTTCAGGAAATATCAAATAATAGTAAGACTGTATAAGATGGTATATTATATTTATAGTGATGATACGTTGTTATTATTGTTTAACTATATTGACTATTTTCTCGTGCGTGAAGAATAAACACGGTCTTATAATCAGATTCGATTTTTGTGTTTCGCATGTCATCATGTAAGAAATCTAAATTAATATTTAAGACTTGTATACAAAAAGCTGCTAGTCTCTTATTCGCTTCATATTGAATCCGTATTCTGCGTGCACAAGTAGTAATCATTTGAAATTCTTAATTCATCGTCTGCATGAGTGAACCGCTCCGGTGGCCTAGTGGTTAGAGCGTCCGCCCCGGAAGCGGGAGGTCGTCGGTTCGATCCCCGGCCGAGTCATACCAAAGACTTACAAAAATGGTACTAGCAGCTGCCTCGCTTGACGCTCAGCATTAAGAGGTTAGTGTTAGGACTGGTCGGCCTGGTGTCCGGATAATGTGACTGGGTGAGACATCATGCTACATGTCTGCGGCATGATGTCTCAGTGCTAGACATCACTATAAACTGCCTCACTGCAGACATCGTAGCGATATGACTGAAAAATTGTTAAAGCTACGTTAAAAATCCTAATCAAACAAACAAACAAAGTCTGCATGAGTGCGCTGCGCTATGTAAAGTGCAATCCATACATTCAAGTTGAAGAGAGCAATGATCCTCCAAACAGGTGACCATGTTACTTGTTTAGAACAGTCTAGTGTCTTTTCCCAATTCAGGTGAAGACAACTCTAAGATACTGCACTTTCTTTCGGAACTGCATTTGTCGATGTGTTTTGTCATTACCTTTCATTAAACAAAGAATATTTGAATTTGTTAAAATAAAAAGAACGCGAGTCTTTTTCGCACATATGTCTTCTTTTCGAAAGACAGTTTATATACTACATTGCGTACTGACTGGTCACAAGACCATAATGACAATACATTAGTAATTGTACTTTTGTCATTATCATTCATTTATAATAAGAATTATTGAATTTGATTTAAAAAAGGACATTTGAAGTCTTTTTGCACATATTTTACGTACTTAAGTTGTACACCTTTTCATGTTTATTTTACTTTTTGCTATCTACAGTACGTATATATATATATATATATATATATATATATATATATATATATATATATATATATATATATATATATATATATAGAAGAACATGTATTGAAATTAATTGTACCAATAATCGTGAAATTCATTTTTTGAGTTATAAGTGAAATAAAAAATAAATTAACGAATTGATATTTAATGAGAGGAAATTATTATAGTTTATACATACATACATACATACATACATACATACATACATACATACATACATACACGAGTGAGTTGTTAGTTGAAACATGTTCCAATAATATTCAATGAATTTCAGAGAAACGGAGCCCACGCTTCATCATGCTTGGGTCAGAATTCCTATATTTTTCGGGAAATTGCACGGATGAGACGGTATCGAATACGATTCGAGAGAGATTCTTGAATATTACTGCAGCACTGCAAGTAGAATACATTTGCAACGGATGCAAAATAGCCAACGTCAATGTCACCTGCGGGACCGTTACAAGACGCAAGAGAAGTTCGGAACAAAGAAATGTATCTCTAATAACACCAAGTGTATCTCGCCACATGCTGCAAATTTCACTTGATAGTAGTAGAAACAAGAGACAAGCAAATACATACGACACCACGTTAAACTTTGCTATTGTCGTTCCCTGGAATCAAGGCAATATGAGTTTAAATGACGCTTACGATTTCCATGACAATATCACTTTTACATTTCGAAACATATTAATAAATATGGTGAATGCAGGAAACTTTACAATCCCCGGTTACTCTGGACCACAGTACAAATTTGAAGATTACGGGATACTTCAGTGTGATGATGGTTTTCTTGATGTTGATAAATGCAGTAAGTGTGCAGAGAGAGAGAGAGAGAGAGAGAGAGAGAGAGAGAGAGAGAGAGAGAGAGAGAGAGAGAGAGAGAGAGAGCAACATTCATACGGTCTTAACTTTTCTGTATGATTCGGCATCAGTTTATACTACGATCAATTCCTATTCATTTACGTCATGTCGATGATCATGATATATTTTTCACGTGATCCTCATTATATTCGGTAAGAATAATAATTTTCATAACGTACAAAATATTAATTTTGTGATCAAATCTATTACTTCCACTGAAACGCATATAAAAAAATGTTATCCAGAATTTTCTATTTCAGTATCAATTAATATGCATTGATTGTTATGTAGCTGGAAATAATTACATCATACACCTGCAATTTCACATTGTTCGAATTTTCTGTACATGTTGATAGTCATGCTTTATGGTTCATTCATTAATTGATATATTTATTTAATTGAAGGAACGTGTTCAGTGGGAATGGAATATAACGTGACGACAGATTCCTGCCAGAATTGTCCGCTACATACTTATAAAGAATATGATGGGCTGTCTGCATGTAAAGATTGTCCTTCTGGTTATATTACGCTTGAGACGGGACGAAAATATTTGAACGAATGTATTGGTAATTATCTATTCCAGAGGGTTGCCTGTAAAGAAACAAAATTAAGCTTCAATAAATTAATCTATACTATTAAAATGATTAAATTCCATATTTCGCACCCGTGTTTGTCCTGTAGGATTACATTATATTACATATTAGAGATTGTTTCTTTACAAAACAACAAATTTTAAGCCTTACCTTTACTCAAATGTTATGTTAAAAGACGAAGATCTTGACCCTATTAAAATTATTACATGTACTTTGCATATTTTAAGATTGCATTTCATTTGATTTTTTAAAATTCCCCTGTCGTTTAAAATGTAAGAAGTTCAGTTTTCATACTGTTTTCGTTTTATGTATATGTTTTTTGTATGTACGTTGTTTATTATCCAGACGATTTGCAATATTGGAGAAACCGTCCTAATTGTGCGGTTACCACATATTTATATTTTAAATAACATTTCTAATGTAAGGCTTGTGAGAATTATTTACTGGTTTCAACAATATGTTTTTAAACAAAAAATTCTGAATTAGGAGACATTCATTTGTTGTAACTTTAAAATTGAATTAATCAGCACGCAATAAATACAGATTTCTCTTGTATTATTCCTAGATTTCTGTATGCATATGTATATGGGATAAGTTGCAAATATAGATTTGTTAAAGCCTCTTGATATTAATTACTATTTTTGTTAAAACTTTTCAGAGTTGTGCCCAACTGGCACATTTTCGGCTGAAACCGTTGTACCCTGTACACAGTGTCCAATCGGAAGTTACCAGAGTTTCATTGGTCAGAAAACATGTATCACGTGCCCTGATGGGAAAACTACAAACTCATCCGGGAGTACGTCTGAAGCAGCATGTAAATGTAGGTTTCAGTTTGAAAAACTGTAATGGCATTCTAGTGATAAACAGACACAAGACTGTGGATATTTTAACCAATCAGATGTTACCTTTTAAAATTACGCACAGCAACTAGAGCGCTTGATACAGAGTGTCGTCCATTTTCTTCTTCTTCTCATTTTCTCTTAACTTCTGAACACAATAAGTTAGCTTTGTCTTTTCAGAATTAAAACATTATCCTATTTACATAATGCTTGTTACAAAAATTATATTCTGTCCTTTTTACATCTCACGTAAACCAATCATTATTTCTTTCTAATATAAAAGTCTCAGCTTGATATTTTAAAACATTATAATTTTTGTATTTCTTACACAGATATACACATTATGATTTTTGTATTTCTTACACAGATATACACATTATAATTTTTGTATTTCTTACACAGATATACACATTATAATTTTTGTATTTCTTACACAGATATACACATTATGATTTTTGTATTTCTTACACAGATATACACATTATGATTTTTGTATTTCTTACACAAATATACACATTATAATTTTTGTATTTCTTACACAGATATACACATTATAATTTTTGTATTTCTTACACAGATATACACATTATGATTTTTGTATTTCTTACACAGATATACACATTATGATTTTTGTATTTCTTTACACAGATATACACATTATAATTTTTGTATTTCTTACACAGATATACACATTATAATTTTTGTATTTCTTACACAGATATACACATTATAATTTTTGTATTTCTTACACAGATATACACATTATGATTTTCAATCATTATGTTGGTAAAAAGGCCAATACGATCACAGCACTTACTCTAAAACAGAGCTGATGTGAGTCTGGCCAAGAATTATTATTTCTTTTAATTACTTTTACAAAACTACACTAACCAAAACATAAATGATATCTGCTGAAAGTATTGATAGTAAGACTAATGGAATGCTTAGAGGAAATTACTTTTCTACCCCAGTTAATAGGCAATAGAAAGGTTAAAATTAAGCCTTTTTAATACAAAGAATAATTAGTTGCTGAAGATATTAACAAATGTAAGCACTTCTTATCTTTGTGTATGATTTGGTTTTTAGATTTCGACATTTTTGTGAATACAGAAGTTTCACAACTGGTGACAAACGTCAGTGAAGATGTAAAGAATCTAACTGTTGCCCTGAGGTTTCAAATCAATGGTAAAGACAATGGATTGCCTCGCTTTTCGTTTTCTGCATCTCATGCAAATAACGGCGAATACTTTTCTATAAGTTTACAGGACACCATTTCTGTTCTGGTTGGGTGAGTATAGTATAAACGAACTGAATTGATTTCTACTCAACAAACTCAAAATCAAGAATATATTTCAATTCTACTTAAAAATAAGGTACACATACACGTAGGTTTCATTTTTATGTTTTTTATCAGACGTAGAAGAATCGGGATCATTTATAACAATATTGCAATACCTAGGACATGGTAATCTACATCATCCGGGACATTTCGCATGGAAAATCAGTACTTGTGGTAATAAATTTCGTTACAATTAATATCAATTTAAGATTACAAATAAATGAATACGAGCAGGCGGGGTCTCAGTGTTATCTAACAGTGTTACGAACAAGATATATTCCGGATATTTAGGCATCATTTGCCTTATAATCAGCGCATTCATCAAATTCTTAATATTTACGTTTTGAACATTGCTTTATATCAGCACAACCTTGCCATTATTGAACTGAAGTGTCACTCAGCTCCATTATATGCACACACACACACACACACACACACACACACACACACACACACACCATGCAGACTAGTTTAATAGCAGGAGGAAGATTCAATATAGCCGACACAAAAGGGATGGAAAATATCTAACTTTTAGATGCATATAATACAAAAACTAGAATTAATAAAAATTATTCAATATATATATATATATATATATATATATATATATATATATATATATATATATATATATAAAGATACTGGGCATCAGGTACAAAATCTATTTTGAAAGCGTGCCTCTCTCCCGTTAAAATGAAATTCATATGAGAAAATCAATTATGTACTATTTCAGACAGTCTTTGCACAACTCCTCCATGATTCTCGAACAAGGCAAATGGACGTTATTGATACTTACTCTCGAGTCAACAAGAAAGCGTCTCACTATGATGTTAGGTGGTCAACCACTATTGCAGGAACAATTTTTAATCGAAGTAAACGATACTTTAATTAAGGCTGGATCCTCAATTCTGATGACAGCTGGACCTAACACAAGTAAATATTGTTTGTAACATTGTGGCATCATTATATATATATATATATATATATATATATATATATATATATATATATATATATATATATATATATATATATATATATATATATAATTCCAATTTTTATGAATTAAACGAATTTCCTGTAATATGATTGGATGTAAACGGTCACGTGATGTTGATCTGGAATTGTTTACACTTCGATAAATTCTGGGACTACTTTCGGTTTTTGAAATATAAATAAACATTGCAGACACATTATTGTGAAACGATTTTGTCATCTGTAAAATATATAATTCTGCAAATAAATATAACTTTTACACTTTTTATACTTTTTCCAATATTCTTTGATTCAAATGCATAGTTTACTATACAATTTAGCATTCGTCTGCTACAACGTAACTGTGACAGTAGTCACATTTCATTTCTCACTAGATCACCGAGTGGGTCTTGTTAAGTATTAACGCTGCTGAGAATGACATAAAATGTTATTCTTGTATAGAATTTATTTCATTGTTACCTTTATATAGTAAGGGATAGCATCATCTTGTTCATATTTCCATAAAAATTGGAAGTATTCGCTGAAAAAATCAATAATGATTTCAGGTTTGATTGAAATTTAATTTAGCACACTTGTTGAGTCGGTATCAGTTATTATGAAAGGTCATGGTCATCTGACGTAACAGATAGGACTGACTAAAACTGAACAAGAATGTTGTCAGTAAACAAAATGTGTTAAAAACCACGGTAACCATTGCCTATGATGTAAAAGATGAAGTTCATGAATAAACGTAACTGTGGCTGTAGTCAATTTCTTCGTGTGATTCTGTACAGGTTATGTATTACGGGGCGGTGTGAAATGCCGAATGAAAGGTAACTACGCGCTACATAAATTCGAATGCATTATTGATGGAATAAGTTAATTTGACGATATAAATGATAAAATTGGAATTATAAGGATTAAATGATCATGGTTGGATATTTATTGATGTGTAAATTTTACCTAATCACTCACAAAGTTAACATAAAGTCCTTCGGACTTTATTTACTTTGTTAGTGATTAGGTAAAATTTACACATCAATAAATACCCAACCATGATCATTTAATCCTATATATATATATATATATATATATATATATATATAGAGAGAGAGAGAGAGAGAGAGAGAGAGAGAGAGAGAGAGAGAGAGAGAGAGAGAGAGAGCTGGTATGATATTGCCATAATTCTTTCTTAATTACACAGTGTGAATTTATCCAATGAATCAAGTCTTCAGTTTTCAGATATTTACAGTATAGTGCTGATGATAATTTTTATAGCATTATAACAACAGTTCATTATGCAGTTTTTTTTATCAAATATTATCAATTGTATGCTATGAGAATCAGACAGAATGTCAGTGCTTCTTAATCTTTTATATGTAGATTTAACAATGTCCATCCTTCGTTGTAATATTACGGTCATGTATTGAATATCGCATAGCTGTCTGCTGGAGAACACACGTGTTTATTTTGTGTGGAGCTATTTTCATCACTCGCAAAATATATTTTACTTTCCTCTCCGATGAATCTTTAACATGTAGACAGTATATATCATTATATCAAAATAGTTTTAGACACAGATTATGCATATTAACATTCACGAAAGACGAAGGTTTTATAACATAAATTTTCTCTCCTTTCCCAGCTGTAAGTTTTACGGAACTATTCATGATAAATAAAATTATATCCGCCGACGAGCTGGCATCCTTATCAAGTTCCTGTGAGTATCAAATTCCCGATTCCTTCCTCTCGATGTCCAAGTTTGCTGTTATGCACGGGAACGGGATACATGTCGTAATTCCTTCAACCTGTTACGGTATGTATGCATCATTTGATTCCTTGTAATATATGTGAAAGTAAACATTTAATTATGAAAGCAAACATGTTTGCTATTTTTCTTTAGAGCCTCTGTGATTCGTTGATGTCTTTGTTATGCTTCTTTGGACAATTTGACGACTTCGTTTAGACAAAGGTATCGTAAAAGATGAAAAACCGCTTAACATTATAATTTACAGCCATCAATTGCAATGGCTATGGTTCCTCAAAAGAAAGATTAAAACGAATAAACATTTGAGACAACCCCAACAGCATCGTTGTTATTAATAAGAAAAAAACGTACTTCTTTTAAAAGGAGAATTTAACGTAAAACGAGAAATTTGAATTCCTTATACTCCCGAATGTTCGGTAAAATATAAGAAATATGAGCAGGATTATAGTCCTTATTAAAGAAATAAAATAGGAGACATTTATTGAAAATGATACATTGTCTTTTTGCCGTTTATTCCCATTAGGTCGTTATTTGGTAGCTTATGAATCAGAGTATAAAGGTAACATTCTTAAAATATTTTCATAAAGTGTATATGCTTTTAACTGCATATGTTTTTTGTTTTTAAAAAGACAGACAAACTAGTATAGTATGCACACACCTGACCGAAAAGATGGGTCTGTGTGATCTAATGTACTGTAGGGCGTAGTTTGTCATAGTAGTTAACACTTTTAATACATGAACTGATGAAGGGGCATCCAAACAAGTTCTCAAGAGGGGGTGTGGTTCTTTGTGATTCAGAGAGACTTTGTGTAGGTAGCTATTTCACGGCTATACCCATCCTTGCTTTGTACTGAATCACGTTTAGAAAGTAGTTTGTGGAAATTCCACTTTTAAATCTTTCATTATTTTTTTAAATGTATAATGTCTTATATAAATGCATTGATTATCTTGCAACAAATATATAAAAAAATAACCAACGCAGATAACATTTAGCCACATATTTATTTCGTAATATAGCAAGAATAGCTGATTAATCTACGTAGTATCAAAAAATATCGGAAATGTCGGAACCGTCACATAGACTGGATTTAATATCATATTTTATGAAAGTCTAAATTCAGTTGCATGATATACTAATACAAAATTTCGTTTTTATATGTTCGCATTGAACGTAAAAGCCTAAATGTGAACATTTTGAAGATTTTTTATGGGCACCTGTAGCATTGGTAATTATATTGGGTTAAATTCAAAATGAAGAATAATTGCTCATTGTAGCTGTTGATGAATGTTCATCCAGTCCTTGTGGGAATCACACCTGTGTCAACAGTGCTGCTGGTTTCGTATGTAGATGTCTCCATGGTTACAGTGGTCCCACTTGTTCTATAGTACCTGACCTGTGCAAGGAAAATGGATGTCAAAATGGTGCCACGTGTATCAACAATGGATTAGATTACACCTGTTCTTGTCTACCCGGGTATAGTGGAGTGTTTTGTGAGGTGGACCCAGGTATGATGCAGTCGTGTTTAATTATCGCATAGTGACTCTCTCTCTCTCTCTCTCGATCGATCGATCGATAGATAGATAGATAGATAGATAGATAGATAGATAGATAGATAGATAGATAGATAGATAGATATGACTCCTATTATTTGGAGAAAGAATCAATTAATGTCTCAGGATACAAACAATGAACAATGACACAGTTATCATTAAAACAAATGTAATGAATGATGCAAATGCAATATACTGTTGGTTTGATTGAAACTATATTAGCTGCAGTGTCCGCTGCGGGGCAAAGTAGCCATTCTTTCAAAGGTTCATAATTAGCAAGACCTCGACCACGGTCAGGCTAATGGCTGCACATCGTCGAAGGAAACTTAACGCAGACATTGTTTCTTTTAATCTGTGACGCTTTCTTCCACACACCATCAGGCACGCGGATAGTGCCCCTTGCAGAAATCTTAAAATTTCAAATGTTTGCTTTTCAAAGCGATTGAATGTTTCATAATAGTACGTTGTTCTAGACCAGATATTCTCCTCATATCCTTTTTTTCTTATAACGGACACTTTCATCCAGAGTAAATTTGAAACACAGATGCAGGATGCTATTGAAACTTGATACAGAATTAACTTTGCTATGTGAATATCTATGAGATTATTTGCGCCTTAGAATATATTCACATCAATATAATGTGTTTGGCTCTTTCAAAATAACCTATCTCTGCAGGCACACACACGCACACACACACACACAAACACACACAGACACACACACACACACATATATATATATATCACATTCTGCCCATCGATCTATCTTTCTCGCTGTTAATATATGCTTAGATGTAAAGAACTATTTGTATTGTAATTTGTGTATAATCCAATGACCATAACAGTGTCCGATATTGCGGTTCATCGATCGATTCTTGATTGGTTTATAAGTGGGTAAAATTATATACATATATATATATATATATATATATATATATATATATATATATATATATATATATATATATAACGATTTAAAATTTGATCATTGGTCAAGTGAATGGCAATTGGAGTGAATGGACTGCATGGACAGTTTGTTCGGCATCCTGTGGTGGCGGATCAATGTCAAGGTCAAGACGCTGTGACAGCCCATCACCTGGTCCATATGGTTTAAGTTGCACAGGTCAGGCGCAAGAAACAGAAATTTGCAATATAGAAGTCTGTCCTGGTAAGCTTTCTATCAAATATTATAAATTCAGCATACATCGGTATTATTTTCATTTGTCACTAACATTTAAGCATAGCTCAGATAAATTCCTTTAATTGTTGCCACGAAAAAGAAAATTGAGAATCTTCAATGGACTTCAAAGTAAAATGGACATAATTATAAATTGATTGCAATAGTTGTCTTTTACTATGAATCTATGTCAAACTCGTTCGTTCTTGCTCAATAAAACATGTGTCATACTGTTTCTCCTTTGAATACGAAAATAGTCTTATCATGTATATTACGAGATAGCTAAAGGGCAGTAACTCTTGCTCATTACATCCCCTTGACAATCCAGCCTTTCTCTTCATACATACCGGTACAGGACAATCCATCAACTGTTTTGGATTTAGTAAATGGATTTATTCATCTCCTGCAGGCTGTATTTATTACTTTTTACAATTTTGGCAAATCTTCTGATTTTGCTCCTTACTGGGACTTCGTCTGTAAGACCGCGTCACACCATGCTACGTTTGACATCCACATGGTCGTTCTGTGTTGAGCTTGAATTGGACTATTTTCGCTGCTAAAACTTCTGTAATTTAGTGTCACCTGATATTTAAGATCATATTATTAATTTTCAGGCTGTTTTGTTAGTATAAAGTCCATTAGGGTCTTAGATAAGTAGCATGACTTTTTCAATTATTTGTACGTTTAGACAGAGTATTTAGCGTTGTGGTAATTTCGCAAATTACTATTCACTTAATATTTACGATCTTATTATTTTGATAGTCTAGGTTTTAATTACTACTAAATCCATTTTGGCCTTCAATAACGTTACCACAGATTTATTATCTATCCGTTTAGACAGTGTCTTCTATCCTTTTATTAATGTCAACACATTACTAGCTCTGCATTCTGTACATAAGAAAGATGAAAAACAGGGACAGATGGTCGAGTTCACGGCAGGATACCTCTGACATCCTTAGTCTTCACACCCAAATCTGCCTCCGGGTCAAGCCTTGTGGGGAGACGCTGTGAATCTCCTCACCTTTCACGCCAATTTGTGTCACACGGAACGGCTACGTCAGGGGACGGATAGTATATAGGTGTGGACCACCAGTCGCTGTCTAAGGTGCAACATTTGGTACAGCACACGCAGACGCAACTTATTCAGTCTACGCAAATACTCCCTGTCGTCCCATCTTTTCCTCTTAAGGATACTCTAGGTGAATATTCTCCCAATTTTAGGCAACCAAGATGAGGTAAGCCTTCTCACATGTCAGAGCACGGCATTCGGGCCTCTAAGTCTGGGTGCAAGGGATTAATGATAGATCAGCTGAACCCAAATAATAATACTACTATCGCACCAACAAAATCCAAAACTGTCAGTCGCTTAGACATTACTAGCAGTCCAAATGACCCAACATGTGGACCCCATGTTTGGAATGGTCCAACCACACAATGTTTGCCTGCTTGACCTTCCCATCTCGCTTGGCAGCCGACACTATATCATTATTTCACTAGCAAGTTCTCAATGAGAAACCGTACCGTTCTAAACCTGCTTTGGAGCAATTAGCGCATATGTTGGCCGGAATGACACATGTAAGGAAAGTCCCCAAGTCGACCTCAAACCGGTTATACCAGCCGGCAATTCTGGAAAGGTCGGCAATATCATCAGTTCTGGCTTTTCCTGTCATGCCTGAAATTAGACTACTTACGACTTATCATCAAAGGAGAGCTCAAGTCTTGCACGGATACAACCACGCGGAGACGTCAATGCCACCTGATATATATTATGCAGATCTTGGAGCCGGATGAGGACTCAGCGCAGAGTAAGTGTGATGACTCACCGACATACCCGTCTTATGACAAGAAGACTTTGGGGCGGGCCTAATTCAACTTAAACTCAGCCATTGAAGAACGTCATTGGATGTTGGTCACTTCGGAGTATCTCCTCCACCCCTTTCCATATTACAAGACTTTCTGGTTTCTCCTCCAATAGAAAATAGGTAACGAAATTAACGACCGGCGTTTGGTTTAAGCTTGGCAACTCAAGGGCAATCTTTTCAGAAAGATAGGTTTACACGATCTTTGCTTCGCGCTGTTATCAGACGCACTCCAACGTCTTCAGTGCTGATCTTCCGGCGCTTGGCAAGAATATATAAGCCGTTCACATGTCGGGTTTTTCTTATTACAAGGTCAATATCTTCCATATTAAACTTGGCCTCATTGCCATTATTTTGGCTCACCGAACAATCCAACGATAGCCACACAAGGAAGGCGATAACTGGAATCGCTAGTGTCTTTAATCAAGCAGCTTACCATACTATAGTCAATGCCGCGAATGGCTCGGTCAGTCTTGATTTTATCATTTGTGATGCATGTTTGCTGTCGGCACCGTTTAAACTGAACTATACAAATGCTTTGCAGAAGACCCATATTAAGTCTACTTTGATATTTTGAAAACTAATTTGATAATCTCGGAGGAAAACAGCTTCTTTACGGCATAAGTGATCTTCTTTCTCTTTTGGCTCATCTTTGATTTCTATCGAACAGTGAAAAGTCGGATCGTCTTCCATTCCACAACGTTGTCTATCTGGGTATGACGTTTTCACCAGCGGAAGTCTTACCTGGCTCCCTCGTGTCCAACATCAACAAAATAATATAACTGGTCGAGTCTGTTTTTGACAAAGCTCAGATTTCAGTGAAGAGCTCCTGCCTCATCTCGGTTAATTCAATACGGCGGCGGACATTTCCCCGCTTGGGCCTCCTTTTATGTACACCTAACACATGTCATTGCTAACTCAGCAGCTCCCCCTTCTGAGATCCCCTCGATCATTCCATCCGGATCACGCTAAATATTCGAGCCGTCTTGCTTCCGTGATGCACTCTAGGTTTTTCTCTCCAGGAGAATACTGCTGCAGAAGGCTGAAGTGGAAATAACACTTTGCACCGCCGACACCAGTAGATACGATTGGGGACCACACCTGTTGCCGAACTTCACTACCGTAGGCGGCACGTGAGAGCCAGAGGAGCGGCCTCTACACATCAATAAAAGTTTATCGTCAAGGCCTATCGCTTCTGGTAATATCGACTTTCAGACAAAATGTTCTTATCATGTCATACAATTCGGTTGTGTTGACATACAACCCCAAACAGAGGGGCACCAAATCACCCGACCTGTGTGTCCTGATATAGTAGTTTTTACGCTGGAGTGAAAATCAGTGCAAATCAGACACAACCCCAGCATAATCAATGTCCTGGTCCATACTATACCCCGGAGAGTCTATGTCCTTCACACGGCATGATCTCTAACCCCAGAGGGACTACCGATGATTAATCATTTTGCAACTAGGTGGAACTACATGTTGTTCATATTTGCTTCTCATTTTCGAGACCCAGAAGCTTTATGCCAAGGATGCATTGTCAATCAGTTGGAGGAGGTTATGGGCGTTTGCCTACCCTCTTACAGTCCTAATACCATAACTAATGTAGAAGTTACGTGTTCAAAATTGCACAATTCTATTGCCTCTCTCCTGAGTCACTGATTTACTCGACCTTGCGATATATCTCCCCAGGAAGATCCCACCAATCCCAATCACCTCATGCAACCACGGTTGATGGTGTCAAGACCGGAACGTATGACATAACCCCTTAAGTCCTTGTTTCGTGGTTGCAGTCTGTTATAAGCTCTGCATACTCAGAGATCTCTCAAGAATTTATGATCATATATAGACAGTTCATTTCCATTGGAGTAAGCAATAACTTAGATACAATTGGTTTTTATTACATGACGTGTTGATATCACATTTAATATTTGTAATTGTAGACTTGTCTACATATGTAATGGACTTTAATGGTGAATGTGAAAATCGTGTTTAAATTACTAGGCATTCATTTATTTATTCTGTAAGAGCTAGTATTATCTTATCTTTTTAGAAAAAAATCTAAACTCATACATTGTAATGAGATTAATTTAATACAAAATGTTGGATTGAATTACTATTTAGTAACGAATGACTTAATTGATCAACACATTTTAGTGTGTCCCGAGTTCCCACTTGGAAATGGCACTATGATCGAAAATGTTACGGTAGAGAACGATACGGAGACCCGTACAATAAAATGCAAAGACGGCCTTGCATTTGCACCTGGATTCGAACCAAACCAGGAATATAAATGTGGACGATCAACAAATTACAATTGGACACACGCATCGACTCTTAATCCTCTAGGCCGAACACCATCATGTGCAGGTGAGTAAGAAAAGACAAGTTTGAAACACATTTTTTATATTACCAGTTCCTCTATCAAAAACAAAATAAAATTAACACTATCATATTTAAATTAAAATATAGCCATACTATACCTGTATAGTCTACATCGACAATACAAAGTTCCTCATGTATTCATTAAATATCCGTATGAATTAATATAAAATTTTTGAAGCAGTGGAAAGTTTTAAAATGCATTAAACAATGTTCGTGAACCGCTTCAGCGTCTTGGATCAAAAATATTATAATGAAGAGTATAAAATAAAATTTTGTTCAAACTTTTTTTACTTGTATCCTCTCATCAGCTTGATAGAATACTATTTCAATGTACTTAATCGTTTTACTTCATTCACAAACACACCTTAATACCGTTATGTTAGAAATCTGAATCTAACTTAATAATTTTAATCTCTCTCTCTCTCTCTCTCTCTCTCTCTCTCTCTCTCTCTCTCTCTCTCTCACACACACACACACACACACATCTTGCAAAGCGTAGACACATAATAATGTGGATAACATTCTACATTAATATAACGGTTAAATGGTATACCAATGTGTACATTTAGCATTACACCGGGCATTATTACATCAGAAATAATGTCACGCAAATTTTTTACAACCTTGTTTATCACGTTCCCTTTCGCAGCGGTAATTGGACCTAGAATGATCGCAACATCGACAACAATCACGTACGAAACACTACCCTGTTCAGCTTCAAGTTTGGCAGACGCTACCATCGCAGAGAAGCTTCAGTCACTTCAGTGTGTTTCAAATAATACGTGCACCATATCTGTCTCTACGGCATGCTCAAATAATGGAACTGTGAGTGCAACAATTCAGTTGTCGTCATCAATGGATGGAGCAGAAAATTTGGACCTAGTTGCATTATACGAAAATAATACAGGTTAGAATTTCTATTCTTAATGGCTGTTTGGTAGTGTGGAGAGACATGGTAGCACGTATCAAGATTGACAGGTAGTCATATTACACGCATATCTGTAACTCGGTAACTATCCAGCTATCTATATAATTATCACAAATGTGGTAGATACTATTAATACAGACAAAAAATGTAAACATGTGTGAAATACATTTTATCGACTTTATTATTCATTTGATTATAATTCTCTTGCTTTTCGTCAATCAATTTACCACAAAAGATCGTACCTTCAGACCTCTTGGATGTTGCAATTACTACTAAACGTTAATTATTATATGTTATTATACGAGCTGGTGAGTTTAATATGTACAAGTTCTCTTCTTCTCCTAGAATCTATGATGTGCCAGCAAGGAAATGTGTGTGGAAATGCTTTAAACTTTAAACATACTTTTTGATTTATTTATATTATTATTGGTGGCGTTTTAGTGACATGATTTGCGTTTATGTGAAACAGTGACAGATGTTGTTTTGTGACTGACATTTGAAGACTTTGGTTGAGTCAAGCTTGTATCACGATACAATGAAGATATTTTGCAGAGACATAGGGTGCCTAACAAAGAAGAATTTAAGGAGGTGACTTATTGATGCTTATATTCGCAAATTTAGGCAAGCCATAAGGGAATTGAGTGTTTGAAGGGATAAGAAGGTGTACGTTGTATATCATCGTAATGCCAAGATTCCACGTCCACCATAACAAGTGATAAAGACGAAAGATATATTTGTTGAAGAGAAATATGCTACTAATAATACTACGTTTCAAATACAATGCTCTGATGACATTTTGGATGGCGACGTAATGCTAGAGTGTATAAAACAGCATGTTAATGAAAATTCAATTCACTCGCCCTTACCCGAGAGAGCCCTGGGGAAATTTTCAACAAAACCAACCTTTCCTCCCTGAAGAATGGATTACTGAAAACAGCAAGCGTTATTTTTTTTAAATTGCATAAAATATCATATGGAAGTACACTGCTTCTAATTCTGTAGAAATAATAAGATGTTTTATCATGTGTATAAGTCATATGGACAACGTTCGTTTGCACGACAGAGCCCGGCGACGTGGAACGAATTGCCCATTGAAATTAGACACAAAGACACAGTGGTCCCTTTTAAGAGTGCTCTCAAGACTCACCTGTTTCGACTGCAGGGACAACCTTAGCGACCTAATCATGTTTTGTATCTTATATGTTTTCAGCATGTTTTTCATGCTTTCCAATGTCATTGTTTTTGTCATTTGTTGTTCTGTAGTGTAGTCATCTCATTATTGATGGTGTAAAGCGCTTAGAGCTTCGAAAGATTAGGCGCTATACAAAGTCCTTATTATTATTATTATTATTATTATTATTATTATTATTCTCACGCAAAATTACCGCTAAGTGTTACAAGCGACTTAATTAAAGGAAAACATCATTATTACCAAATTATTAGCAATTTCTTCACAATGAGAGTAACATCAACACCCACCTGTACATTACTATTGCGCTTAATAAAAGTATTATGTTTGTTATTTTTTTAAAATAGTATGAGTGCTACTTACGATAAATACGTGGAGAAATTAACAAATCGGAAGCAACATTAATACAACATACCTTCTTTCAACGGTCATATCGTATGTAGATCTATACATACGATATGACCGTTGAAAGAAGGTATGTTGTATTAATGTTGCTTCCGATTTGTTAATTTCTCCACGTATTTATCGTAAGTAGCACTCATACTATTTTAAAAAAATAACAAACATAATACTTTTATTAAGCGCAATAGTAATGTACAGGTGGGTGTATAGATCTACATAAGAAAGTCATGCCAAAAAAATCAAACCTCGCATGCCCATTATAGATTATTGACAGTTATAGTTTTACAATGTTAATACGAGATTCATAAACAATTAATATCTATTCGGAATAACTATTAGTTCAATTAGTTCATGCGTTGCGCGTTTCATTCTAAAGCGATTGTTTTTCAAACCTACCTGCAGATAAGGTAATTGTATGGAAGGCCTTCGATCGTTCTATCAGGAGTTTTTGCGAAGTATAAGGTCTTCGCCGTAGTAGAATTGCTTGGAACATAATGTATACATTCAATTACATGTATGTTGAAAAGTAGTGCATATTGAGATCACTACTTGTAAAATATACTTACACTGCCACTGTCAGTCGCTTTATTCCACAAATATAACATCATTGTACTAACATCGGCTGTGGCGAAAGGAATTTGGCTACGACGGCCATGTTTCACATTCTTAAATGAATTCGGCTGGGTTTGTGTATTACAATATATTGTATCCTTGCAGACTTATATAAGTATGTATTGATAATATGGGTTGCATGTATATACGTAGATGAGTTGCGGCAAACAAGGATATGGATGCAGGTTAATCTACGTAAATACCTGACGGATTAATGAGTTAATATTTATACGATATAACATTTTACTTTTGCTCACACATATTATTTACTTTATGACATATAAATAATTATTATATGTATGGTGTACGATTAATTCGTATCCATAACGGCATGTGAATTGATCAAATATTTAATTGTCAAAACGTACAATTTTTAGTGTTGCATGTACCGTGTGCTTTCTCGTGTGAACTTCAATCCCCTTTTAAATAAAGGTTCGTCCTCATGAAATTGACGTGGATGCGACACGATGACAGTGGTATGACGTTAGCAATAATACTTTCTTCTCACGGATCTCTAATTATGTGAATCAAACAATAGTTGCACGTTTTACTTTATTTAGTCGTACAAACATAGGTGATGTAATTCCTTATTAACTGTTTAGTCATGGGACGTCAGGTTTCATGTAAGGCTTCGTTCCGGTGCACTTGGAAAAACTGGTTATATTTTTCCTTAAAATTATGTTTATATTTTATGTTTATAACACTATGTTTATGTTTTTCTATTACATTCATATTTGTTCCATTTTATTGTACATTAATTAATGTGAAAGTTTGATCATGAACTCTAATTTAGCAGAAATTGCAGCTTTTATCATTAGAGTTTGTGATTCATTTAAATATAATATTATTCTCGATATTAACTTTTTCAAAATCGTTTTCATGTCATTTCTTCTTTCCAGTAAGCGATAATTTGTTGAAACTGCTTGAAACGATAACTGAACTCGAGCTATCCACGCAGACACTCGTGAACGAAACAGCAGCTAATCTCGATGTTTACGCATCTAATAACACTCATAGAGTAAACTTGAAAAACATTGGTACTAAAGCTATCGTCGATTGCCCTGCTGGATTGATCGCTTCAAGTGGCGTGTGTGGTGGGTATAAAACTAATAATTAGTATTATTTCAAACAAATTTTCTATGTAAATGATAAAAGCCTAGCATAATTAAAATAATACAAAATGTCCAGATAAGAGACTGAGGACAAGTCGATTGACAGTGTTAAAATAGCCTACAACCAATATAAATGTAATGTCTTAAGCGCTGTATTTTCATAAATATTCTGACAATGTATAATTTAATTTTAAAAAGAGTACAACTTTGACTATATGTAAATGATATATATATGTATATATATATCGTAACAAAGTAAACAAAATAAAAGTAATATCATGTAATACGTTAAAAATGTGTTTTTATTATTAGTCGAGTGTCCATTGGGAAGTTACTACGACTCGTCATCATCATCTTGTCGTATTTGCGATCTTGGGACATATCAAGACGAATCAGCACAGTCCGCATGTAAAGCATGTTTGGCGGGATATACTACTGTTGGCGAGGGATCAGTCAGTATTCAAGACTGTACAGGAGCAGCAGAGAGGGTGAATCCTACAACGTTTTTAGACAAAATTTGATTGAAATCCTAAAACGAGCCTTCCTACGATCCTATTTTAACCAAAAAAAGGCGAACCCTACAACGTTTTCAGACAAAAAAATTGATTGAAATCTACATACGAAATCATTTTAACTAAAAAAATGAAAACGATTTTTTAATTAATTTTGGTCGCAACTTGTTGTCATCTACCCTCTCTGCTGCTAGTGATTTCATCACTAGTGATTTCAGTTCTGGGTTAATAATTCTTTTACGATTTTAACCGAATATTTGATCAAGTCCGATACGATATCGTGTCCGAGGATCATGTAGATTTATTGTTGCGAATCCGTGTGGTTTTGACTGAGCATGACTAAAGAAATCTCGAAATTGATTGAAGTCCATATCAGAACACCATGTCTGCCAAATATTTCTAAGAGTATGAGTATCAACTCCGTTGAATACAGACAATAAATTGCAGTTATCTCTGATGACTTTTGGAACCTGAGTGTAGCGTTGAGTGACATATATCACGTCAGTGTTTTTGTGACGCCCACGGGAAAATATTCTAGCAGGATTTTTTTGTTTATCCAACATTATATCGTCGTATACGACTAAATTGTTAATATCTCCATCAATATCATCAATGCTCGGTGCTTCATCGATATCGGTTATAAAATCAATGGCGTTCTCACCCTTAATTTCTGATGCATTCTCGTTAAAATCTTTTAGCACTTCATAACATCGTTGATCATCTACGCTAGGGGCAATTAAATACAACTTATCCCACTTCATCCATCTCATTATTAAATTGAGTAACAATTGCGTTTTACCGGATCCAGATGGCCCGATTATAATCATCCGGATAGAGTTTGGTAGCGCTGCATGATGCTTAATTGGTTCTCTTGTTTTCGTCGCTGAAAAATCAATTATATCCATATTTCTATACATAAATTATGGATCTATATTGTGTGAAGTGTAAAACGCGTACTGGCACAGATGATGTGACGACGATTACAACTAAAAATAACCGATCAGCGCTTTCTGGTAAATGCGTGCAATGTGGTACAAAGAAATTTAGATTTGTGTCTATGAAATCTGATTTAAAAAAAAACGAGGAGGTGATATCGCAGCCAAATTAGCAAAACTCCCTGGAACCCCATGGGCAAAGTACCCCGGAGAAAAGCACCTCCCAGGATATAGCTACTGTGGACCGGAACCAGACTTGATATCAGACTCAATAGTCAAAATCAACCCAACCCCGGTGAAGAACCAATAAACGCCATTGATAAGGCCTGTCACCTTCATGATGTTGCTTATAAAAGCAGCAATCTGCAACACAGGCATCTAGCAGATGTGAAATTAATTCATGCGTTAAATGCTATTCCTGATAAATCCTTCAAAGAAAAATTGGCTTCATTTTTAATAAAATCGGCTATGAAAAGTAAATTGATGTTAGGTGCCGGTAATTAATAATATGGAATCAATTTATTATTCTCCGAGGGGATACTGGAGGGGTAACGCTGCAATCAATAAACTCGCTAGAGCTGCAAAAGTGAAAAAAACCACTGCGGCTCATTGGTTATCCAAACAGGCACTATGGCAAATTTATCTACCACCGCCTAAACAAATTCAATTCTCGCATTTTGATGTGACCGCTCCTAATGAAGTTCATCAGGCTGATATATTATTTCTGCCACATGATCGTGGTTACAAATATGCGTTAACCGTAGTTGATATTGCAAGTCGATACAAAGAAGCAGAACCGTTAAAAACAAAATCGGCCACTGAAGTCGCTTCTGCATTTGAAAGGATTTATCGACGAGGTCCTCTGCACTGGCCAAATCTATTGCAGGTTGATCCTGGCAAGGAATTTCAGGGTGCAGTGTTATCTACAATGAAACATCATAATGTCACCATACGACGAGGGCATACTGCGCTACATCGCGATCAGGCCATTGTAGAACGATTTAATCGGACGATTGCTGAGCGGTTATTTGGATATCAATACGCAAAAGAATTCATTCAAGAAAAGCGATCCAGTGAATGGGTTAAAAGATTACCATCTGTGATTACTGCACTGAATAACGAGATTACTAGAACAATCAACATGAAACCTATCAACGCGATTAAAAAGAAGTCAATACCCGTACAACCACAAAAAGATTTCCCTAGAAACGCTAGCGTTTCCCAACCAATTCTTGGTAGTAATGTCATTGTGAGGTACTTATACGAACCAGGAGAGCTTGAAGGGGGTATAAAAAGGGCTACTGATCCTATTTGGAGCGTCACTACGCATAAGATATCTAGTATAACACGATCAACTGGTAGACCAGCAATCTATAAACTGGATTCAACTGCCCCTCAGCGGTGTTTTACTCGACAACAACTACAAGTGATTCCCGAGGATACTCAATTGCCACCGCATGGTCTTAACTAGCACCGTTGCGTCTATTGCACTCAAGACAAGTCAACATCACATTATTTCTGACATGACCGAGATTGTTATTTTTTCTGTCTACGGTGAATTGGCGAGGATCCTTATCCGAATACTGCCAACGCATTATACAATTGCAACTCGCGCAGTGATTATTCTGTTGTTTCTTCAAAGTGATTATTAGTTCAGCATCAATATCAAATTCTCGTTGTTTTTTTTTGTCCTGTTGTTTGTAACCGGAGAGTTTTTTATTAATGATGCTAACATCAATATCACTTATTGTTGTGTCATTATCATCACCAATGATTTCATCATCGCCTGACTCTGTCAGGACAATTCTTCGAAGTTGATTTATGTTTCGTACTCTGGATACTGCGAGATAGACTAAATTTGACCATTCGATGCGATTATCTACCATCCAAACAATTGTATCCGATATAGTCAATCCCTGTGAAGAGTGTATTGTTGCTGCGTATCCTAGCGTCCACGGGGATTTATTAGCACGCAATGCATCTTCAACGACATTGATATCAACCAGCACAATATCATTTAATACCAGAATTTGTTTTTCATTCTGTCCTGGAATATCAACTTCAATATTCTGTTTTCGTGTATCCGATGGCCTATAACAAAGGGGTACTGGAAGCGTTGCAAATTTTTCTTTATGCAATTCAAATAACTTCATCTGAAGTGTATCCCTGACTATTTTTCTACTTGCAATGATCAAATCGTTTGGTCTCCACGCTTCCCAGAAATCATTCATTGGGGTTTCTGAAATCACTTCACGCGCTATTTCGCATTGGATTCTATCCGGTTGTAATCTAATTAGCGCTTTGAACTCGCGTAATCGTTCATCAAGTGATCTATAATCAGTGGTGATTTCTTCATAGTAGTCTACAAAACCCTTTAGCCATTCATGTGGAGATGCACCGACAAATGGTGGTGGTTGGCCTTGATCCCCGCACATGACGACTTTTGTGTTTTTGGTTAACAACCACTCAAGAAATGTTTTTAATACATCTAATGACACTGTGCATATTTCATCCCAGATTATGATTTCAGGAATGAATTTATCACCCATTCGATCAGGAGTCCATTTGTCACCCTTCCATCGAAAGAAGCTGTGATAAGTGCAAGCATTTACCCCTCGCTGTATCATCTCTCTGGCGAGTCTGTGAGTCGGTGTTAGCACAATCATGTTAGTAGAAATACAAGTATTTCCACCACCACGAAATAATTCAATTGCACGAGTTGTCTTTCCTGACCCACCACAACCGTTTAAATAAACTGTCTTGTATCTACATACTGGATCAGATACCGGTGGTGCATTAGAAAATTCTGATTGAATTTCAATACGGTTACAACAAATATATTTATCATCCATGGCAACGTCTGCGGATTCACAATACTCATGTAGCATCTCCTTTTTAAATCGCCAACGCCCCCAATTTTCTTCGGGATCTGTGAATGCCGCTACAGCTGATTTGTACTTATTGTGTATATACATCGAATCAGTGGCTACTCTAACCGCGGTATTAGGAAATCTATTTATCATCGAAAATAGATTAATAGAAGCATAGGCTAACATTGAACTTCTCAAATGTGTGTACTGGGAATTATATCCATCACAGTAGGTAACAACCGTACCTAATTTCTCACCATTGGATAGAAAAGCATCCTTACGGGATACAAGTTTTCCCTGTTTCATTAAATCCGCTACAATAAAATCGTATTCAGCGACATCTATGATCAACCGCGAAGAGTATTTTGCGTTATCGTATCGTCCACCCTGGGTAAATTTACCGATTATTCTTCTTCCGAGATCTTTTGCTTGTTCTTTTTTAATTTCAAATAACTTCTTAGACCAATTTATGATTTCTTCTTCACTGAAATCTGGAAACTGTTTTCGTAGTTCGTTGATTATTCTATCTAGATTGGGTTGTGGTAGCCAAACTTCTTTCTGAGCTCGATAGCATATAATAGCCTCGGAAACAATCAACGATATTAGCATACCACAATCAATCATATATCTCAATAGCACTATTGGCATCCAGTGTTTTTCAGATAGGTGTCTACCGAGCCAAACATAACTACACGGATGTAACCCTGTAGCTAATTCGAATGATATCACACGAGCGAATCCGGTTATATCAAAATCAGGCAATGGTCCATTAATCGCAACACGAGTCATTTCATGCGTGGGGTGTCCAAATCGTTTGAAGTACTCAGCGCATTCCCCATACCCGAGAAAACTTCCGGGATAACACGCGGATATATCAATTGAAATCATACCATCACGTGAGTATTTCGTATTCCACAGTCCTCCATGACCAAATTCGACGCAACTCAATTTAACATCCTCGAGAAAATCACTTCGTGTTGGACGCCATGAGTTTTTTTCTCTTGCGAAGTGAGCTACCACTGATGGAATAGTAAAACTATCCGTGAGTAGTTTTTCATGGGAATTCTGCGGTGAAAAATCACTAGCGATTTTTCTCATTCTGTTATCTAATTCTTCAATGCGATATAATTCACCATTTGGTTTTACAAATTGATCGAATTCTTCATCACTTCTAAGTAACCACACTGACACAGGATCATCTTTACACAACGCATGAATAGCATCAAATAATCTCTCTTCATAGAAAACATCCCCGACGAACTCCTTAGGGATATATTTCACGGTTCGTTCTCGTGGAAATATTGTTACCGCAGGTGTCCACGCGTGTTTGTTATGATCAATAATCTGTATTGGTGCTCCATTTTTGTTATATTTCGGTTCGTATAAAACCTCTCCGGTTATCGTCATAACGGTTATTGGGAATCGTAATGATGTTTCTAATTTAGCTATATCAGAAATCTTTGCACCATGCTGTTTCACTGTCAGTTCCCACTCGGTTATTTTTCTACGTCGCAGATCAGTTAGTTTATTTCCTCGGGATGCATTTGTGAAGTGTTCTAGTATTCGTTCTGCTACACAATTAAGCCCTGACGAATATTTCATAGGAGCTAGTTTTGCGATATCGGGTTTATCATTTAACGGATATATCCCATAAACCATTGCTGTTACGGGATAAGATCTTTCGTAGTATGGTTTATCAATGCCGGTTAGAATCCCTGGTTTGGAATCTCTACTCACAATGACAGCTTTTTTATTCTTGAGGATTGGTTCAAATTTATCCTTAATAATCCATTTGCCTTCGACTTCGATAATGAATTTGATTCGGAAAAAATGCCGTTTTTCCCCAACACGTGAAATTATCACTGCTGCTTTTTCATCATTCATGGTAGCATCAACAACACCATCAATTCGAAATGTTGACCAACAATAAGATGCTCCATCACGCTTAAATTCATTAAAACAGTCTCTGATTTTACTAATCATGGCTTTATCAAGAATTGTATTCTTTGGTGTATTAGAAACTATATCGAGATTGAATTGAGCATCTTTCCAGGGGTAATCTCTCTTGGACGTTTTTGAAATCCGAAGGATTTTGGGTTTATCGAGATTAAATCTAGGATTGATTTTGTTACGTTTTTTGGGTCTATCGAGATTAAATCTAGGACTGATTTTCAATAATCTCTTAAACTCTTTCATGTTTCCGTCTCTTGGACGTTTGTTACGTTTTTTGGGTCTATCGAGATTAAATCTAGGACTGATTTTCAATAATCTCTTAAACTCTTTCATGTTTCCGTCTCTTGGACGTTTTTTGGGTCTATCGAGATTAAATCTAGGACTGATTTTCAATAATCTCTTAAACTCTTTCATGTTTCCGTCTCTTGGACGTTTGTTACGTTTTTTGGGTCTATCGAAATTAAATCTAGGACTGATTTTCAATAATCTCTTAAACTCCTTATCAGCATTGAATTCAGCATTTTTCGAAGTCAATCTCTTGAACTCTTTCATGCTATACTAAAAACAAGTCTCTAAATGAAAGATTTATGTATAATGAATCCCTGCAAATGAATCAGTCATTGAATTAGACAAATAGTATAGTATACGAATGAACCAAGAATTCAGACAACACCCTGTGAGTACAAATTATGAAGCATCCAGTGATGGTGTTGTAAGAAACCGTAGACTGAAGAACCCAGTTGGGTGGGATAATGGTATGGGGTATTTGTTCTTTACTGTTGGAAAGAAGAAATATTACAATCATCGTTTCGTGTATGAATGTTTCCATGGATTGATCAAAGATGGTTTTGTTATTGATCATATTGATTCTAATCCGAAGAACAATTCCTTATCAAATCTTCAAGCAATCACACATAGTGAGAATACCAAACGAGGGGGGACTGGGAAATACTCGAAAAAAGCGAGACCTGTGAAATCTTTGAATACAATAACTAACGAAGAAAAAGTATTTAAATCAATATATGAAGCCGGCAAGTATTTCAATATTTGTAGACCCTCAGTACGATATGTTGCAGAGGGGGTTTGTCGATCGGCTATTTCAAAAAAGAGCGGACAGAAAATTCAATTTAGTTATGTCTAATACGTCATATTTTTCATTTAGAAATATATCATTATTATAGAATAATGAATTCTGAAAACATGAATAGCATCATATCCGAGATTTCAAAATTGAAAGGTTGGGATATTGAACTATCAGATGGGTTAAATCCTGATCAAATCATGTCTGATTTTCAGGACATAGAATACGGAGTTAACAACAATAAATACATGCTACCAAAGAAGTATGCGCTCATCAAAAGAATTCAGAATTCTATTAAGGACTCTCTCGCATTTTCCAGTGACGTAAGTGTGTTCGCTCCGTTGTATACCATCGTAGAACGAATACGAAAAGAATTGGGGTACGAATACGAATTGAAAAAGGAGGTTAATTCTAAAGTTAGAAACCTACGGGCGTTAATTCAAGAAAATGAACAATTTTGATTGACCAACCATTTATCATTATTTGATTGTGACCGTCCCTCATAGAGATTTTAATTTTTTTTTAGCATTTTTTGATCAAAACTGTTGAAATCAGTGAATAAAAAATTGATGGCTGGTTCGGATTGATCACTTCCACGATCGTGTTAGGTTGGATTGAAAAATTGTTTTGCAATTGAAAAATTGTTTGCGATTTCAAATAATGGTCAATGAAGCATTAACAACCCGATTGGCTCGTGAACGACTGGATGCAATCAGGAGATTTGTACCAATTCGTGACTCTGTACGGAATAAACTACAACAACGACAGAGTCTTCAGACTGATTTTGCTGCGGGATCTGAAGAATTGTTTAAACCAGTAACCACAGCAACGAAGGGAGTAGAGCGCGCTATACTGGGAGATGGTCCCGAGACGGGAAAATCTGTTATTGGTGAACTCGAAAAAATAGCAGCGAAAACTGAACAAACAGAACAAATAGAACAAATAGAATCAAAAAGAACAGTTGATGATTTACGCGTGATATTTAACGAGGCGGGGTTAGCAGAAATTAATAAGACTGATCCAACAGGAATTCCTGAGCTTGTTGTTACGAATTATGAAAACAGGAAAAATATGTTGAAACCAGAATATCATAAGTTTGTTAGAAATATAACTCACTGGGCTGATATATTCTACAAAATCAAAACTGAAAAAACAGGTAGAATTAAGAAGGATAGTGCATCATATATTCAATATATCAATGCAGTGGGTATAGTGTATAAACAATACGAAGAGTTTAAACAACAACAAAAACCGCCAAAATTGCAAAGGCGGCGACAGCAACCTGCAAAGAAAATATCTTTTTCACCTAAAAAAAAACAACTACCACCTGATGATGATTTTCTTGATTATTTATTACAAGAAGCCGATTTAGAAAAACAGGATGAAGCAACTGGTTATAGCGGAAGTGGATTGCAAGATTCCAGTGGAAACTCAAAGAGTGAAAACGCTAGCGTTTCATGCCCTGGTAGTGTTATCAATGATATATCACGATTAGAAGTTCTTGTAGGAGGTTTCCGAGCTGGAAATAACTCACCGGAAATAATTAATGAAGCAGCTGATATCTGTAGACGGTTATTTGCCGGCGGTATCATGGATATCAAAACATATCGAGATTTCATTGACGAGTTAGTGGAAAGTGGGTATCACAGTGATTAATCACCGAGACTGAATAAAAACGCTAGCGTGGAAATCCGAAGGATTTCACAATTGAAAAATGGTTTCTGATTTCAAATAATGATCATACACTACAATCATGATAAACCAACCCCCGTCTACGTAGTTAATTCACGGTTTCCAGTTTATAGAGCATACTACGGAGATGGTTTAGGCAATACCATTGCGGGGTTATTTGCGAGAATGGCTCCAAAAGTGATGCCGTTGGCTAAACAACTAGGAATGAAAGCCATTGAAGTTATTCGTGATAAGGGTATTGGTGCTGTTGGAGATCTTGCTGGAAAAGCATTTTCAACTGCGAGGAATAAATTAACATCATTAGTGAAATCACGGATGAAATCCAAAGGATTTTCAAAGAAACCGTTACCGTCTACAGCGGAAATGCCTGCAAGTGTTAGTAGAATTATAAATAACGCAGTAGACGAAAAATTAGCGTCGATGGTAAATCAAGGGGACCAAAGCAATATTGCAAATATGATAGCAGGAAGCGGCTTTAAAAAACTACGTCGATGAAAATCGTTTATGATGAAAATCCTACGGATTTTTACGATTTAGACTCTGATAAATAGAATAAAATGTTCAAAAAATCACATGATCCGGCGTTTGATATAGACGCCCCAGTTGGCAAAGATGATTCTGTACGCGATTATCAATATTACGCTTATCATGCAATAGACGCAAATAGTCGATCGCGAATTGAACTTCAAGTCCATGATACCAGTAAATACTTTTTGCCCTGTGAAGCGTTTATCGAAATCGAAGGAGAGATTATAAGAACAAATGATACAGAGTATCCAGCTGGTACTCAAGTCGGTTTTGTCAATAATGGTATTATGGCGTTATTTGAGAGTGCTAGATATCTCATTGATGGAAAAGAAATTGAGTCCATAGATCGTGACGTTGATGTGGCTACAACAATAATCGGGTTAGCGAGATATTCCGATGATTATACAAGATCAGCAGGACCCTCTATGATGTTTGCAAAGGATGTTAAAAATACCGCTGGAGGAAATCAATTTATTATAAGACGACCACAGAATAATGCTGGTGCTGCTAATGTTGATGTCGAGAATATGATTATAAACAACGATCCTAACTTCAATCTAGGAGCTGCAACACGTATTTCAATGTTGCAAGGAGCGCGTAAATCATTTTCATGCGCGATTCCACTGCATCACATATTTGGATTCTGTAGAAACGTCCGAAAAGTTATTTATGGGGCGAAGCATACAGTATCGCTTGTACGAAAGAGTGATGATAACGACGCAATCTGGAGGATTCCAGCAGATGCTGCAAATCCCAATGCTGATGCCGGTAAAGTCAATTTAACAAAAATATCATTGTGGATGCCAGTGTTGACTCCAGCAATCACCGCAGAAGAACGATTACTATCATTTATGGACCAAGGAGGAAAGTCGTTGTTGAGTTGGCTAACCGTGAGTACAGATGTGAAGCAATCAAATCTGAACGGGTTATTCACGTGGAATCTAGCATCAAAACAAGGCGTTGCTGCGCCACGTCATATATTCGTAGCGTTACAGGATAACACACGAGTTGGCGATCAACGTTTCAGTCATATGATATTTGATCAGTTAGGTGTGAAAGACATCTCACTGAGAATAAACGGCCAACAGGAACCATCCGAGGATATACAACTTAATTACACAGAAAATCATATTGCACGCGTGTATCATCGTCTGTTGTCATTTATGGCACGCGATCAAAATGTCGATACTGGTTTGCAAATATCACAATATGATTTTAAAAATCTGTATCCGATCTATTACTTCTCACTGGAACATCTCGATTTAACAAGACAGTCCGTCGTTGATATACACTTTAGAGCTAATGTGACTCGTGGTGCTATTGCTAATTATAGAGCGGTTGCTGTCATTCTCAGCGACAAATCAATGCTACTCGAAGGTGTTGGAGGAAGAATGAGAGTGGTAGATGCACCAGTAGAAAACATGTAATTGAAATTGTAAACGATTTAGAATCAATCTATTATGTATAATGTCATATAGTGTTATTAGTGTTACGTTAACTCCCGGTCAATTAAAAAAATTGCAATCAGAATCGGCTAAGCGATGTGGAACCACAATCACGTTGAAACCTAATCAAATGACTGGTGGTGCAAATAAACTATCGCTGACAACTCGTCAAATAAAACATTTCAATGATGCACTTGCAGCCAAAAAAGGTGTTCAGATTACTCTCTCTGCAGCTGCTATCAAAAATATGATTAAAACAGGCGGTATATTTCCGTTGTTAGCTGCGATTCCAGCATTGATTGCAGCAGCAGCCCCAGCGGTGGCTAAAGCGGCAGCGTTAGGAGCCGTTGGTACTGCAGCAGGAATGGCACTAAAGAAAGCAACTGGGAAAGGATATAAAAAAAAGGGAAAGGGTCTAAGACTACCAGGAACCCCGTATTCGTGGTACAGCGGAAAGGGTCTAAGACTACCAGGAACGATTTATTAATTCAGGAACCTATAGTTCCCAAATCTTCGATGGTTCCTATGTCCAATTTTGATTTAATGGATGCGGCTAAAAAACTAGTGATTAAAAACTTCAGAGGTGTCTTTATGAAAGATCAATTACCACATCAACCAAACAGCGTTGAAACCGGAATCATTAATTTAGATAACAGCACCGGACCTGGAACTCACTGGGTTGCATACGCTATTGATCCACGTGGGATTGTTTATTTCGATTCATATGGATTAGCCCCACCAAAAGAGTTTATGCGGTATATAAAAACCCTTCCAATGAAGACTTGGTATTCTACACTACCAACACAAACGATGATTGACCCACCAATATGTGGCAGTGAAGTATTAAATGTCCTTGAGGCTATTTCAGCATCTAGAAAACCACCTCATATTGTCGTAAATGACTACACCAGCAATCGCTGGAAATCGAAACGATTTTAGAGAGAGAAAGAGTTTTACAATAACATGATTGATATTTGGGGGAGATCTTTGAAACCCAAACCCGATGGCACTGCAACTCCTGATTCTATCAAGGATATAACAAAAAAAATTAAAGATGAAATAGCTGAGACGTTGAATTTAGAAAGTGTTGAACCCAATGAAATAGTTGTATTTCAGGACAAACAGGGTAAATTGAAATCCAATAATATTTCTCTGGATGATATTTTGGTTAAACAACAAAACGCAATCGAGGATACTATCGCGTTATTTTCCGATCAGGGTAAACTCAAACCGGGTGTACTTGTTTCGACGATTACAGATCGATTAAAAACTCTCAACGATGAGTTAAACAATTCTCTGGCTGTACTAAAAATACTTGAATCTAAAATTGAAGATAACGGAAAACAGTTTATATCATTTCGTAGAAATATCATTGATAAATTTATTGGAACCCAGTTGGATAAAATTGAACTAAAACTCCCTGATATTAAAAAATCCATCGATGAGACGAAAACTTTCATCGAAGCCGTCAAAGGTGATTTTTCGAGGATGATAACAATCATTGAAAAAACAAAAATTCCTCATGAGAAAACCAATAACGTAGTATATACAATCCAACACGGATCATTTGAGTGGACACCTACAAACAACAAATTAGATATCACTGCAACCGTTAAAGGTATTTATCGATTAACACTAGTAGCACCAATTCAATTTAATATATCATCGTCGAGTTCATCCGGGGTCAATAATGTGATATCAACGATCATCGACAAGGATAAAACTGAACGGTTAACGATAAAAGCCGATGATAAAAGTTTGGCTAAGGCATCAGTAACATGGTATCTGGAATTCGTAGCGGATTTAAGTAAATAACTAAATCGTTCGGATTTCACAATTGAAAACGCTAGTGTTTTTAAAATAAACAACAATGACTTTGTCATCGACGCAATGTCGCTATGATCAGGTCAGAGAATTTCAAAATAGACTCAAAACCCTCACTGAGGAGTATCAAATAAAAATAAAAAAATACCGACGAAGAATCACCGCAATTGATGTTATTATGTACTCGGTGTCAAGCGTTCTCGCTGGCGCCGGAATAATACTTGCATCTGTTACAATGATTGCCCCGGTCGTAGTTCCAATTTGCATTTCTGCGGTGGCTACAATCGGGGGTATATTAACCGGGATAGCAAAAAAGATATCATCATGCAGCCAGAGTAAACTGCAGAATTACTTACTTCAATTTCATATTGCATCAACCGCATATTCGCAATTATCATTGATGATATCGTCGTCACTCGACAATACGATTATATCAGATAGTGAATTCTCAGCGATGGTCAGTATTTTTGATTCCGCGATATCGAAATTAGAGCGACAACATGAGTATAATAACAATGACAACACCGATGGAATCAGAAAACGCGACCCCAAAAAACAAAATGATCTCAATAATATCAACATTACCAGATTGTGAATTCTCAGTGATGGTCAGTATTTATGATTCCTCGATACCAAAATTAGAAATAAATCATGAGTATAATGACGACACAGCAGGAATTACTTCAACGAGTAGTGGAGAACACGAACCCAGTACAAACGAGTATGATATCAATAACATCTACGAAACCCGAGTTTAGTGTGAATTTCCCCTCTCCGGTCCCAGTGAAGGAGATAGCGCTAGCAAAATTACGAATGTATCACAGTTGGCCTAATATTAGATCGGTAGCATTTGGTGGTCAACAACCCAATAATTCACTGGTGTTCTCGTATAAGAATAAAGACGACGGTACCCCAGACTGGAATGTTGTTTCGATACCAACAGGGTCATACCAAATCGAACAAATCAATGATGAATTCGCGCGTAGAATAAAATCGATTACTGGAGTAGAGTCAAAAATCGCTATAACAGTTCATGAACCGACGCTATCATCCGCAATTGAGATAAGCACAGAAGGATACGTCGTAGATATCTATCAAAGCTCAATAAGAACCGTACTAGGATGGCCTGAATTACCGCCCCAGAGTAAAACTCTGGAGGAAACCGTTGATTTACCAGAACCAAAAAAAAATGATTATATCACCGACGTAATAAACTCCAATAATCCAATAAAGAGTTATAAAGATAATAGATTTATTCTAGAGTTTTTTGATTTCTTCGAATCCTCCTTTGAGGAAGTGATGGAGGGAAGGGGTCAAGAGGCATATTTTATTGTTAACGAAAATGATATTATGGAAAATTTCAAAGCGATGGAATATGATTTTTTACTATTGTTAATATCCATTAAATCCGGCTCTCTCACCCGAAATGAATTTATCAGCGTTGTAGAAATATGTAACAAAATCATCAATGACATGGAAAGATTTAATTCACAAATTATTCAAGTTATTCTAGATAATAAATACCCCAAGTCGAGAATAGGATTTGCAACAGACTATAAAATCCGCGTTGAAGATATCCCGACATTCAAACTACCGGGATATAACGTACCAGAACTAAAAAAAATTCTCAGTGATGCTATCGATGTTGGTTTTAAAATAATTCATAACGCATGGAAAAAAACAACATCACCGGAAATAAAAATCCTCAAACATAATAATGACCCAGACGGTGGCGGTAGGCATATCGCTCCGTTCAACGTGAATATTTCAACGGTGATTGCGCTTAATTTAGTGTGTGATGTTATCGAAGGAAGCTATCAAATTAATCTCGAACGATCAAATCAAGCTCAGCAAGGATATATTTTATATTCATTTGCACCAACAGCTCCTCCAGGGTTTTTAATTATTGAAAACCCAATTAATCCTGTCTATATGCGATGCCATAATAATTCATTAACCAGAATTAATTTCAAACTCACCGACCAGTCAAATAATCTGATTGATTTACAAGAAGAGGTGTTAGCGATTAGTCTGTTTGTAAAATCATAAATGATTTTCATCCTAAAGACTCGATCAAATTATTTATTATTTTTGTTAACCCAGAACTGAAATCACTAGTGATGAAATCACTAGCAGCAGAGAGGGTAGATGACAACAAGTTGCGACCAAAATTAATTAAAAAATCGTTTTCATTTTTTTAGTTAAAATGATTTCGTATGTAGATTTCAATCAATTTTTTTGTCTGAAAACGTTGTAGGGTTCGCCTTTTTTTGGTTAAAATAGGATCGTAGGAAGGCTCGTTTTAGGATTTCAATCAAATTTTGTCTAAAAACGTTGTAGGATTCACCCTCTCTGCTGCTACAGGTAATACACGATCCATTTTAAAACAGCGTACACTATTCAGATAGTATGTCACAAGATATACATATTAAACTCTCATTATCAATGTTATCTAAAATGCATGCTAATACGTGTATTGTTGTGAAAACATTGACCACATACGAACTTAATAGTTTAGTAAGTAATAAATTAAGTTACAGTTGTCTGCCCATATAGAGCACAGGTGCTCGACACAAGCTTGATGTGAAGAAAAAAAAACACAACAATAATCTCAAGGAAAATGTCATGCAGAGTGTTAAAAATACCTTAGATTACCCCCATGACCCATTTTGACATAGGACCCTCTCTATCATTCTATATAAAAATGGGTCATGTGGGTAAACTAAAGTATTGTTATCACTCTGCATGATTTTGTACTTTAAGAATATTGAGATTATTGTTTTTTTCCCACATCAAGCTCGCGTCGAGCACCTGTGATATAGAGGTGCATGGTCTTAAAGTAATGAATAATGAAAGACTATATAATGAAATATATATATATATATATATATTTATATATATATATATATATATATATATATATATATATATATATATGTACGACTTAAAAGGTGAAGTGGTAAAGAAAGAAGTTTGGACTGGTACTTTAATGATATGTTTTACAGTTTAAATGCATGTAAACCAGTCATAATGGGTAAAGTGGTAAAGAAAGAAGTTTGGAATGGTTTTGGTATACTTTAATGATATGTTTTTAAGTTTAAATGCCTTTAAACCAGTCATTTCTACCATTTGAGAGTCGATTTGACACAACACTTCAATGTAGAAACATACGTCTGTCTGCGTGTGAATCAGGCTGTTTGCTAGTTGCAATGGCTTGGATTGGGTTATGTTAGTTTTGGTTGGTTTTAATTTTACTTTTAACCGATTATTCGCTATCTCATGCCGAGAGGCAGGAGATATGAACCTTTATCAAGGACAGATACAGGCAGCTAACCCATGCTGGCTTGGATGGATATAGAATATGAGACCTGGTTAGGGCTAGTATAGAATGTGAGACCTGGTTTGGGTTGGTATAGAATGTGAGACCTGGTTTGGGTTGGTATAGAATGTGAGACCTGGTTTGGGTTGGTATAGAATGTGAGACCTGGTTTGGGTTGGTATAGAATATGAGACCTGGTTTGGGTTAATATAGAATGTGAGACCTGGTTTGGGTTGGTATAGAATGTGAGACCTGGTTTGGGATGGTATAGAACGTGAGACCTGGTTTGGGTTGGTATAGAATGTGAAACCTGGTTTGGGTTGGTATAGAATGTGAGACCTGGTTTGGGATGGTATAGAATGTGAGACCTGGTTTGGGTTAGTATAGAATGTGAGGCCTGGTTTGGGTTGGTATAGAATGTGAGACCTGGTTTGGGTTGGTATAGAATGTGAGACCTGGTTTGGGTTAGTATAGAATGTGAGACCTGGTTTGGGTTGGTATAGAATGTGAGACCTGGTTTGGGTTGGTATAGAATGTGAGACCTGGTTTGGGTTGGTATAGAATGTGAGACCTGGTGTGGGTTGGTATAGAATGTGAGACCTGGTTTGGGTTGGTATATAATGTGAGATCTGGTTAGGGTTGGTATAGAACATGATACCTGGTTTGGGTGCGAATAGAAATAAGATCTGGCTTGGGTGGGTATAGGACAGGAGACTTGGCTTAGGTGGGTATAGAATGTTAGACTTGGCTTAGGTAGGTATAGATGAATAGACCTAGCCTAAGTGGGTATAGAATGCAAGACCTGGCTTGGGTGCGTATAGAAATAAGTTCTGGCTTGGGTGAAATTAGAACAAGAGACTTGGCTTAGACAGGTAAAGATGAATAGACCTAGCCTAGGTAGGAATAGAACGCAAGACCTGGCATGGGTGGGAAAAGAACAGGAGACTTAGCTTAGGTGGGTATATAATGTTAGACTTGGCTTAGGTGGGTATAGAATGTTAGAATTGCCTTAGGTGGGTATAGAATGTTAGACCAGTGGCGTAGCGAGGATATTTGGCGCCGAGGGCAAAATACCCAAATTTGCGGCACCCAGGGCAAAACATCCAAAATTTGCGCCCCTGGCTGCCAGTGTTGCGCAGTTATGTTGATACTTTGGGCTGATTTGGCGCCCCCACCCCCGCTAGCCACTGGCGCCCGGGGCGAATGTCCTACCTGCGGCCACCCCACCCCCCACCCCCCATCGTTACACCACTGTGTTAGACTTGGCTTAGATGGGTATAGAATGTTAGACTTGGTTTAGGTCGGTAATGTAAGACCTGGCTTTTGTGGGTATAGAATGTGAGATCTGGCTTGGGTGGGTATAGAACGTGAGACCTGGCATGGGGGTATAAAAGGCGAGACCTTTGGATTACGAGTAGCACACTCTTACAACTCAGCTAATGCTTTTCTTTTTAAGTGGCTAAACGGTGGAGACTTTGTTTTTTTCTCCGAGATACTTAATTTATATATAACTTAACCCTGACATCACACAATATACACGTATTTGTTATATCCCCCAAAATATGTCAATCTATCTACATTTAAGAAAGTAATACTAATTACATTTGTATAATAAAGAGTACATGTCTATAAAATTAAACGTGTTGTTTATCTGAAAATAAAATTTCAATGAAATTAATAGATGTGTGTTGTCTGGTTCATTCATTCATAAGATATGTCGAGCATTGACTGGAACTTGAATGCCTGATGGTCTTTATGAAACATGGCATGTATGAAGGTCACCAATTGTTACATTTTATCTTTTAGTGAGTTCATCCACTCAGACAACACAGAAAATTACGACCAATGCATATACTTCGACAACAGGGATCAATGCAACGAATTCGCAAACTACATCCGCGAACACTACGGCAACTATTATTGGTGAGCAAAATTAAACATCTGCTTTAACAGCAGTCAATAATTTTGGGGGCAAGCAAATCAATGATATATGATGGTAAAATGGAATATTCTAGTCTTCGAAAAGATAAATGATGCATTGTTGATTTCCACGATATCAAAATATGTGAATTTATTAATATGTAGATATGTAATGTTAAAAAGGAGCATTATAAACATGTTACTTGATGTCCCAATTTACTCTCTCTCTCTCTCTCTCTCTCTCTCTCTCTCTCTCTCTCTCTCTCTCTCTCTCTCTTCACGAACCTTTTTAGGCTATGATTTTATCTTTGTTCGGTGTTGAATTCCAAAGACGTTCATATGAAATGAAAACAGAAACCAACAGAACCTAGCTAGAGTGTCCAATAATCCAAAATGGCCGCAGAAAAGTGGCAGTAAAAAAGCATTTTTTTCCCCACTGACTGAGCAGTGAAGTGAAAAACTTGTTTTCGTCTCAGAGATACTTTAAAACGTGTTGCATATGACACAATTCTGAAAATATGATTTCAATGAAATTAATACATGTGCGTTGTCTTGGTTATTCATTAACATATGTCAAGCATAAACTGGAATCTGAAAACTTGATTTTCTTTATTAAAAATGACATGAATGAAGGTCACCAATTGTTACATTTTATCTTTCAGTGAGTTCATCCACTCAGACAACACAGAAATCAACAACCAAAGCATCTATTTTGACAACAATGAGCAACGCAACAGATTCCCAATCAACATCTGCTTCAGCAGCAGTAAATAATTTGGGGGCATCGGAACCAGTGACAAAAGACGGTAACAAATGGAATATGATAGACTGCGAAGACATAACATGATGCATTGATGATTTCCACAATATACAACTATGTTAATTTAATAATATATAGATATGCATTTGTAAAACGGAATACTATCAACAAATCAGTTGGTGTCCCAGTTTACAGAGTAAAGGTGGACAATGAGCGTTGAACACATTTTAGCAACATATCTTCGCCATTGAAAAAACTACTAGTACAGAATAAACAAAGATAAATTAAAATGTCATTTGTGGATTTCAATTGATCACAGCATTTATATAAGGTTGTCTACTTAATATAAATTTCACTCGGGTAAATATTATCTTTCATCTGTCACGATAATCAATGTAATTGTACACCATTAGATCTAAAATAAATATGTAATGGAGAGTAACGATATACTGCGTTGTGTCTGACTCTAAACTAACTAGCTCGTGTTGATGTCTTTTTAAAAAAAATATAGTAAAGTAATTTATTCCTAACCGTTGTTCCAGATCTTCCTGTGATCGTAGGGTGTAGTATAGCTGCGGTGGTTCTCTTGGCTTCTGGTGCTGCAACAGTTACTATTTACAAATGGAAGAGCAGGTAGGTAACGGAGTTTGTGTTTTTACATGACTTGTTACGACTTTTCTGTTCTGAAAATGAGTAATATCAAAGAGTATAAACAAAACAAATTTTGTAAATTTCAACAAATAATGTATTTCTCTATAATACAACGTGTAAATTTAAAACCAACATACAGAATTGTGAATTAAATCCCGGATAGTGCTAAAAGTTTATCGTAAGTCCAAATGTATGATGTTCCAAATGACGTCCAGTTTTATTCCAATCATAGTCAAATATATAATGTGCTAGCATGCCTGCAATTTCGAATATTCTAATATGCTTGTGGTCTGGATTTTGATGTATTTCAATAATATAATCAGTGGCGTCACTAGGGGGGAGGGGTGCGGTGGGTGCGGACCGCACCGGGTGACACCATCTCAGAGGGGTGCCACCAAAATGAAAAATTGCAAAAATTTTTTCAGAGCACACACTGCTAAGTCTAGTCGAATTTCATAAGCGGATAACCGATCATAGTTAAATACATCACACCATGCAGTCTGCAGAACATATGGTGCTTATATTAAAAACAAGAAATCCATTGTGGAAGTCTGGAGGGGTGACACCATGAGTTTACCGCACTGGGTGACACCAACCATAGCGACGCCGCTGAATATAATCACAAAATGCTCATGCCTGAATTCACAATGATTCAAATTTAATAATCCGGACCATGATTATTATTGACTTTGTATTTCAAGTGAATAACAATTGAACAAATAATTTCAATCAAATGAAATACTAGGCACAACAATAACAATGATTCTGCTAAGCATGGTAATGCAATAATGATTTATTTCTCAATAATCATATATACATACAGTAAAACCTGTCCTGAGAGACCACTGCTATGAGAGACCACCTGTTTTGAGAGACCAGAATCTCCATGCACAGATTTATTCATTTTATAGTGTTACGACCTGTTATGAGATACCACCTGTCTTGATAGACCAATATTTTTTGGCAGAATGAGGTGGTTTTTCAAGATAGATTCTGCTGTACATGTAAACGACACAAATATAGAACCAGGATGATGGTTATAAATTGTCAGCAAAACTAAGTCTATTACAAAAATCATAATAAATAATATGATAAACATCATGTACATCTGGATTTCCATAAAGGGAATCCCATTGTAATACACCAAAGACAAAAATAAAAATGGGAATCCCATTGTAATACACCAAAGACAAAAATAAAAATGGGAATCCCATTGTAATACACCAAAGACAAAAATAAAAATGGGAATCCCATTGTAATACACCAAAGACAAAAATAAAAATGGGAATCACATTGTAATACACCCAGACCCAAATAAAAATGTTGGTCCTAATATTTAAACCACACTCATAGAAGAATATTAACTATGCACAATTGTTGTTTACAAAAACAATGTTACTGGTCAGGTAGTACAAGTTAAGATTACATTGTTCAAAAAAAAATTCATTATTGGCGATTTAGAAAATTGATTTCACCAGAGAGTCAGAAATAGATAAGAAGGACAAGAAATGAGCAATAAATAAATACTTAATAATAAGCAACGGTTATTATTTGTCATGTATATATGCACAAATGAACTTACATTTAGGTGAACCCTGAAAGGTGTTTTAAAGGAAACCAAATCCAGCGTATTAAAAGAATAGATAAATACGTTAAAATTATTGCTTCCTCTTATAAACATTGCAAGGAATGCACTTTGCTTTTCGTGCTAAATAAGTAACTAAACAAATTATTATATATGACATTAGTGACAGAAATGTGTAAATTCAAATATTATCAAATTTAGGACACTTGTTTTGCACATTATTTTATGCTATTTTTGTGTCATTTAGTGTCAAAAAAACGGTGTTGCAATAAATATGGACCTAAAACAATAAAAATGAAATCTTTGAAACATAACATACTTTCAAAAGTGTGCAACACCCCCAACCCCTCCCTTGGTACTAAACCCTTAGTGCTAAAAATGGAAGAGACTGAAACATTGCACGCGTTAAATGCAGAGGCGTCAACATCTTAGATGACTCATCCCTAATTACTTTGCTTTATTAGTCAAATGCTCTATTTTGTGTAAGGTATACTGGTACTGGTGACCAATTAATAAAATATACAAAGCCATTGCGAAGATAAGCAAGAAACTTTGAATGCATTTTCCAAATTTTCCTTTAGATTTAGAAATTATGTTGTACTTCTTCAACAGGTATCAAATTAATATATCGCAATATTTCGCCTGGTAATTGACCTTTGACACTGTCTCAGACTACATATGCATCTTTTCTCACCCCTGCATGGAAGCCATTGGTAGATAATTATAGAATGTCAACGTTTCAGTTAAATACCAGATTAATATACAAATTACGACTAAAAAATATTGTTACCACATTACCTTATGATGTAAAACATTGTTTTGGTCGTTGCTTCTGTAAATCTTTTATCTATTCTTCGGCATGTACTGGCTTAAAACAAAAACGTATATTATCAATATACGGTACTTTCAATGATAATTATATCTGATCTCCCTCGACTTGCTTGCCGAAAACATGTCAACTCATTACACTGGGTAATTGTTACATGATTATATTTAATACCCATGACTTTTTTAATTTTAGCAACATATCAACTTTTTACTTTCAGGACGAATACAGGAAAATCGATGAATGGTAGCCGTCTGAGCTTTAACACGATTAGACCGGACACCCCAGTTGGTATTGGTTACTCGTCAAATTCATACGTTGATACAATTAACAATGGCCATTTTCTGCCAAACGGACACCCTCCCCCTGTCACTTCCACGGCTCCAGCAACACAGATCATCAACGTAACTCCGAGACAATAAACGCAATATATTTTTTGTTTTTACCTTTTAGGTGACTTCAAGGAGCTTAATATCAGGTGTTTCTTACCAGTTTTATTAAATTAATCAGTATAGTGCTAGATTTATTATTTGATAACAATGCTGTGGTATATGTGATTGTCCTGAGGGTTGAGTAGTAGAACTGTTACCTCGAACAATAGTGCTCATGTGAAGAATAAGTTATCAGAAAATATCTATGCTATACCAAACTATATTCGGATTGGAGTCTGTAAAGACAAATTGCGATGAAATGTTATATAGTTATATTGGACTAATTTTGAATAAATCTGCAGGAAGCGTAAATGTTTTACAATGACCAATGCCAAAATGGCATTTTAAAGCATTACTTCTCTGATTGTATACCAATGTTTGGTTGGTTCCAATGGTTTGCAGTCTCTCAATGAGCATACCTGTAAGCAGCGATGATGCAGGTCTTTGCATTTCTGTGATGAGAACAATTCTATATCTTTGTCTAGTTACCTGTATCTTTAGTTGGAGTATCTAAATTTGGTACAACACGAGGCCACCCCTGCACTCTTATATGTCCATTGCACTTAAATAAATTGATAAATATATTTGGAACTATAGGAAAGATGTCTTTCTTAAAGTTACAGATTATACGAAAAAGAAAATTATAAAATCTTTAAAATATATTTTTGGTGAATATAATTTATATAAACTGCATTATCTCAACAATAACAAAATGTCCAAAATGTTCTCTGAAGGTAAATAATCATACAAATTCTTAACTGAATTGACATTCAGAAACATGTCGCACAATAGTCAGGAATTTGTTCCACCTGTCAGAAACACTATCTGGTCCAGGTTCGTCCTTCAGGAGATATGCCTTAGCAAAATACATCTTAATCTCTAATATTTGCTCTACACGAGAGGTAACAATCTGCATTGATGTGATTGGTGTTTGTTTTGGAGTTTTTTTTAATAATTCTTGCTTGTAGAGTTTTCATTCCACATGTTTTGTCACAAATGATGTACGTGTCGATTTATATCATTTGCCATCATAATATGGAACCTTCCATTCAGAAACGAATGACTGCATACCAATTTTGGTTACAGCATCAGTCCTTTCACTACCAATGTAACTGTGCCAATAAAAGACGGAATCTTTGTTACCGTTTATATGAGCTATTCCTGTTTATGTTACAATTAGGATATTAACAGCTAACATTTCAAGTTTTGTGTTGAAAGGGAATCAGAAAAATTAGCAAAATCTGTTTTTGGAGGTTTCAATGTACATGTAGTTCTAATATATTTTAGTTAATGCCGACATTTTAAGAAAAGAATCTGACTCTTAATCCAGATTAAGATTTGCTTTCTGAGCATGGAATTTAGAACTAAAGATTTTATCATATGCAGGATTAGAAGATACATGTTTTAGAATTCTGAGTAAAGTGTAGCATTAAGCAGAGATACAGGGCTGATGTGTTTGCCTTGACGTGTTTATAAATGGCATTTGGGCCTTGAATACCATACCTTATAAGACAAAGGATAAAGTTATAGGTCATCGTGAATACGATATATTTATCAAAAGTCCATAGTTTTAAATTTCAATATTCAGTTCCATTTTTGTTTTTTAGTTTTTATCTTGTTTCTTCTGCCAATTTCTGACTGTATAGTTAACCTTTTGTTTTGTTTTCCAATTAGGTTAGAAAAACACTGCACCTTTATAATTGATTTAACGATTGAAAACAGTATTTATCAGGTTTTATAATTGCTTCTCAGTCTTTATAAAGGTCACAAATTCTTGTACTCTTTATGAATATCTGAATAATTATCTAAGTCAACTCGAGCTAGTTATGCTGTTCTTAGAAAAGGAAAAAACATCCAGAAAAAAGTAATACTTGTCAGGCGCTTCACATATTGCCCAATGAGTGTTTCAAACCACATGAAACAGATTTGACTTTGTATGCTGTCTGTCTGTCTCAAAATGTTTTTGTATCACGTGTTTCAAAGATAAAGACCTTAAGTTACTATGTTGGTTGTTGTGTTATATATCTGTTGTTGATTTTTGATTTTAGAACTACATCAGGTGCAGCAGAAGAAAACCTGTTTTTTTTTAAAAAGTAGTTCCTACTACATGTACAACTTGACTGAGACGACCTGTCTGAGACAACCCGACTCAGAAATGAAAAATAAGGCTGGTAACACAGTTAGATTTACGTTACATCAATGAGAATAAATGTTGCAAAAATTTCTTACAGTACACTAAAAAAAGCAAAACCACATCAAGGTTTCATTTTTAAACTTGAAATAAATGGTATATTTTAGATGTGGTACGAACAACCATTTTGTTAACATTGTATGCCCCATTTTTTCCTTCAGGACGTCAAATAGTAATATTGCATTAAAGAAAAAAGAAACTAAAAGTGTATTTTAAAAAATGTAATTGTAAATATTTGTCATGTCAATAACGATAAATACATTTACAAAGCTAACAACATGCGTCATTCTGAATTATTTATACATATCATCGTTACAATTTATTCCTAACTTATAAATACACCTCCAACCCCCACCCACCCATACCCTCTGACACCAGTTTTGTCCAGTTAATCTCTTATATATCATGAAGGTCGACAATTTGAATAACACAATCTTTAATCTAAGGTGCTAACAGATATAGAACTGGAAAGATATGAACACGTATGACAAAACAGGCTCCATATAAATGAAATCCAAGGCTTACTGCACTTCCAACCAAAACTCAAATTATAAACGATAACCGAAGCATCGACACTCTCGCTCTTTGAAAATGCCTTATTGTCTAATTATATTTAGCAATTACAACACCAGCACAAGCATTCAAGAACCAACTGTAGAGATATGGCACTATTTTTTCTAAAATAACAATTTAATTTTCCATATGAAGTATAAACAAAGTATCTCAAGCAAAAAAAAAAACAGTATACCCGATATCTAAATGAATGATAAAGCATGTTAGCATTAAGTAAACCTCTCCCTCGATAACTCGCACACATTGGGGTCCAAAAACACAAACCATATGATAAGAGAGGGTGCCAGTTACCAAAGGACCTCCAAAAAACCTGATAGACTGCCATAAAACATCAAAGGGGGTGGTGGCATTGCTGTTTAATGGCTGAATTATCATTTTATTATAGAATCCAGAATAATTGCCAATAAAGCGCTTTTTCTGATGTTTTCATTCTCTATTAATTACATTTATTTTCAAAATGTCCAACTACTGAAAGATTGTTAACATAATTGCAACTGGTTTCATCAACCAAACATTAGTTTGCGCAAACATTCGAGTGATACATCACAACGTTTTGTTTTGTTGTTAAATTTGGTTCCAGACGTGATGTTTAATAGTATTTTGCAAAATAACAAGTCGTCAAAGCAGGGTGTACAAAAACAATTGTCAACAAAGGAAAGGATGACAGAAAGTGGTCAGACAGAAATATCCTAAGATTGCTCTGACTTTGTCCTGGTCAACTAAAAATGATGACATCTCAACAGATTCTATAATACTGATAAGAACCAGAACTGTCATTTTACATATTTCGTTTTACAATTCACTATTTAATTTATAAACTTTATTTACAACAAATAATAGTTACTTCTAACAATTTAAATAAATATTTAATTATTAAAGTCCTTTCCTGGTACCAATGGCTCAAGACAATATCAGAAAATTATTTATGCAACCAAATTCTTTAAGCTTAGGTAGTGTCATAAAAAGCTAGCTTGTTCGATCTTGAAACATTAAAATGGACAGTGGATGATGCACAATAATTCTTGTTTCAAAGTCATTGCATATCCAGGACATTATTTGATATAAAACTGTAGAGATGTATTACTTTTGTTTATAATAGTGGCTAAATATCAATAACGTAGCTTTAAAACAATTTCAGTCATATTGCTATGATGTCTGCAGTGAGGCATTTTATTGTGATGTCTAGCACTGGGGCATCATGCTGCAGACATGTAGCATGATGTCCCACACAGTCACATTATCCTGACACCAGGCCGACCAGCCCAAACCCTAACCTCTTAATACTGAATGTCAAGCGAGGCAGCTGTTAGTACCATTTTTGTATGTGTTTTGGGGGTCAGACTCATGACATCCTGCTGCCATGTCGACTGGAATAAGTATATGAATGCCAACACAAAAAAGGCATAACTACTAACTATCCGGCTATGATTTAAGTATGGTTTCTTTATTAAGACAGTTTCAATTGTTTTCACTTTGTTAACAAATGAAATATAATTATTATATACAAATTTTGGTATGAAATCAAAGCTTAAATTATTAATCCCTGCTTGCAGTCACATGTGCAAATTTACCTTATAACTGTGTACAACTCATGAACATTTATCTAATGATGTGTTAAATATCGCAATGAATACATAAAATAAACTATGTTGCTGTTTCAGGTAATTTTTTAACACGTGTAAGCCTTCAATCAAGGTGGAAAACAAAATGTCTAAGAGCAAAGCTTCTAAACATGCAGAACAAAATCCATAAATTGCTATAAAAGCTTGAAAATCTAATCAGGTCACAAGCATAGACATAAAACACTATTTTTTACATTAAGTGTTTATTTATTTTTCTTGCTAACAAGGTTTCATATAAAAAAAATTTAAATGTGTTCAGAAAGACTCAGCAAGGGCACTGCAAGCAGCATATTATATACATGTGCATTGTTTAATAGACCATTTGGTAGATAACTAACTAATAATAACTAATAACCTATAACATTTTTTGAATAAACAATTTTACTTCTTTCAATCACATTGACATTTATCTTTTGACTTTGTCTTTACACAAGACACCCAAAAAATATTGCTGAAGTGTGATGCAGAACTGGTGCTATTGTACAAAAATCTGTTTCTCGTTGTGTGACAAATAACCTTTATCGTTTTTGTGACCCTAACCATTCTCATTGCATGACTCAAACCTTTCTCAATGTGTGACCCTAATTTTTCTTACTGTGTGACCTTAACCTTCCTCATTGCGTGACCCTAACCTTTCTCACTGCCTGACCCTAACCTTTCTCATTGCCTGACCCTAACCTTTCTCAATGTGTGACCCTAATTTTTCTTATTGTGTGACCCTAACCTTTCTCATTGCATGACCCTAACCTTTCTCAATGTGTGACCCTATTTTTTCTTATTGTGTGACACTAATCTTTCTCATTGTGTGACCCTAATTTTTCTCATTGTGTGACCCTAATTTTTCTCAATGCGTGACTCATTTATGGCCAAAATCACTAGATTTTGTCCTTAGTCCATGAGCTTGCTGTCCCCAATGTTGGGTTACTACAGATGATGAACAACTCAAATTACTGTACAAAAATCAAACAGAAACTGATAACAAATGGAGAATATCATAACACAATACACTCAGCCTTATATATAAAACTGCTATAATTTCCTGAAAATATAGCCAGGTCATCTACAAATAAATATAAGCATGGTATTCAAATTTCATTTGTATAGCTCGGTGGTTTTGAACAATTCGCGAACATAAGGTTTTTGCCCCAAAAAGTGCAAGCTCAACAAAAAATTGTATAAAGTTTTTTTAATGGCCTTAAACTTTACAAAATCTTGAAAATACATAACAATATGCTCACAATATGCCATCTTCTTTTATTGCACTAAGGAAGAAAAAAAAAACTCTGTGAAGTCCATTAACATAGTCATATCAGGGTTCAGTGTTTATGGAACATAACATGAGCAAAGGCTTGTGTTTATATTAATATCTGTCCTGTGTTCCACAGCAGATAACAGTTGATAGTTTTGATAGGTACCTACCACCATGGTGTGAGACTCTATAACTATGCAACCACCGATATCACTTAGCACCTGTTATTACAGGCACCATTTAAAAACCTCAAAATAATTTTCATCTTTCTTGGCCTTGTCATTTTAGGGATATGTTTATTTCAATATTTTGTCATGTTTTACTCAAAAGACTCTGAATTTCAAAACAAATTAATGAAATAAAGATATATAATGCAAAGTTCTTGTAACATAGAATCTGTAAAAGTACTACCGCAAGATCAAAATATATTTAATAAAATAAACATGAATTTAACAATAACTTATCACATACAAGGCAATAAATGCTTTAAGTTTTTCAGCTGTTAATCAAGGATCAGACACTGTTATCACTGAAAGTTCACTGCTGTAACCAGTCAAGCAACTGTGGTGTGTAGTAGCTAATGATTATATCTGCTCCTGAAAAATAATAATAATAATAAAACTAAAAATAATTGTACAGCTAACAGCTAATAATAATAATACTAATAACAAAGAAAATATGAAGATTAATTGCGGGGTCACATGGCTAATAATTATATCTACTTTTGATAAAAATAATAATAATAATAATACTAATAATAATAATAATAATAAAAAACGAACATTATAATAATAATAACTGTGCAATAATCTGCTAAAAATAATAATAATAATAAAAATAATTGGAATCTCTTGTCCATCTGTGCATATTATCTGCATGAAAACTTGTATTCAGTTTTCATGGTTCCCGATATAATTCGGTGAAATGCATTATGAGTGTTGGACTACCCATTAATAAACATGAATATCAATATTGCTCTCTGTTAGAAAAGAAAATATATATATATATATATATATGATTTAATCCTGTTAGCTCTTCTTCATGCCATCTTTGGTGAGTAATTCAGAAGCAACGTGCACAGTGTGACTTTTTACCCGTAAATGGGAACGAAGTTTTCCAGCTGACACACACAAGGTTTTGAGTCTAGTGGGATGTATGTATTGTTGTGTATATGTATTGCATGATTTGAAAAAATACCAACAAAATGGGTACATGCTCAGATATGCTGTTTTTTAAGATTTGTATAATTAAATAAAGCCTTGGCATTCCATTTAAGCTGACGTTACAAAACATGGATTTGACTGTCTCAAGTTGTGTCCCCATTCCGTTTGTGTATATTCACACTGATGTTCCTGTTTCACACCTTTTACAAATGAACACATGTACACACACATTCATACACACTTCAATAAAAATACCACGAATGATACACTATGCAACTGCCACATTTTTAATAATCATGCAAGAAGGCACCAGTAGGTCCATGAATTGACCTGAAAATCAGAAACTAACAAGTCTCAGTGACCTAATGATATATTGTCTTATTTCAAACAGAATGAGCTAAACCAAATATATATAACCATTAAAATTATCTTCTATACATGGATACAAGTCAAAGAATTAAATTCTCCATTGTTATGACCTTGACCCTGAGACTAGGGTGTGGCAATGGTAAGTGACACATCATCTTGACAGGATAGTGTGTGGCAATGGTAAGTTTGACACATCATCTTGATAGGATAGTGTCTGGCAATGGTAAATGACACATCATCTTGGAAGGATAGTGTGTGGCAATGGTACGTTGACACATCATCTTGACAGGATAGTGTCTGGCAATGGTAAATGACACATCATATTGACAGGATAGGGTGTGGCAATAGTGACACATCATCTTGACAGGATAGGGTTTGGCAATGGTAAGTGACATCATCTTGACAGGATAGTGTTTGGCAATGGTAAAGACACATCATCTTGACAGGATAGGGTGTGGCAATAGTGACACATCATCTTGACAGGATAGTGTCTGGCAATGGTAAATGAGACATCATCTTGACAGGATAGGGTGTGGCAATAGTGACACATCATCTTGACAGGATAGGGTTTGGCAATGGTAAGTGACATCATCTTGACAGGATAGTGTTTGGCAATGGTAAAGACACATCATCTTGACAGGATAGGGTGTGGCAATAGTGACACATCATCTTGACAGGATAGGGTTTGGCAATGGTAAGCTGACACACCATATTGACAGTATAGGGTGTGGCAATGAATGGTAAGCTGACACATCATCTTGACAGGATATGGTGTGGCAATAGTGACACACCATCTTGACAGGATAGGGTGTGGCAAGAGTGACACATCATCTTGACAGGATAGGGTTTGTCAATGGTAAGTGACACATCTTGACAGGATATCTAATTAGGACAAAGTGTCATGAAAATTACTTCAACCCACTAATGGCCAGTAGTCAAACAAGCCAAATTTAAAATGACAGCAGGTACTTACCAGCTCTCCTCATACTTGCAAGAACTTCCAGTAAAACAGTCTTCAGATCAAATGCTCCAGCCTTTGCACCGTGATACAACATGGCATATTCCCCTGATACTTGGTACACAGCCATTGGATGACTAGGATACTAGAAAAGAAATCAGAAAATCTTTTCCTTTTAACAAACAAACAAACAATGCAAGGAAAATATCATAATTTAATAATCTGTCATCTCTGCACACTCTAATAAATCCACATATTTTGTATGGCTGTCCAGTTTAAGTGGCTTTGCATAGATATCTTTGTTGGTATAGTAAAGCTCATGTAATTATTCATTTCTCCACCCACCATTGTGGATTAATTAATTCCCTATGTGCCAATTCCACAATGATGAGCCGAAATAAAAAGGTACAAATAAAACCTATTGCTTATCTGCACTGTCCATTGAATAAAAAGTTTTCAACCAATTCAAAAAAGCAGCTATAAAGATTAAGTGATGACAAACATATTGTCAATTGGTAAAGAACGCTCTGCAAACAGCCCCAATATGCTCAGTTTGGAATAGATTAACTTTCAGGGGTGATAACTCTTCCAAATGATGTCATGGACTGCTGGAAACTCATTCAATGTATCTTCAGTCTCAATGTACATAATGAATATGGTTCAAATGCATTATTACTAAGAAAAGTTATGCTGTGGGCAACGTTGGACAGGCTTTCAACTCCTCCAAACTTCAAATTAAATTTACTCATGGTCTTATTAACATAAAGGTGCATACAAAATTTGGTTAAAATGCAAGAAAGCATAGTAATGTTATAAAGTGGGAACAAAGGTAGAAGGACAGACATGCAAGGGTCATAACTCCTGTAATTTACACTGTGTAAATGTGACAATCAAGCTTATTCGAATTGTCAACAAGCAGAAACTGCAAATTCATCTAACTGAAATCCATCCAAGCTTGTTGAGCGGAATTTTTTTTTAGATGGAAGAGCAATTTGGAAGCCATAATTCTTGTGGCTAAACTCATGAAAGATATAAAAGATAATCTTAAAACCAAAGTGTATTAGAATATGTTGAAGTGCCCTTGATCTAGGTCAGCCTTAGATGTTTACTACTAAATGGTCAAGTCAAAACAAATTCGGAAAATTGTCAAATCCCTAGTAAACATTACAATATTTTGACATCTACTGAAATTTAAAATATAAAGATTGTAAAACTTACAAACAATTAAAATAAATATATATTAAATCAGATATACATAACATGGAGATAAAACATTGATAAAGGGCAAGAACTCACTAACAATTTGACCAAAAGAGACTAAAACCTAAAAATGATACAACTACATTGCAAACTCCTCTTTCCAAAGTCATTCAATTACATTGAAGGACCACTTAACAGTTACAAGTGTGAAAAGGCTGACTTACAGCAGAAATTATCATAACTAAGGACTGTCACATAAAAAAAAATTGAATAACATTGATCGAAGCCGATGCAGCCAACAACACTACAACAATACTTCCATCTCTGAGAACAAATAAAACACCCGTCAAGATTAATTAGTATCGTCATGTTTTCATTTGAGTGTTCAGCAATAAAAGGAAGCCGACGCAGTCAACAAAACCAGACCAATTAGTTATTAAAGTACATATGAATTATCCCTTACTTAAACCACTGTCCATCAAGTTGCACCATCAGTACTTTCTGACTATCATGGCATCAACACAGTAGCTTAAGAGTGGTAAAATTCAACTAAGATCAGCCTCGGTTTCTGGACTTCTTAACCTATCAGAAGCTGCAAGCCTGGTGCAGGCGCTTGCTTACCAGGTAGCTAATTGCACAGTAAAATCCCTGCTTCAGTCAAATGATGGATTGACTTGAATATTAAGTACTAAATATAATTTTTATATACTGTTATTTTGTATTATTTTTCCTTAAATTTTTAGCATTACTATTGTTTGAGTACTTTATTCTCTTTCTATTTGTTCTTTCTATCCTTACTTACCTCATATATCGATTTAAGGCAGTGAGTATAAAATTACAGCTATCAGCTACTGTACCTTATCAAACGTGTGCACAGAAACAATACAAAACGATTTATAATTCCTGCTTCAAAAAGTTTAAAAAATAAAACAAATACATGAAAAAGCTAATATTCAATTACCAAAATATAGCATTGACCTTGATATATCAAATACAAGTATCTGTGTTAATCTCTAGGAATGAAACACTAAGAAAATGAAGGTCATCATCCTAAGTGGGTCATTTTTCATTGGGGATTTAAATTTGTGGTTCATGGCAACAACAAAAACCATGAAAATTGGTCCCCCATGAATATTGATGATACTACAGTATGTGAATTACCTTTGTTTTCATGGTTTTGACAATGTCAAGGTAAGCCATGCCTGGTTTAACCATCAGAATATCTGCACCCTCTCGTACATCTCGATCCTTAAAAATAAAAAAAATCCTTTATTTTTTATAGAGCTGGAAAGAATTCACTGTCATGCAAATAATGAGGCTGAAATCTTAGAGGCACGATAATCATAAATTACACTAAGGTTTTCACTTTCCCCTCGCAGCAGAAATAGTTCACAAGTTATATACAAAAATGAATATATGTTCTCTTGCAAGTACAGTATAAAAAGCCTAGTTTTGGAATTGTTTGATTTTTTCCTTCACTTTATTGTTGTGTCTATGATTTTTATGTAATCCTTAAACAATATAGAATAAAATATGCTGACTGTAGAAAGCACACTGAATGAAACTCAATATAGTATCGAGTCTAAAGCATTCACCGTCAATGTAGACTGTATAGATCTGAGATAGATTTTGAAGTCTGGGCTGATTTCTGATAAATGTGAAGCACAATCAAAACATCACTTAGTATTTAATGAAAGTATATTAAAAGCATTAATTTTCTACTTTTAATGTATGCAAAATGTGAATATCAACCTTGTTAAAGAAGCATTTACAATCCAAATTTCAATGTTAATTAATTTAGATATTTCAAAACAAAAATTCTATAAACAGAACCAATTATCATAGCCAAATTCTATGTTTTACTGTATCTGTTTAAGTAACCACAGTCCATAATTACCACCAGCACTTTGGTATGAACCAATGAAGAAAACAACCTTGCAAACAGTAGTTATCCATCAACAAAATGACATGATGGAAACTGTTTCTTGACACTTGTTTGAGATGTAGATTTGTTATTGTTTTATACTTTCTCATTTGTTTTACTGAAAAAATGTACATTTTGCTGTAAAATATGTGGCAATCAGTTACAGGAAAATGGGCAATCAGTTACAGGAATATGGACAAACAGTTACAGGAATACGGAATACGGGCAATTTTAATATATATGACTTGTATAGTAATGACTATTGTATAAACATAAATCCAATGAAGAAAGTTTGCGGTCTTAAGTACTGCATGTCAACTTCTACAACTTCTACTACTTATACTCGGATATTAGTAAACTCCAACTGCAAACAAATAGACCATAAGATGCCATCACGTAATACTGGCAGATTTAGATCTACAGTTTGTTTCCTTCACTAACTAATCTTAACAAATTGCAGTGATGCAGCAGCAGATCAGGGTCAGTGAATATTAAAACTGGATATGACTAATAAGCAAATACAAAGAATACATTGGACACTGGTTTTTTTTATCAACACTTTACTGTACATGTAATAACATTTTTGTGAATATATATAAAGGTAATAAATTTCCAAAGTTTGCATCAATTATTTTTTAATCTAATTACAGCAACATAAGAAAGGTTGTGACCATAGGTGCATGGTTTGAATTGGGACTTTACAGTACAGCAATGCATTATGGGTTTAATGATATTTTCTCAACACATGATAGGTTATGCAAAGCAGCCAGTATATATGGTGGAAGGAAGAACCGGGGAAAAACCACCAACCCATGGGGCACTACCGGCAAACTTGCTCACATATGCACATTGGCCGAGTCCAAGACTTAAATCCACATTTACAGATGTGAGATATCAATGATCTTTAGAATTTAGCACCTTAGCCCACTTGGAGCTATGCATATGGAGTAAAGCTTTACCCCAGGCACATACCAATGCCATTGACCCATGTTGACTACAAGACACCTTTCCATAACAAGTCTAGCATGCTAGCCATCAAACCACTGCTTTCGTAGTTCATTATTCTTTTGAATTAAAGTTTTTAGAATTCTGAAACTTTTTAAAGTGATATTTTATAGACAACTGTAATTAAAAAAGACGTAAAAGCAGAAAGTAATTGTACATTTCTTTCTCAATTCATGACTGTATTTACAGAAAGATAGTAAGATAGTTGAGGTATAAAAGGTCTAAAGCATGAAAACTTTGTAATGTAGGATACAGGTATGATTTCATCTGCCAGAGTTATAGACAGCTTTCACTTATGACCTTGGTTATGTAAACATCTAGGCAGATGATATACATGCGTATAACCTGCTATGAATCTATTAGGGCCTAACCGAGTAGATAATTTTTGGTGAGTACCGAATCAGAGTATTTGGATGTACTATTTGCCAGATCCGGGCACGAACCAAGTAGTTAGTGCGACTCCAGAGAGTACCGCTTGTTTCATTATCGTATGCGAAGCTTCAGCTTTTTGTGTACCTTATATATTGCCTATAAGATCAAAATTTTTATTATTAACTAAAAAAATTATGTATTAAAAATCTTTCTTTTTTAAAAGTTTGATATTTATTGAATTATTTTACTTGTAACCATTTGTGTGCGTATTATTTGCCAAGGCGAATACTTCCTAAAAACTAGATATTCAGCCGAAGCAAATGTCTGAGGCGATTTCCGGTTATACCCTAGAATATATATAACTTAACAAAAATAAACACATGGCACACCAATAGTTTTGCAATACACATTTTATAACCCGTATCCTTAACATCTCTTTCAATGCAAACCTTGACACATAATCTTAGCACTGCTAATGCTGCTAAAATAGTGACAGCTTTTTCCTGATCATATACATATAGAGGACAGACAAAGTACCAATATAACTCACCACGGCCCTTTCTGCCAAGCCTGTAGAACCTGGTGGTAGCTGATAACACTTTCTGTCTCCAAAACTTGGTGCTGATTTGGCAGCATCCCTGTATAATTGATACAATCAACTATAACATCAACTATAACAAAGCTATACTCATCATCAATCTATGTCTGCTTCACTTTAAATCTGAACAAATATTATAGCCAAATCCATTTATGAAAAAGTTAAAATTGTATACTGTGTGATGTAGTTTCTGTTTACATGATGCATGCAAATAAATACCAATTTATTTTAGAGGCCTAGGCCTTCAGGAATATTATGAATAAAAGTCAAATTAACAGAACACTCATGTAAACTTGTGGCTTTTCAGGAAGAGAAAGCAAATTTTTAAGTAAATAATGTTTCTCCAAGAATACTTACCCAATCACATTAATATTAGGGATATAAGCCTGCTACTTCGCGAATCCAGCCCAACCAAAAGACAAAAATTCATCTTTTCTGTCCATGTCCTATACACAAAGGGCAATAACTCTTGCCCCTTACCTTCCCTTGCCACCGCTAGGTGTCGCCAGTTTTTAAGCTTTGCGATATATACCATATGAGGATGCTCGCATGGCGGGGTGGTTGGGAGGGTTTCTTAGTAATGTGATTGGGTAAATATTCTCGGAGAAACATAATTTACTTAAAAATTTACTTTCTCCTTTGAATACGTTCCCCAATCACATTAACATTAGGAGAATAAGAAATAGGAGGAGGGAATGCCGAGCATCCTACCTCTACCCCGGGTATCCTCTAGGGAATGATGGCTGGATTCCCCGTTTGAATGATAACCCATTCTCCTAATTTAATCAGCAACACAGCCAAGGGTCATGTGATATGTGACCCCTTTATACGGTTAAGAAGATAGTTATTGAAATCTTCTTACCGACAAAAAAAATTTCTGCCGAATCCAGCGAAGCTGATAGGCTGTGCTGATTGTTTTAAATGAGTCTGGTGGGCATCTGGGCTGCCAACACTGGACCTACTAGATTCAAGGTTTGTCTCTGAGAGGTCAAATCTTTGAGATAAAACTGGAGAAGGTTGACTCTGCATGCCAGCCAACAGCTTCTATTATATCTCGGATAGAAACATTGCGTTCGAATGCAAGGCTCGCTAAGATGGCTCTAATCTCATGAGCAGTAATCTGCATGATGCGACTCTGATCTTGTGAAACCTCCGAGTACGCTGAGCGTATAACCCACTTCAGCCATGAAGCAAGGGCTTGAATGGTGATATCCAATTTCCGAGTTATCACCAGAAGAAAGAGGTGCTTGCATGTGACCCGACTCACCTCTGTGCGTTTAAATGGTGCTAGAGTGCACAAACAGGATTTTGCATGGCTGCTGCTCCTGACTTATCTATAAAAGAAAGCTAGCTAATGACGACTCTTTGATTGCCAATGGATGGTAACCCATTTTTGACTACGAAGCCTGGCTGCGTCAAGAGGACCACCGAACCATCTGATCTGAACCGAAGATAGTTCGGGTCACTGGAAAAGACCTGTAACTCACTCACCCTGCATGCTAAAGCTAAGACTATCAAGAAACCCGTTTTGTATGATAGTAGCTTTAATGAATTGTGGGATAAAGACTCAATACTGTCTGAATTGAGCCATGTTAAAACCCAGGACAGATTCCATTTGGAAACAGGGTGAGGGATATTAGTCGATTGAACTCTAAAATGGCTAAAAGATCTGACAGATCTTTGTCATGGTTGATATCACATTTACCATGATGGCGGAATGTGTCTGATATCATGGAGCGGTAGCATTTGATAGTGATTGGGGCCATCTGTTTCTCCTCGAAAAGTCAGAGAAAATGTCTCTAGTAACGTCATTTGTAAGGAGTGCATAAAAAGACGGCCAAGCGGGATCAAGTTCGCAGCCGCATTGAACAATCCAAGGAGTTGCAAGAACTCTCTCGCTGAAATGCACATCCTGTTGGAAACGGACTCTACGTGTTAGACTATACAGATGATCTCGAACGCAAGGAAGCCTTACCAGATTCAGATCAGCGAGAAACTCCGTACCCAGATGGACCAAAACTCTGGGATGGACAGAGATCGGACTTTATCCAGTTCACGAGAAAGCCTAAAGCCTAGATGATGTAAAAGTGATATAAATCGTTTCTGCCTTTAAGCAGAGTATAACTTAACATATGTTTCTGGAGGATGTCGTCCAAGTATACTGCCGTCACTATAGATAAAGTGGAGCGGAACAGGGTGACGACGCAATCCATAACCTTGGTAAAAGCCCAAGGGCTGATGTTCAGGCCAAAAGGTATGACCTGGAACTGATAAACCGAGTCCCGATAACCACACTCAGTGGATAGGAACATGAAAATATGCGTCGGTCATATCTAGATTGATGGCATACCTGTCCCGTCTGATGGAAAGATGGATTGATCACGCCATCGCCACATTGAATTTCAGGGGTAAAATGTATGGTTGAGGCGACTCAGGTCGATTAATGGCCTCTGGATAAGTAACAGCCATGAATAAACCCTCAATTATTGCAGGTGGTTTTTTTTGTTTTTTTTTAGAAAGGCATCCTTCTTCCGATCTGATGGTACATCCATGAAGAGACGAGAGGAGGACAGGGGAGGGGATGGATAAATGAAGTCCAAAGTCCCTCTGAAATGACCTGAATCACCCAAATGTTCTGAAATTGCAGGAGGCGGCCGCCCAGAGGTAGGCAGTCTGTGTGCGGTGGGCAGCGTATGTCAATGTCTAGAGTTAGGAGGCTTGAAGGCAGAGAAACTTGGGTTCTTGCCGCCTCTGTATGGCTGCCTCCTAGCTTGATTAGACTCTTGGCTCCCAGCATTGGGTTGGGATCTATACTGCACGTTTGATTGTAAGGATCCCTTTCATTGGTCCGCATATCATCTCTCTGCTGTGGCAGGGGATGGTCTGTTTCAAAACGCCTGTGAAAGTTGGAGGGGCAGTTCCCGAGGTGCCTGCCTCCAAACTTTTTCAATTTTCCTCCAAAGAGTAAAGGTGACCCAAATGGAAACATTCGTAAAGCCAGAGTAAGATGGGGCTTGAGCGACATGGACCGCAGACATGCATCACGTCGTATCAGGTCGATGTTGGCAGAAACAGTCAACGCATTGGCCATGGAATGTTGAGCTGTCCTGTTAATAATTCTAGCAATCCAGGCCATCGCTTCACAAGCGTGGTCATTGCCAGATTTGTCGGAAAAATGGCTAGTGAAGCCAAGTCTAACATTGAAGACGTAGTGACTACGTTTCAGACTATCTTTGATGTGGCATTGGAGATCAGTACTGAGGGCGTATGATCGAATTTTTTACCAGCTACACTAGAACGTCACTGGAATTTAGCTTTCTGAATTTTTACCGACTGGGGAAGGAGCAGGAAGGACATCATCTCTTCCTCCTATTCAAGATCTACAAACGCCTTAACTTTGTAGTCGTGAATGGCGGTAGGAGGCGGTGGGCATTCTGAAGTTGCCAACCCCCTATAAATTCTTCCACTGCAGCCTTGAAGCTAAGCTCAGTCCCTTCCATGACTGGATCTGTGTATGGCTGAAAGTGTTTCATCACACTCACTGTGTGCCATTTATATCCAACCTTAAATTTTTCTCGTCTCCATAATGCTTGCACAGTGCAGCGAGCACTGCGCGCACATCTACCATTCGCTCAGAGGGAACGTTGGTTCTGGTACAACTTGCATCTCTGTATAGCATACCAGGTGACATAGATGACGCAATTCCGTCATCCTTGACAATTTCACTAATTCTCCCTTGTGGAGAAGCCGTGAACATATGGACGGCCAGCACTGCTGGCTGGTTTGTCTGGCAAATGGTCAGCCTGAATGTCGGCGATGGTACCGGCCGCTCCAAAGGCTTGGCTGGACAGATAGATTTCTCACTAAAATCTCCATCGTAGCATTGATATGTTGCCGACGGTACAGCTTGACGGATGGATTTGTCACAAAAATCCCCGTAAATCATAGTTGGTCGGTCCATTTTAGCAATAAGGTCCCCATACTGAGACGGTACTGCCGGCTGGTTTGTCTGGCGTGTGATCCGCCAGAATGTCGGTAATGGTCCAGCTATCACTGGTACCAGCCGCTATAATGGCCTGGCTGGACGGATAGATTTCTCACTAAAATCTCCATATAGTATTGGTATGTTGCCAGCAGTACAGCTTGACGGACGGTTTGTCACTAAAATCCCCGTAAATCATAGTTGGTCGACCCGTTTGAGCAATAAGGTCCCCATACTGGGACGGCACTGCAGCTGGTTTGTCTGGCGTGTGGTCCGTCGAAATGTCGGCGGCAGTCCGGCTATCACCGGTAATTGGCATGTTGCCGGCAGTACAGCTTGACGAATGGATTTTTCACTAAATTCCCCGTAAATCATAGTTGGTCAGAACGTTTTAGCAATACGATGGGACGGCTGGATGGCTGGTGATGTCGAGGTTGTATAATGAAATAGATCCAATGGATCCGGTAAAAACCACATGCGTCCTGACTTACAAGCCCGAAGACCATGCTCGGACATGCAGGGGGACTTAACGCCCACTGGGCAGCCTATAATTGGGGGAACACTCCCCCAAATGATGTTAATAGCTAAAAGAAGATAAAACAAAGCACAAATTAGCAATTTAGCACATTATTAATTCGCTAATACCATAAAGGTTACTAACGGAGTAATACAAAATTATTCATTGCCACTTGAACTCGTAAATGACAACACAAGTACCGGCATAGCGTGCTCTGTCAATCTTGCAACATGGTTGTACAAAGACGAAGTCCATAAAGGTGACAAAGTCACTCAAAATTTGAAAATATTGTAAAATAATGTATACAACCTGTAGAAGATTGTCCAACACAATAATTCCAAATTTAACTTCGGATGGTCTGATTTTACACTAAGATGGCATGGATTCATGGAGGTCTAATTGTATGTGGTTGCACATTACAAGCGACGCTTAAAAACTGGTGACACCTAGCAGTGGCAAGACGAGGTAAGGGGCAAGAGTTATTGCCCTTTGTCTATAGGTCATAGAAAAGACGAATTTTCGTCTTTTGGTAGGGCTGGATTCGCGAGGTAGCAGGTTTATATCCCTAAGTTAATGTGATTGGGGAATATATTCAAAGGAGAAATATGAAAACAATCATTTCTAAAAAGATATTGTGGGTTTTGTCTTATAGAATGGATTTAAATTCAATAAATTTTATATTCACAATAAACAAAAAGAACAACGCAATCTGGCATATTGAAAACTATGGACATTGATAAGTCAATTTAACGCAATGCATAACTGTAAATACATAGTTCTTTTTTCTTTTGCATGAAGAGTTCAAGATTGTTAAAAAATATTTTTGAAATTAAAATATTAAATAGAATAATACAGTTTATCAACATAAAAGCTTTAAACCTTCACCTAAGATATGATGCAAGGGCTATTAACTAAGTACTCACAAGTCTTGTTTCCTTATAAAGATATACAGCTGTTCTGAGCATTAATGTAAATGAAATGTCTTAATATAACTGCAGTTTGCAAAAAACCAACCAAAGAAGCAATATGGCAATAAACATTCACTGTTCCAATCCCTTACCTAAATGGTCCATAGAAACTGGAGGCAAACTTGGCACTGTAGCTCATGACGGAGACTTTACTCCCCAGACCATTGTCCTTAAGGGCCTTCTTGATGGCCCCTATTCTGCCATCCATCATGTCCGATGGTGCAATAATCTGGCAACCTAATTTGAATAAACAATATCCTTACTAATCAAAGTGTAAACTAATAAACATCAATACACTTGAGTACAGGTGTGTGTATGTGTTTTGGATTTTTAATGTAGCCTTTAACAATTTTCCGTCATATTGCTATGATGTCTGCAGTGTTGCAGTTTATAGTGATGCCTAGCACCGGGGCATCATGTTGCATCATGTCCCACCCTGTCACATTATCCTGACACCTGACTGACCAGTCCCAACATTAACCTCATAGCGCTGAGTGCCAAGTGAGGCAGCTGTTAGTACTATTTGTAAAAGTCTTTGGTATACATCGGTTGAGGTTCAAACCTGCATCCTCTCTCATCCGAAGTGGGTACCACTTTAACTACTGAGGTAACCACAGGAGTATATGTAGAGTAACTGACAACATATGCAGGTATGTTGAAAAATACAAAAGTCACAGTGTATGCAGGTATGTCGAAAAATACAAAAGTCACAGTGTATGACAACATATGCAGGTATGTCAAAAAATACAAAAGTCACAGTGTATGACAACATATGCAGGTATGTCGAAAAATACAAAAGTCACAGTGTATGGCTAAGCTGACCTTGTGATGTATATCTGTATCAATTTCATGAGTGCAAGCAAAACAGGGTTAAATATTTTGAGAACATACAAAATGAATAGCTAAAAATATAACATTTCCTAAGGTCTCAAAACTTAAAGCTACCTACCATTGCTATGGTTGAGTTACTCTCACTTGTTATAACCTATTCAAAGCTTTCTCTCCAAAAGGTTGAGAACTCTCCATGAAACGTGTAAAACAGGTTTGACATGTAAACATTTTATATCATTAACATTCGTTAGAAAATGAAAATGACACCAAAATTACTTCATTTAGCACACAGTTTTGTCTGCATATAATATTTAACAAACTGATAACTGCTGGAACAATGGCCTCCAATTAAGCATCATAAGCAAAAAGCTTGAATTATTGGTGAGCTTGTACATTTGTGAAATTTCTGAATTAATGATGTGATTATTAGTGGACAATAAGTTGCAAGGAAAATATCATACACACCAGCTTTAGCATAACTGACAGATATTTCAGCAAGTCGAGTAATGCTGGCTTCATTGTTGATGGAACCATCTTCAAACAGGATTCCTTAAAAAAAAAGTATTATTTTGCAGGCTTAAATCCCTAATTTTAATGTTTATTTCAGCAATAGGAAGTTTATAATTGATTATTTTGACGTTTTTAATGATTAGATTAATTGTGATGATCAAAAGGCTTTTATTCTATCTTTGAGTTTTGTAAATCACAATTGTATACATCTATTTAATATTATCGTGTTTAATACAAACAGTAAATGCCTATTTAGCAGTGGTAACTTGTAACAATATTCAAGTCACTGGACACATATAAAAATATAAATACTTCTTTCAAATGTTAACATTTGGAAACAAGAATAATTTTTTATATATGAACAAAATTACTGTGGCAGAACATGAAAATACAGGAGGGTTCGGTCAATATTACGCTAAACAGGATTAAAAGGATCAAGAAATGGAGGATAATGTTCATTTTTATTACCATAAGCAAACAGAAATATCTGTCTAAAGATCTGAAATGGCTGTTCCAGTAAAACATACATGGAACCAAGGGAAGGCACTTTCAACGAGTACTCAGCTTCACATGCTATTTAGAATTTTCTTAATATGAACTCTGAAATCAAAGTACCCTGGTTTTAAAAACTGCTATTCATGTGTACCAAGTATGCTTAAATGGAACAGCTCTAAGCTAACTTAGAAATAGAAGTCTTTTCTTATCTTTTTTCTCTTGAAAGAGAATTGATGAAAAAAATTCATAAAAATTTTTGAGACAAATATTTAACCATTACCATCAATGAATATTTTCTACTGAGATGATTCTGTAATGCTGTAAGTTTTTCTATATAGAAAGATCTCAAAGTATAATGAGGGATGTACCCTCTCTACTAACCATTTCCTCTCAAGAATCAATTATAATCTCCCTTCACATATTTTGCCTGGCCTATCATAGTCAGAAGAAACGTGTTATTATTAGAAACAAACTTGTTTTATAAATAGATAGCTGACAGCATGGCTAAAGACTTTGAGGAGTGAAATTGTTACAAATCAATGAAAATGGTCAGAAAAAATTCAAATGTGTGAAGAAATACCAAGAAAGAAAAAAAACATTAAATCCTAAGACAAATTGTGGAAACTGATGATTTCAATTTGCTTTTTTTTATATAGATTTTAGGTTGGTATTTATGTTTATCAGAACACCTAGTGACAAAAATCATTTTTGTTGTTGGCCACAGAATACTACTTGACAGGCTGCATGCGGACCCTGGGCTGTATGTTTGAGATCGTTGCCTGAGACAAATAGGAGACATGGGAAATGATGATTTCAATTATGCTTTCTTGTAGATTTCAAGCTAGCATTTATGATTCTCACCACAATGTCCATGACAGGTGTATGGGCAAAGACACACATCACTAGCAATAAGAAGATTTGGGAACCACTGGCGTAACATTCTTATTGCCAGCATAGCTGGAGAATTGGGAAGATCAGCCCCTGTCCCTCGGTTGTCCTGCAAAACATCAAGCAATCAATATTTTGAGACACAAAAATTAACATGTATATATAACACAAGAATTTATATTATGATTACTGTAACTGTCAATATATTTGAAGGAATTTTACTTCCTGACTGAAATTAACTTTGGTTCTGTGACATGTTGTACCACATCTGTGAAACATTCAACAATGCACATCCTCCTGCCTCCCCCCCCCCCCCATTGTGTACTTGAAAAAACTTCAGCAAGACCTTTGTATTACATGATTCCAATAATAACAAGCATTTCCGACACTAACACATCACATTACAATTAATGATACTGCACCATAGTAATTTATCTGCAATTCAAATGGCTTTTTACTATCCTGAACCAAAACATTCTGAAATTAAAGTGTCTATTAGTGAGTGCATTCAATAAATCAATTATAGACCTTTGTTTCAGTGAGTAGGAAATTTTTAAAAACAGGAGCCCACCCTATTGGTCACAACTTCACATTGGTCAATATTAGGTTCACTTGTTCATATAACGTCTTGCTATATATACATTTTTATTTTTCCTTACTAGTATTAGTTATTTTAGTAAAGCATTCCAATCAAATGTCAATGATTTATTCTATAATACTTTCTTGGCAGACTTACAACCAGACTTTGATCCGAGAGTTTGTGAATGAGGCTACCTGGCTTGAAATACTTCTAATGATTCTATTTCAGTTTTGTGCATTTTATCAGCAACAAAAAATACACAACAAAGCAACAACAAAAATATATTACAAAGCAGCAAAAAAAGGTATCAAAAAGTGACACTGACATAACATAAGAAATGCAAGTTTACAGGAAAAATCACATAATGAAACATAGCATGCAACATCTGAATAAGAAATTATCATACCAGATCAATACACATTATTTCTGTATTTCTAATCAAGTCACTGAATAAAACAGCATACAGTCATGTAAAATAAAAGTTTATTAAAATAAATAATTAAAAAGCAAGATCATTGAGGTTTGTAAGCCAATCTGATTAAAGTCAGATCACTGCTCTAGATGAACATCTGACAGCAACCACTTAGGTGCCATGCCATAATCTCTAAAGTAATCAGCCAAGCCAATCAGATGAAGTCTTATTTCTTTGCATTTGGAGACTGAGTAGTGTGCAAGAAAAGCATCAATGTGAATCAACAATTTGATAAACTTTCTGATTTTGAAAGCATGCATTTCCATTAGCTAATTCAAAGGTACAAGTGCATGTTATACACACCCTGATGAAGTAATCTGGAATGTGACACCTGCTCTACAACAGCTGTCAGATAATGCTACAAAAGATATAATTTACATTTTAAACAGTTCTGCTGGAAATCGCAAATTTGAATCGTGTACATATAAGGACCATTCCCAATCACATCTGAAAGTTTGGGCAAACAACTTAAGCAGTGAAGGAGGAGTTGAATGGCACATTACACACACACATACACACACAAACATTCAGAATGGCAAGATCACATCAACTGTATCTCTTCATGCACAATGCATGGGGATAATTAAATTTGCTACTTGGTAATACATCAAACCGGTACTTACCTTTGGAATCTTGGATGGAACTCCAAAGATAAGAACACATTTCAATCCTTTCTCAACTAGGGGCTTAACGGCTGCTTTCAGCTTGTTGATTCCATATCGAAACTGTCCAGGCATACTGGGAATTTCCTGCAGTGCATCTTCATCATCACTATAAACAATAACAAGTATTTCTTACGTAAAGAACCATGCAAAAGTGCTCCAGACAGTCAAAATCAGAGCTATATCCAGCCCTTCCCTTAATGACCTCCCATATGTACCCAATCCTAGTTTCCCCTTACTCTGTATGTATGGTACCCAATCCTCGTTTCCCCTTACTCTGTATGTACCCAATCCTCATTTCCCCTTACTTCTGTATGTACCCAATCCTAGTTTCCCCTTACTCTGTATGTATCGTACCCAATCCTAGTTTCCCCTTACTCTGTATGTACCCAATCCTCATTTCCCCTTACTTTGTATGTACCCAATGCTAGTTTCCCCTTACTCCATATGTACCTAATCCTCATTTCCCCTTATTCTGTATGTACCCAATCCCCATTTCCTCTTATTATATGTACCCAATCCTCCTTTCCCCTTACTCCATATGTACCCAATCCTAGTTTCCCCTTACTCCATATGCACCCAATCCTCGTTTCCCCTTACTCTGTGTGTACCCAATCCTTGTTTCCCCTTACTCCATATGTACCCAATCCTCATTTCCCCTTACTCCATATGTACCCAATCCTTGTTTCCCCTTACTCCGTATGTACCCCATCCTTGTTTCCCCTTACTCTGTGTGACCCAATCCTCATTTCCCCTTACTCCATATGTACCCAATCCTCGTTTCCCCTTACTACTCTGTATGTACCCAATCCTCGTTTCCCCTTACTCCATATGTACCCAATCCTCGTTTCCCCTTACTCAATATGTACCCAATCTTTGTTTAGTCTTACTTTATATGATTGTCTGGTCTCTTATATCTTCCCTCCTAAGCCATGAACTTTACATATTTCCAGATCACTAAGAGACAGTGCCTTAAATCTATGCTATTTCAAATGATCCCCGTACCCATACATTCTTGTTTATTCAATTTAGAATTGTATAGATATGTACTTTTGATTGGGTTTTATTACAAACAAAATCTAACGACATCCTAACTTTTTCATTGGCCATCATGCCATTGCTGCCAACAAATACTCCTTTGATCAAAACAAAATGCTTACTTGGTGAAGAGTACCCATCCCATAAAGGGTCAGCATTTACCAACCCTACTGTATATATATATACATATATGTATATACACAAAAATACATACAGTAGAACCCGTCTTGAAAGACCACCCTTTCTGCCATATAATTATGGTCTCTCAAAACAAGTCATAATGCTATATAAGCATTAAATTCATGCGTTGAGATGATAATAATAATAATAATAATAATAATAATAATAATAATAATGAGGACTTGTATAGTGTCTAATCTTTAGAAGCTCTAAGCGCTTTACAACATCTATAATGATATGAATACCAACAAAAAAAATGCTGAAAATATTTTCAAGTTTGTTCTTGCAGTCAAAAAAGGTGAGTTTAAAGAGCCATCTTGAAAGGGATCACTGTCTTTATGTCTAATTGCAATGGGCAATTCATTCCATGTTGCTGGGCCCTTGTGTGCAAAAAAAATGTTGCCCCTATAACTTTGTTTTCATAGTGGGAATAATGAGCATATGATTGTCAGAACAGAAGTGTATCTTGCTGGTGTGTACACATGGGTAAGGCCATATAGTTATGCTGGACTGGAGTCCATCAGTGAAACGTAGCATAGAGAACAAATTTTGTATTTGATTCTGGATCGAATGGATAGCCAGTGTAGAGTACAGAGCAGTGGGGAGGTGTGCTCTGATTATGGCACTCTAAAGATGGTCCAAGCAGCTTGTTTTGAACTTTTTGAAGTTTCTGGAGTAAATATTGAGACGAACCAGACACAACTGAAGTACATGTACTACTGAACGCATAAGTGTTTTAGTGAAATCAACTGAATGATATTTGCAAATGAAGCTGATGCGTCTCAGCTCAAGATATGCAGCCTTGCATATGTTCATGACATGTTGATGCAATGTGAGAGTACAATCTAGAGTAACATCTAGGTTTTGTACTGACTGTGAATTTAATGTTGGTGTCAGAATGGTCTCAGATTTATTATTCATCTGTCATCCATGATTTCACATCAGAAATGTACCTTTCTACTCATTGGATGGTAGCATCAACTTCAGTTGGGTGGCTAGACTTGCATATTTGGGTGTCATCAGCGTACAATTGGTGAGACACTGGGTGATGATCTATGACACTTGAGAGCGGCTGAGTGTATAAAATGAAGAGAACAGATCCGAGAACAGGTCCAAAAACAGATCCCTATGGAACACCACAAGATAATCAACTGGGCTGGAGTGTATTCCATTTGCAGATACAATCTGTGTCTTGTTGACTAAGCAGGACTTTAACCACTGTAAGGTTATATTGTGAAAACTAAATACATGCTGGAGATGGTGAAGCAATATATCATTGTCTATTATGTCAAATACTGCAGACTAATCAAGAAAGGCAAGGACTGTACTCTTTCCGCTATCTAAAGCAGAGAGAACATCATTAAATACTTTCAGAATAGTAATTTCAGTTCTGTGGCAAAGGCAATATTGCTAAAAAGACTGTTTGAATTCAAAAGAGATACAAGTTTGGTTAGGACCAATTTTTTCTAAGATTTTTTATATGAACGGGAGATTAGAAACTGTTCTTTAAATCGTTATGGTCAAGTGTTGGTTTCCTTAGCAGGGGCTTTATGATGGCAGTTTTAAAAAATGATGGGAAGTCCCCAGATGTGAAAGAGATATTAATAAAATCAGTTAGTGAAGGCAATATTGGGTCTAAGCACTCAAGCAGGAGTGATGTTGGAATTGGATCAAGATCACATGACTTTGGTAAACTCATCATCACGATTCTCTGCCCTAAATCCATAGAGACAGATTCAAATGCTCCTAATGGTTGTCGCTGAAATTCTGTATTGCAGCTGTATGGTGATGATGAGCCAATTAAAATTGTGTTGTCAAGTGTATCTCTAATGGTTTGTACTTTGTCACAGAAGAAATTTGCAAATAGGTCTGGAAGGTCTACTGGATATATATATCCTGGATAGTGAGCATGTAAAATCTTGGTCAAAATAAAGGGAGTAAAAACAGCATTGATATCCCATAGAAATAGTCAAACTTATTTGACCCTTGGGTAATAGTAACTGTTAACCAAAGAAGCCACGACACTTAGTACTTTTTATTGACAGAAGATGGTGTTAAACACAAAAGCAAGTATAAATGATAGAATTCAGATTGGAGGCATGGATGAAGATCTCATTAACTGCCTGTCCAGCTGACTGGCAAGCCAAATCAAGTCAAATTACTACCTTTCCATTTTACTGGTAAGCCAAATCAAGTCAAATTACCACCTGTCCATCTGACTGTTAAGTCAAATCAAGGCAATCTCTCATTAACACCTATCTGACTGGTTAGTCAAATCAAGTCAAATTACCACCAGTCCATCTGACTGGTAAGTCAAATAAATTCAAATTACCACCTGTCCATCTGACTGGTAAGTCAAATCAAGTCAAAATACTACCTATCCATCTGATTGGTAAGTCAAATCAAGGCAATCTCATTAACACCTGTCCATCTGACTGTCCAGTCAAATCAAGCCAATTGCTTTTCATTCACATTCAACACATGCCAAAACCAAGTATAACCTCATCTGTGCCTTTTCTGCTACCAAACATAAATTAATCCAGAATGTAAAAGATAGCAATATTTTAATATATATTCATAAAACATGGCTAAACATACTAATGTATTGGTGTATATATATCAAATGTCAAAAAAATGGGAACAAACCACTATTTTGCTGCACAGACATTTAGTGTGTTCTAGATGGCAAATAGCATGATTGAACTGTGGTATTATTTAAATAAGGTGACCAGCTCCAATCATAAAGTTCTACCAGCATGGTTAAGACGTTTTATTCTAGTAATAAGTATAATTGATGATGACAGGTTTAATGGCTGACTATTTGATAGATCTGATAATCACATGAATGAGTTGCTATGGATACTGCTAGAAAGCATGTTTTGCCTCAAGCTAGGCAATTAATCACATAGGTGTCCTTTGAATTTCACTGTACTACATATTCTACCTACAAGTAATCAGATAGGATATTCTTTGATATGATGCAGTACAGCTGAATTCTCTCTCATTATAGCACACTCCATTGTAATACGATTCAACATATTCATATATAGCTATGCAGGGCATTCTATAAAATTCTACAAAATTGGAAGTAACTGGGCAATATATTAATACTTAAGACAAGTTTGAGGGTTTTTCCCCAATATGCTTACAAAAATAAACAGGTGGTTCATCAGGCAGATTTAATCTGGAAACTGCCACCAGTGCAATAAAAAGGCTGTGTGCCACATTAGAAAAATAAATAATTATACCCAAATTGGTATATCAAATGTGCCCCATTACTGTGACCTGCTTTACAGATCACTGCCATCTCAACTCTGCACGGGTTCGAGTCTCAGATTCGGACAATATGGGTATGTGAGAAAGCTTACCAGTAGCTTCGTGTGTGTCTGTGGTTCTTTCTGGGAGTTTTCCCAGGTTCTTCCTCCACTATTAATACTGGCTATTAATATAGAGCCAATCATGTGTTGAAAAATGGTGTAAAACTACAACAACAACAACAACAACAAGACTACTGCATAACATATATATCACAGGTAGACACGAATTGGGGTTAAAAGGAAAAAAAATCAACTGAATGCTTGTTAATTCCAAACAATTTCAGAATTAATTTGTACCAATCTTCCAATAAAGTTCACAGCCATAAATCGTACAAACAGGTAAGTAATCTGCTTAACCTTACTAAATTCAGCTCTTTAAATATTAGGCATTATCACTTTGATAATTACTGATTTTTGTTACCACCAATAATTATCAAGATAAAAAATTTGGCAACTAAGCCACCGAATAAGTGCATTTGCCAATATTGTTAAAAACAAACTGATCTACAAACAGTATGATAGCCATCTGTAGTGTTGTTCCGATTATCAATTATAATCGATCATCAGATGGTAGAGCAAACCAATAAGATAATCGATTGTGAAACTACATAATCAATTGTGTGTAAAGGAAGACTACTTACTAGGTGTATGCAAAGCACAAAGGTTAGTAAAACACTCAGCCACAAAAAGTTGACCTGAAATTTATTAATCCCTTCACAACTACAAATAAAAACCTTACGGTTCATAATTAGGAACATATAGTCATTATTACATGGCAAGTTGTTAAATTGTTGAGTTAACAAATTTAAACACATTTTCTTGATTTGTTAAATTGCAACAGATATTGTAGTATTGATAAACAATGACAAACAAGAAAATCATGTCCTTCTATTCTTTAAATTATCGACACATCACATGTGAATGAAAGAATTTCGCAGGATTGTAGCAGTATTTCAGTTACATGTGACTGAACAGCCATAAAAAGTTGCGTTTATTTAACAAAGTTGAAGAACAAAAGTAAGATAATGTAATATTATTGTCAGGTTAAAGTATACATGTCATTAAAAGAGATTACTCCTGTACATTTATAAACATATTGAACTCTTGATCAAAGATATAACTGTTTAACAAAAATTAAAATTTGCTTTTAGTAACCAATTATAATCGATGATCAGTTGGTTAAGGGGAACCGATTATCGATTATGAATTTCTGACCAATTCCCATCACTAGCCATCTGAACTCTTAACACAGAAAAGAATGTGTAGTACAGATTTTCAGATTGTGGGCAATCACTTCCTTTGTACATACAATGTTACGTTAAAGTGATTTAAATCTGTTTGACAATTATACAGATGACAACAAAGTATGTTGTTAAAAAAGTGTACATACAATGTTGTAATAACAACTCCAAAAAATGTGCCAAAAAAGAAAAATATTCGGCAAATGTGGGAAAATGGTATGGTTGGAAAATGAAGGATAGTTTATACCCTGATATGAAAACATTTGTCCTGCATGAGCTTTGAACATTCACACTACAGGTGTGATAATGAAAATCAAGCAAAACGTTTATCAGTTGAAATGCTAAAAGGTGATTTTTACTGCTTCAGGGTTCATACTCAACTATGAATGATAAATTCAAAGACTTTTCCCAAACTTTCAAAGACCACAAACAGAGATTTCCAAGACCTATTTTTGCTAACATTGTGTATACAGGTTATATGAGAAAACAACGAATGCCAAATACCACAATATTGTTTACTGATTAAAGTCAAATAATAATTAATTGCCTAAAATAGCATTATAATGATCTAGAAGATAGGTTAACATTTGTTGTTTTTTTCTCCAGAAATATGTAACATAAACAGATTTAATACAACATAAATTGTTCTCTTTAGACATCAGCACTGCTTTAAATGCATTATTTTATTTGCTTTTTTTTCTCTTCAATCATTTTAGAAAGAGATGCCACCACTGTCATCTTTTCCTCTGCTCTTCTCCTAAGAGCATTTGACTCTGTGACAAGCACAATGAGTCCTTTTAACTCTGCCTCTTCTGCTTTCTGTACAGAGGAAGCATGTAGGCTGGCAATGTCAGCTTCAAGACGCAGCTTTTTGGCTTTAAGTTCTACCACTTCATCCAAGGCTAACTACCGTTTCTTTTCTTTTGGATTTTTCTTTTCATCCTTTTCCTCTGCTTTCTTCTTATCCAGATAGGCATGGTACTTATGTCTTGCAGAGAAGGCATATGTCATCATTTCATTGCTAATGATGGTTTCCAAAGGCCCACCTGCTTTTCTCATTGTGTCAATGATTAACCTTTGAGCTCTGAGGCTTTTTCTGCTGAGGTTCTCAACAGATACCTGTTTGTTTATAGAAAATACTCTCTCCACTGTTGCCTGCCCATGTGACAACAACATTTTCTGGAGAACATTCTAAAGTTCAACATATTCATTTCTGATCAGCAAAAAAAGGTGCTAATCCAAACACACCAAGATAAACCGTCTTGCGTTCACTGCATGAAAACTGTTCAGCAATCTTACTGTCAGGAAACATTGCTTTGAAAATAGTGTTGATGCCCTTGCACTAGTTCAGACTGTAGTAGCTGTGAATACATTTCATTTTCCAGAGATCTTCATCCCGTAGTACTTCAAATTTAGTGCAAAAAGTATTTAAACTAGTCTTTAAAGTAGAAGTTGCTAGAGCTGCTTTGTACTTGTCACACCATCTGCTGCTGGCTGTGAAAAGTATGCACTTACTGGTGCGACTTGTTTTGCTGGTGCTTATATCCTAGAAACGAAACAAAAGTAATTATCACTGCAAGAATTTTAATAAATCTAAATGAAAACATACAACTTCATGATGCATGAAAGTAATTTTTTAATTCGGTTTTACATACTAGTAAGAAAAGCTTTTTAGACACAAAATACCATTTAAAAATGGCTTCTGAAAATGTGAAATAAAATAGTTTTTTATTTTAAAAAAAGGCTGTGATATGTGACACCTAAATCTATGACTTTGTAATTAGGTATGGCGGGTTTTTCCCCATTTTTTTGTAATAAACATCTATAAATCTAGTAATATTTCACGCACTTCAAAGTACTGGGCAAATCAGGTTCAATCATAGTCCGACTATAGTAACCTGTTTGTTTTGTTGACGCCTTTTTTTTTCTTCATTTTTTCTACTCGCAATTCAAGAACAATAACTCTTGTTTAACTCTAATATAGTGTACGCATGCGCACTTTGGAACTGTTTTTCCGTGAATTTAATGTATTACAATGGATGTTTCTGTATTAAATCAAGGAATATTGTTGTGAAGAACAAAATTTTCGAAAATGATTTTTATTCCTCAAACGTGTTAAATCAACCGACGGTAGAAGTAAATTTAAACAATCCCTCTTTTGCTACATCTCCCAAATCATCAAACTAAACGATCTTATTTTATACCCTACGAGTAATGAATTATCATTATTTTTCCCAAAACTACCAATTGCTTATACATCTGCATCTTTGTTCCACCAAATGAACATGTAGTTACTAATTTGCAACTTACCTTTGGCATGACTTGTAAGGGCTCCTTCTCCCATTGAAGCCAAGTTGATCGTGTTTTTACACAATGTACAAAACGCCTTTCGTTTGCATAATTTATCCTTTTTCAGCCATTTCTTGTATTTCTCTTGTTCAAGCCAGATATCGTTGAAAGAGCAAAGACCTGGCATTTTTAAACACTGAACTTGCAGACGATGTAAATCGAATGAAGAAATTTTGAATTCTCGAGCGTGTAACTCTCGCGAACTTTCTACGTATAATTAGTGTAATTAACATTTTGATTGGCTAAAACTGATGGACTCGTCCAGTCAAATTGTACTATTCGTCAAACGAAAGAATCCAGGAAAACCAGCTACATCCGAAGCTAACGACCTTGGGCAATTTTATTGGTGACTTCCTTTGATGAAGCGTGTAGCGGCACCGTCTTGCTTTGATGAAGAGTGCATGTGTGATTGAAGTCGCCGCCGAGACATACTTTGGCCAAACAAATCAAGCCTCTTTTGTTATTGCGGCGGCAATAAACTGAACGGGTCATAAAAAGAAAGAAACAGGGATAACCAGATTACATCTGAATCTAACCTCGGATAATTTTATTTGTGATTCTGGAAAGAAATTATTTGGGGGGGGGGGGGGGGGGTATTTCAATTTTCAAAGACTTTTAAAGACCTCAGGGTAATATGCTCAATTTTCCCAAACTTTCAAGGCCTTGAAAATGCTACCTCGTTTTTCCCAAACTCTCAAAGACTTTCAAAGACCGTACGAACCCTGTGCTTGAACTAATATTAGTTACCCCGACTTTGTGGATAAACTTGAGGCTACAACATCGTTGACAACTTTTCTGTTGGTAATGAGTAATGGCATAGATTTCTGGTCAGATAAAATATCATCTGTTCTGTCCTTTGTGGATAATCTACTGCAGAAAGTAATTAAAAGGATTAGAGCAAAGTTGATCCCAAAAAATGCACGTGATTTAAAAACAAAAGTAAAAGTTAAACATTTTCGAAATAGTTGCAAGTATTAACCTTTATATGTGATTATTACACAATCATGTGAGTGTGCTTATGCACCCCACCAAAACCCAACCCCCCACCCTCGAGAATTGCTAACCATCTAATAAGGACACTTTTCTGCTTCTGATGGGGTGGCATTGCCATTATCAAGGTGGATATGGGCTTGTTTGTAGAGTTTTGAGAGTAAACCTTCATAATTAACTCCATGGTCTCTGTCGACATGAATATCATTCATTCGGTGCAATTCAACTGATTCCAATATGAATTAACCTAAATACGTATCGATCACAATTAAATCGTGACTTCTTACCGTGTGATGACGTCGTTAGCCTATCAAACCAAAGCATACTCACTCATTGCGTCACTGAAGTAGAAATTACCAACAGAATCACCTCCATTTTTAAAGCTAAAATTCATGTTAAAAGCTTTGAAACTTCACAGCATATAACTTACACAATAAACAATGGATATATAAAATTATCTATCGTGATGCTGGTGTTAGTTGTCTGCCACGATCGAAGAACTGGGTGATGGTAGCCGCTGTGTAACACTACGTGATTCTCCATTTTGATACTACAACCCACATAGCAAAGGTGCCTGTAATACGTAGCCCAATCAAAATGCGGTTTCCGATAGCGGATGTATGCAATGTCCTACAGCATACAAAAAAACGTCTTCAACATGCTTTTCATGTCGTGTCAATATATGGGCCTCAATGTTGTGCCTTACATCAAAGGTATGATGTTTCCTATTAGCCCAGGTAGCCTGGCAAAATAAATTTAACTTCGTGGCATAAAGTAAATCTACATAAAGTTCATTTAATGTTTTTAAATAATATCATTATAAGTTTAACATATAAAAAATGATGCATCCACGTTAGTTTCTTTGGGGTTGTTGTTGTTTATAAGGTTTTTTAATCTAATGTTCCCAAAACATAATAATAATAATAATAATAATAATAATAATAATAATAATAATAATAATAATAATAATTGATGATAATAATAATAATAATAATAATAATAACAACAATTAATAATAATAATAATAATAATAATAATAATAATAATAATAATAACAATTAATAAGAATAATAATAATAATAATTGATGATAATAATAATAATAATAACAATTAATAATAATAATAATAACAATTAATAATAATAATAATAAAAATAATAATAACAATAACAATTAATAATAATAATAATAATAATAATAATAATAATAATAATAATAATAATAATAATTTCTTTAAATCGGCATCTTATTTATAGCATATGTCAGACCGGATTAGACAACAACGACGATGATTATGACGACAAAACGAATTATTACTTTTGAATTATTCAAACTTTCACAGGATTTCTCTCTCTCTCTCTCTCTCTCTCTCTCTCTCTCTCTCTCTCTCTCTCTCTCACACACACACACACACACACACACACACACACAAGCGCGCACACTTACTTACTTATTACTTACTTACTTACTTACTTACTTACTTAAGAAAACTAATTATCATCTGAGAAACATGGCCGTGTTTAAATCCTGATGTTATTATAAACATTTTGAGAAATATTAGACAGAATATTTTCCTGGCATAATTGATATAGAATTCGATCACATTACATAACACTTTTTTCTTAAGATAAATTAAATGGCGATCTTTTCAATAGTTCTAATTACAATTCGTCCCTTCATTGAGTGCATATTCTGCTGTGCAAGTAATGCGTGTAACCATATAATTTTTAGGGACTAACGTAATGTTGGTTATATTAAATAAACAAATATCACTGGGGTTTTTTTTAGGGATAAATAAATGATTTTTAAAATGTAGATAGTTGCAACTAATACAGATGCATGTTTTTAAATAATAATAAGAATTGTGCTGGTTCTTATACAGATTTTCTTAACTCTATGTGTGTGTGTGTGTGTGTGTGTGTGTGTGTGTGTGTGTGTGTGACACCATGTCCAGAACTACAATTTCGTGTCCACAATGTCGCGACATTGACACTCAATAACTCATTTTGTGTACTGTGTAAAGAAAATATTTTGGTTTTAAAAAAAAAGCATAAACTGAGGATAGTTTCACCTTATTTAGCGTGTATGTGTTGTTTCAATGATTATTTCAGTATGTGTTCATAACCCGGTCCTTAGTCGGATGGTTCACAAGTATAGCAATCCGCGTGTGTGTGTGTGTGTGTGTGTGTGTGTGTGTGTGTGAGAGAGAGAGAGAGAGAGAGAGAGAGAGAGAGAGAGAGAGAGAGAGAGAGAGATCCTGTGAAAGTTTGAATAATTCAAAAGTAATAATTCGTTTTGTCGTCATAATCATCGTCGTTGTTGTCTAATCCGGTCTGACCTAAGATGTAAATAATATGCCGATTTTAAGAAATTGCAGGACTTGTAGGGTTTCAACAATTTTATAAAGTTCACATGTGATCAAAGACTTAGTTTATTTTATTAGATGGTGCATGTTGTGAAGCCAATTTACACCATTATCGCATATATCCCCTTATAGATGGAGTCCATCTACAAGCAACGTAGACCTTAATGCTTCGGCAGATCAGGGTCAGTGTAGTTTGTTCTACTAATTTACAACGGGTTAGATCTTACATCCACATGATAGACGTGTTACTTTTCATAGTGTAAAAGAAAATGAAACCTGGATAATAATGCAAAATTACTGGACCAGTCTGACACGAGGATACTATCTACCTATATATGTTTATTTCTTTACTGGACCACAGACTAAAAATTCTTGAAATAGAAAATAAAACCCATAGACCAGTCAAAGTCGGAAGACATTTAGCAAGCACTAGTTGTATGTTTTTTTATTTAAACAACAGAAAAAAATAACCAAGCGTGATAAATGTGTCAGTGTGTTGTTCATGATATGGAGAATTTCACCAGTTAGTTATACAGAATCATCGGCTCATTCCATGTTACAAAGGAGAATATTTACATGTATTAAATTCTAGTTTTAAGAGTTGTTCTTTTTAAATTGTTATTTTTTGTCGAAGTAAGTTGAATGGTATTCATTGCATTCCTTTTACTGCATATCCTAAACTTTTCGTTCAAAAAGGTATTCTCCCTCACGAAACTTTATATCACGAAACTGTTTCGTTGGACATTTCTTTATAAAAACAATAATCGTACATTTTTTTTAATTTGTGTTCTTTTCCAGACCACGAATATTTTGAAGAAGAAAAAAAAACATATGCAACACTATCATTTTGTTTTTGTCTCCAGTGTTGCTTTTCTGTATATGCCTGCATGTTAACTATGTCACTGTTTATTCATATGACTTAGATAAACTCTTTGAATGGAAATATTTTCCTTCCTTATTTGCATACTAGTTAGGGAGACTGTTTGATTAATTATCCTTTCAATTCACTGCATTTCTTTTATTGTTTTTACTGTAATTTGTTTGATATTTGCATAAACTCTATGCACCAAATTGATACGTTTTACGATTGATACGTTTTCTTTAGTTTTATTAACAAGCCAACATGACGACAATCTAAAACATGTGCTGTTTAATTTTTAAAGCAATTTACAACAATAACTCGATGTTTTTAAACGTTTACATGATTTCAGATTTATGTAAAGTGCATGTTTTCACATACCTATTTCTAAAAGATCTGTTTCAGATGCCGTGTCACCAAGTGTCATTTCAAAAATAATGTGTGTTGACAGTAATTCGATATCTCAGGAAAAAGTTATAGAATGCCCTTGCAAATTTTAAGATATATTACGCGATTATCCCAACACTGATTGGTGAACGCGACCACATCAAGTACCGAATTTATTTCTTCATCATAAATGTTTAGCTGTAATACTGATGATGGTTATTTCTACGTGATCATCTTTAATTGAACTATGAAGATCTGCATAACTAACACAGGAATAATGTATTTTTTAATGTTTTAAATCGTTTTATTAGTAAACTTATTCACTTATACGTTATTCTACAATGCTGCTACTTTTGATAAGACTTATTTGATCCAAACTTATGAAGAAATGGGAAATACCTTTTGATACTAACATTACTGCTTTCAATTCAACGAATGAATGATATATTGCAACTCTCTGAAAAATATAGAATTCAGCACAAAATATATTTGTGTCATTAGCTATGTTTTGCAAAATCAGAATTAAAATTAGCTATCACCAATAGTTTCCATAGTCTTCTTGATGAAGTACATTTCGTTTTTTAGTTTATGAAATAATATCTTGTATTCTGGCTGGTCTAGTGATTGCCTAATTTTAACTGTAACTTGTTGATATCCCTAACGAAATGGTACTACACAGGAATAAAATTGTCTTGTTTAGGTTTGTTTTGATAGGGTTTGATTGAATTAGCTATCCAGCATTAATGGTTGTTTAAAATGCTAAACCCAAAACAAATTCTAACTAAACTAAACTAAAGCAAATCTAAGCCCAGAATATACAAACCGTACACAAGACAGTGTCGACCATTTTTTATTAGTTGCTCGTTGATATAGGTAGAGAAGGTATCATACAAATTAGTAAAGGTTTTAAAAAATAACATTGTACATGTACTGCTGCGTTTTAGAAAAAGATACAATTTTCATCCTTATAATCTGAGGGGGTAAAGGTTAAAGCGTGTTGTCGAATTCGATCATATTCAAATATTCCTTATTCAGTCTTATTTTGGTCTTAAGTGTGTTTCCGTTGCTTATATGCAGATAGTAAGCTTATTTAAGGGCCTCCTCCACATATTGTGCTTATTCTGTGTTATGCCGATAAACCAGCCCCTCAACCTGGGATGATGTTGATTTTCGGGTTAGATGCTGATATCAATTATCCATTGAAAACCGTAATTATTCGCAGTCACTTGTATCTGCACCTATTGGAGTAAATTTTATTTTCCGTGGACGTGGGGCCACCGTCGGCTAAATTCTTTTAGTGATATGTACATTATACTTTCGGAGCACATTCTATGTTTGGGGAATTTTAAATCCAATTGAATTTCATCTTTATAATCTGAGGAAATAAAACGTTAAAGCATGTTCGCGAATACGATCATATTCAAACATTCCTTATTCAGTCTTATTTTGGTCTTAAGTGTGTTGCCGTTGCTTATATGCAGATAGTCAGATTACTTAATATATTGTGCTTATTCTATGTTAGGCCGATAAACCAGCCCCTCAACCCGGGATGATGTTGATTTTCGGATTAGATGCCATCTGTCATGTGGCAATTTTAAATTTCGCGCTATATATGGATGTTACCAATTACCGGTATGTGTCTAAAATGTACGCAGGATTGTTCCGGAACAACTTGCATGGAAAAAAATGCACAATTTAATGAACAGGTGATATCAGACATGCATATCGGTCATCAGTATCAACACAGATTTTTAGGCTTGATTTAAACTATGATGGGCCCTCAGTAATTGCATTAATTGCATTAAATGACCACACCTTGGCTCTTGATACTACATTGTGTTCAAGACTAAATGAACGCTACTTAAACGAACGCTCATCATTACTTAAATGTAAACGGAAGCGAAAAAAGAAACTTTGTTTCAAAGCTGGCCGGCGTAGAACAGGAAGAAGAATTCCAGTTATCTCCCTTTCGCCCGTAACGAATATACAATGTAAAAATTAGGCCGTTAATTTTGATAACCTGGTTCAAATTCATCTTAAATCGTCAACCGTTGTGTCAACTGTCCCAGAGATATCACTACGTAATGCATTATTCAACGCCCAATCAGTAGGATCACCGGAAAAGCGCACAGAAATATTTAATTTTATCAACGACCAGAATATCGACGTCTTCTTCCTGACATAAACATGGCTAAAAACATCAGGCGATGAACCCAAGTGCGCGTATTTAACACCCACCGATTACTCCATCAAGTCGTTCCTTCGCAACTCTCGCGGAGGTGGAATTGCTGTCATCACAAAGAAGTTCATGATAAAATGCCTTAAGTACAACACAACCTTCAATTTCTGCCACACATCGTATGAACTAGTCCAAACAACACTCACACTGGAACAAAGGTCAGTCCAGTTTTCTGTCTCTACCGCCCTCCTTCTAATAGAAAAAACAAGCTGACTGAATCTCTCTTTGTGCAGCAGTTTCCTAATCTTCTGGAATATGAAAATTCGATAAGTGGCAACCTAATTATTCTTGGATATTTCAACTTTCACTTTGACTGTCCTGGGAACCCATACACGTAAAATCTCCCAGATTCCATTCATGTTTTCAACATTAAACAGTCAGTTAACTAACCCACCCATAAAGTTGGTCACATTTTAGACTGTTTTCTTCTTAGACTTCATGATAATCTGCAATCCACCTTTGTATCACACGAACTTGCATCAGATCACCTCCGCATTATATGTCATCTCGACGTATCAGTCCCTCCACCTTTATTTGCTAGTAAGAGAAACCTCCGTATGATCCAAATTAATGCATGACATCCAAGAAAACCTAACAACTTACTTACATCTTACAACAGAACAACTCTATAACTGCCTGCATTCATTGCTTGAAAAAAAATTTCCCCAGCCACCAAATGCAGATTATCAATTTTAAAAAAGTGTTCTCCATGATATAGCCGTGTTAGGGACCAGCTTCACACTGCTAAAAAAGACATCGCCGAAAAGCCGAGAGGCTTTGGCTTTCCACGGTACTCACTATTCATAAACTCATAAACACATCTATGAAGCCGTTAAGAAGAACGTCACATAGTCCATTTAGCAAAATTATCCCACTACAGTACTGAGATCACGGAGAGTTCTAGCTGCAAAGAGCCCTTCGAGATAACTAATAAACTAATGTCAAGGAACAAATGTAAACCACTTCCAACTACATTCTCTCCAGTAGACCTTCCGGACCTATTTGCAAATTTCTTCCGTGACAAAGTACAAACCATTAGAGATTCGCTTGACAACACAGTTTCTATTGACTCGTCACCATACAGTTATGACACAGAATTTTAGTAACAATCATTAGAATCATATGAACCTGTCTCTATTGATTTAGTACGGACAATGGTGATGAAGAGTGCACCAAAGTCTTATGAAGTTGATTCAATTCCAACATCACTGCTACTTGAGTGCTTAGACCCATTTTTGCCTTCACTAGCTGATTTTATTAATATCTTTCTCTCTCATCAGGGGAATTCCCATCAGTTTTAAAAACTGCAATCTTTAAGCCTCTGCTGAAGAAACCAACACTTTACCATAACGATTTAAAGAACTACCGCCCAGTTTCTTATCTCCCATTGATATAAAAATCTTAGAAAAAGTTGTTCTAACCCAGCTTGTATCTTATTTGAATTCAAACAGTCTTACTTAACAGTGTAAAGTCTGCATATCGCCATTGCCACAGTACTGAAACTACTCTTCTGAAAGTATTTAATGACATTCTGTCTGCTTTGGATAGTGGAAAGATTACAGTCCTCGTCCTCCTTGATATGTCTGCAGCATTTCATAAAATAGACCATGATATAATACTTCACCATCTCCAACATGTATCTGACATTCAGAATATAGCCTTACAGTGGTTAAGGTCCTACGTAGTTAACAGGACACAATTTGTATCTGCAAATTTAATACATTATAGCCCAGTTGATATATGTTGTGGTGTTCCACAGGGGTCTGTTTTTGTTCCTGTTCGCTTCATTATATACGCTCAGCCGCTCTCAAGTGTGATAGATCATCATCCAGTGTCTCACCAATTGTATGTTGTTGAGACACAAATATAGAAGTCTAAAGCAACCCACCTGAAGTTGATGCTACCGTCTATGGAGTAGAGATGTGCATTTCTGATCTGAAATGATAGATGACATGTAAGAAGCTGCAGTAGAATGATGATAAAACTGAAGCCATTCTGATCACAACACAAAGACTTTCTCATTCACATCCTTTACCTCAGACAATAAATATCAGCAACACCAACATTAAATTCATACAATCCGTACGAAATCTAGGTGTTACTCTAGACAGTACTCTCACGTTGCACCAACATGTAATGAACATATGCAAGGCTACATATCTTGAACTGAGTCGCATCAGTTCCATTCGTAAATATCTTTCAGTTGATGCCACTCAAACACATGTGTTCATTAGTACTTTCAAGACTGGACTATTGTTACTCAATTTTGTATGGTTCGTCTCAATATCTACTCCAGAAACTTCAAAAAGTTCAAAACACAGCTTCTCAGACCATCTTTAGTGTACCTCGATTACAGCACACCTCACCACTGCTCTGTACCATCACTGGCTACCAATTCGATACAGAATCAAATACAAAATAATTTGTTCTCTGTGCTATGTTTCACTGACAGTCTCCAGTCCAACATACCTATCCGGCTTCACCCATGTGTATACACCAGAAAGATACTTACGCATCTCTTCTGACAATCGTATACCCATTGTTCCCACTATGAAAACGAAGTCATGTGGACAACGGTATGTGGAACAAATGGCCCATTGAAATTATACACAAAGAAACAGTGGTCCCTTTTAAGAGGGCTCTTAAAACTCGCCTTTTACGACTGCAGGAACAAACTTAGAGACCGAACAATGTTTTGTATCTTATATGTTTTCAACATGTTTTTTTTTTATGTTTTTGATATTTATTTTTCTGTAGTGTAGTCATAGGCGCAAAACAAAGTCCTCATTATTATTATTATTATTATTATTATTATTATTATTATTATTATTATTATTATTATTATTATATTGGACTAATTCTATGTGTAAGAAGAGAGTGGCAATCAACCATCTCTCAACAGTCTATAAACATCTGTAATAATGTTATTTATTTGTATTAATAAAATTATATTAATAGCATCAACCATTCTCAGTCTAATCCACGGATAACACTTTCCGTCCTCGTTGTTTCCTGTTGATATGTATCCTCAGTTTACAAATTGATCGTGTTCAATAATGAATCCTAACGTCAATGGATCTGACTTTGCGTTGATATGGGTGATAGGCTCAACACAACATGCATTTTGTTTTTCGTGAAGAAGATTTGCAACCAGGGAGCTCAAGTTCTCGTTGTAGCTGACTCTTGCCAGAAATTTGGAATGTTGTAGCTGAATGATTACTAAATTCTACATGAACGATGTACATGGATCATCAGATATCTTGACAAGGACATTAAAAGGTTATATCAACATTTTAGGTGGGACCCTAATTTCGTGTCTCCATTTGGTTATACTGTATTCTTGTGTTCACGCTAGTGATTGTCAAAAGCACGGATAATTCTCCAGTAGAATAACACATTGGAATATTAAACTTCAAGGTTTCTAACCGGTGCCAGTTTATTTTCAATCATGAGATGCAACGATTTTTGAGTGTAACCTATTTTCGAGGGTTTATTAATATTTAAAAATGTAGAATGAATGAAGTAATTGTAGCTGAGGTTCAATTTCAGAGGGATAATTGAACAATGAATCACACTTTTTTTCAGTTTGGAATGAACACATTAAAAGATGAATTGGAGATAAAACTACTAATTATTAAAAGATATTGACTAGGAGACAGATCATCCCCCGCCCCAAAAAAGTGCAGTGTTTCTGGTATGCTAGTCCTTCGTGGAATTTTTTTTCATGGCAAAACTTGGCATCTGCTTTAGAAACATTTGTACCCTCATAGGTTTCCTCTTGTCTTTGGCTAGTTACTCAGAAGAGAAAACTGATCTAGATGATATTCAAAATACAAATTACAATCATATTTTTTTTTCTTTTTCTTTACCAATACCATAGGAATTTTAGTATGTTTATGAATTACTGGCCATTTTCATTTCTCACGACAACTAAGTGGCAGTAGTTAATCCCCTTGGCCATTCTTAACCATGTTTTAAGGATTTGACATGTTTTACATTTATGTTTTTATTTTGTATAACTTTTGCAGAATTTGACAGTTTACTTGTTTTTATTTTATCTTGTTGTAAGTCATGTTTGCATTTATTGTGGAGGGTTTACATTCTCAAAGTTTTTGTTTAATTTTCATCAGTTGGCATCATAAAGCCAGGGTTATGCTGGATGCTGTGAAACACCACTACATGCATATGTACAATCTCTAGTTACATAAATCGGACTGTGTTGACCATTATCTCGCATATGGATCTTAACAGTGTTTCCCTTTACCCTCATTTGTGCTTCAGAGACCCCCACATTTTTAATTTGAAACCAACATTTGGTTTATACTCAGTCTGACCCCAAGTTTTGACACCAAGGAGACTTTTAACATTGTCTTGCACCCCTTGGGGATACACTGAATTCATTCTATGTTTAGCACATGGTTTTAATGGCATTGTATATGTTCTGATATATTTTTAATAATATTCCAACATAAATTTCTTAATTCTTGGTCCAAGTTGTTTCATAATGTGGTTCATGTTGCCATAGAGCTGGGTTGACTCATTTGCAAGAAGTAGTGGCTGACCTACCATAGTCAACATTGTTCAATTTCTGGTTTCATTGGTGGCTTTCATATCAGATAGATACCCACTGTTAGGGCAGGACTTTCATTTATTACTCTGAGCCAAGTGATTTACCTGGCTACTTTCACTTTATACCTGACTACTTTAAATAAGGACATGTATCCCGATTAGGGAGGTTGTTCTCATTCCCCCCTGCCTACTTTGGCAACTCACCCTCCAACTTTAAATCCAACTAAAGGCCCAGCATTAGTAGGGTAGTAAAGCTCTATGTAAGTGTTTTCTGTTCAACATGGATTTTGCAAAGCTAGTTTTGGATCCCAAATACTTTAAATTCATCTTTAAAAACTAGCTTTCAATTATTATAAATTTTTCACAAGGTATAAGGGGGAAAAGTCATAATTTTCTGAAAGGGTAATTATATCACAGGAAATAAGGAATTTTCATATTAAAAAGGTGAGATAATTATAGAGTGGACATTTATTTGGTGTAGTACTTTGCATAGAATAAAGAATTTCTAAGGTTTTCATCATTGGTTATACTAGCTATTTTAAAAAGACCTCAGGTGTCATTCAAAGAACATTTAAATCCATCTATAAATCCATCAACAAATATTGACCGTTCTATAAGCAAGGGCACACGAAGGACCTCCAAAAATTAAAAACATTCCACTGAAACATTGAAAAAACTGCTTGGGGTGGGGAGGAGTTAGGAGATTGGGCTGTTTCATGACTGAATCCTCCTTTTACAAGCATGTCAATAATAATTGTTAATAACATGCTTTTTCTTATGAAGTTGTTCATTATTTTGTATAAATTACTTTTATTTTCGAAATGTCCAATATTCGAAAGATTCCATCTGGTTTGAACAACCATCAAATGTACGCAAAAACACCTGTGTATTATGTCACTGGTTTTTGTTTTATTGATAATTCTGATTCTTGATTTTTATTTAATAGTATCCTGCCAAATCGGATGTTTGTTTGCAGAGAACTAGACTAACTCCGGATACACCACCAAACATGATTCTTCTTTTTGGTATAAACAAGTGACATTTTTTTTTGTAATACAATCATCTATGTTGAAACTCAATTTCTGATTTTTTTAAATTAGTACATTTTTGATGTCATGATTTAATTGGAAATAATAATGAAGCTTCTTAAAATCCTTGAGAATATCTGTTAGTGCCAGTTCAGGAATTCTCTGAAACTCGCTTGCCCATAATACTCCAAGTCTGTGAAACCAAGCTCATTATTTTGCAAAGTATTCTTTTAGCTTGGTTGCCTTGCAGTCTTTGATCACAGTTATGAATGAGTCGGTTAATTTAAGGTATTTTATGTTACATACACAATAATATTTTTAACAGTGTTCAATTATTCCATGAAGAGAGATGACCCAACATATGACACTGGCCGCTTAATTTAAGTTTGTAGGATTTGCATGCCTTAATTTAAGTTTGTAGGATTTGCATGCCTTTTAACTTTTCATGCAATCCACCTCCTTTATTTGATTCAAAAGACATAACTAGTCTAATGTGATAATATAAAAGAGGCCAACTTTTAATTCAGTGCAACACTACAAAAAATACTTCTGCAAGCCATTTATCAAAACATGATTGGCACTTAATTAGGTTTTCAGAGAAATGCTTGCAGAGATAGCTATTATGGTAGATTGATACATGTTGCATTTATGATGATTACACTTAAGAGGAATTAAAAAATTGAATTAAATCACAAACTTCACTTATCAAAAATTATTGAATTGTTTTTGGTAATTAAGTATTAATATACTGCCTACAATCAGCATAAGTGACACTTGCATTGAAAATTCCTTGAATAATTTTAATTATGGTCTACTGAGAATATCGGTTGGAAAGAAAATGTGACTTACATGACTTCTTATTTAAAGTTGATATTTTTAAAATGTTGATTAAAATTTTGAGGTCCTATCTACTGTTTTCAACTATAAAACAAGCGATATATCAACCTTTTCAGTTACCAATTTTTACCATAATTTTCTTCACCTTTTAAGAAATAGGGATCATTTTATTTTTTTTTTCTGGTTTTAAAAATTGAGAACTATGCCTGACCCTACAAAATAAGCTGGTTTGTGAGTTATCAGGGTTATCGAAAAGAGTGGTGTATTTTGATGAATATTGGTGTGTGTAAATAACAAAATAAAGATTTTAGAGTATACAGCTTGGCCTCACTTCATGGACTTACGAGAGAGATAACTTGTACTAATAAAAAGAGCAGATAACTTTTTTTATATACCAGTACATGTATTTTGTCATTCATTCATTGAGCTTTCAGAAGCTTTTATTGTCTTGTCTGGTAAAATTTCTTTTCCAGATGTCAATAACTGCTAAATATATTGTGCTTTAGACTAATTTAAGCTGATCTTTTTAGCACAGAATGACACAGAGTTGTCAATGTCATTTTGTTAGAAGTGTGCCTGGAGCATGTACAAATTCAACTGGTACAATTTCAAAGAAATTTCATCCATAGTACATGAAAGTAACGTAGAAGGTATTCCAACATCCTGACCATTGTGCATGTTACATTTTGTAAACCACCTCATTTTACAACCGTCACTCTCTCAGAAGTTCATAATGTCTATAGAGTGCCCCATTACATGAAAGCAAAGATAGTAATAATTGTAGTAAACAAAATTTACTCGAGTAAAGTTTTATTGATTGATTTTGATTCTAATTATTGTTTGTCTATTATTTAACTATATTTTCTCACTTGATCCCCCACCCACCCCCTACACAGAGGCCTCACTTTTCCAATCATGACCCCAATTTGTGACATTCGAGACTTCCAGACCCTTAGCGTCCAAGGTCGACAGTGAACTCTAGAGCCAGACAGCTTGATCTCGTTAACTCCCATAGTCCCCAGACATCAACCTTCATTGCAAACTAAAAGAAAATAGGCTTGCAGAATACAGTAAAACTTTCCACAGTTAAAACTACTAATTGAATTGTTGAAAGTAGTCAGTCTTCTTCTGTTCTTTAGTCTTCCTTTTTTATTTTTCATCATTTGTTTCAAAGAAATTTTTGGATATCTTTCATGCTTAAAATTGTGTCATGCTGTGATTGGTGTTTTTTTTTTTTTTACTTTTTATGGTTTAACGCCATTTTTCAGCACAATATAGGCTATACATGGCGGCCAGTATTAATGGTGGGGGAAGAACCTGGAAAACCCATGGAAAGAACCTCCGACCCACAAGAAGCTACTGGCAAGCTTTCTCACATAACTACATTAGCCGAATCTTAGACTTTAACCCACGCAAACAGAGGTGAGATGGCAGTGATCCGTAACGGACAGCGCTTTAGACCACTCGCCCTCTCCCCCCCTCCCCCCCCCCCCCCCCAATGATTGGTGGAGCTTAGGAATAAGTGTTAGAGGAACTGCATCATACACTGCATGGATCCCATCAGTACACAATGATATTTTATATTTTTCTCTTTTTGAAATCGGATAACCCAGAGTCTGAAAGTTATAGTTGGAGATAGAAAGTAAAAGTATTGGTGGTTATAAAAGAACTCTTTCCCAAGCCTAATCAAGTCCCAGTCCCATTTTTTCAGCCATGAACTGTCTTATAAGGTTTCCAGACTGTTCCTGGTTTGCATTGCTTTTTTCCATTCTTTGGAGAGATGAACCAAGATGGTTGAACAGAAAATAACATTTCTTTGCAGACCAAAATATTTAAAAGGACTCGTACAAAATGAACAACATTCTTTACAATTTCCGACATTATTATGCTTAGGTAGGGCAGGTTTGTTGAGGAATGAACCGAAATATACAACTTTTTCCCATCTAGTAGGGAATGCCATTTGAAGTTATTAATCTATTAAATTATACAAAGCTGGATTGGGTCCAGTAGTGCTTTCATACAGCCAGCACATTATTTCCAATAGTGTTCAGCCAAAATCCTCCAGCGTGTCAGCTGATTAATACACATCATGGAACTTTGTAATAAACTAGGACCATTGAGAGTGTCATTTTTTTTGATAACCACAACTATACATGTTCATATGTATGCATGCATATTGCAATGTGTAGTCACTCCTCCCAAACTATTTAACTCAATCGTCCAGGACCTGTCATCTTATATGGACCCATTTCCTCCATAGTTATTTGCCCAAGGGCATGATGATGCTTATTTTGTGATAGTACACAAGGCTTTTCAGTGAAAGCAAATTTTCAATTGCTTCTTCAGAGGCCTCATGCCTTTGTTCTACCGTGTATTTCTTTTTGAAAATCTGGAGCACTTTAACCTATATACCATCATTTTTTAGTTCCATTAATAGTGCAATCAGAATGTCAATAAAATGGATTGCCAGTCCTCTAACTTTGCTAAATGCAGCATTTTAACTTGAGAACAGGATTACCAGTTTGCCACAGTTGCTTGCCCTATCCCTCCTCCCCCACACAGTCGTGACCTTTGCACACACAATGTGCACACTTTTCATCCGAAAAACTATTGAAAAATAGGCTTCCTGCAATTCTAGATTGAATGTCCATCCATGCCCATGTTGATTCTGATTATGGCCAAATCACTAAGGATGATAAAAACTGTATGATGGCAACTGATATCTCTTTTAAAAATATTTGTCAGTTAAAACATTCAAGGTTTGCATTATGTAAAGTCTCTGAACAGAGGTAATGTAACCAAATTTCGAGGCTGCAGGCACATGTATGGTGACAAAGATTTTATTTATTATGAGTTTTAAATAATTAATAACAAAAGAGGCTATGCTTATTCTGATTAAACAGCATATTTTGAGAGAAAAAATGTAATTCAGATGATAAAAAGTGAATTATTATAATAAATGTTGGTAGGTGATAGTCCGCATACTTAAGTTAAATAGGACCAAGATCTGTAACAGAAACTTTCATTCTCATTTCAGGTGAACCAGATATTCAGACATGCTAATATTTTCATGATTTACATTTCATATAATGATATTAGGCCAGATAAATATGTCAGCCAAGCATCCCTGTTTTTCACTGCCAACCATAGCACTTTTCCTCCATGTAAACCCCCACCCCAAAATAAATATGACCTGCCTATCTTAATTTTAAAACCAGTGCACAATGAAACAAATATTTTGTGGCAGTGGTAGGCCTTATAATAATGTATATGTAAGTGTCCAAAGAAAAGATGGTATGGATTATTCTAGATAACTATGGTAAAGAGGTAAAACTATTAATCGAGAGTAAATTAGATTTATCATTTTTAAAGGACTAATTACTGCAGTAAGCGCTATTTACTATTTTCTTTTCTCCCGTTAAATTGTTGTCTCTTTGAGGATGGGGGGCAAGGCTCTTGTGAGTATATGTGTAACATTGAAAATGTACTTATCTTTATTTTATTTTAATTTAATTTTATTTTATATTTTTACATTTCAGCATAATGTGATCACAGAAAGCAAGATGTCTTCTTATCTCCCCAATATTTCTCTCAGCTCGTTGCGGTCAATTCCAAGCAGACTTAATCAGGTTCCCCGAAAAGTATCATTGACTGTTGGGGTTGGCTTGGCATTAATTGTAGTTTTTGCTGCCATTTTTCGGAGAAAAAGGAAAAAGACAGGCCAGGAAGAAAAGGGTAAGAGGGTACAGGAGTATCTAAAGACAGGGAGAATTCCTGTCCCTCATAGTCCCAATGGAGGTAAATGATTGTCACTTTAACATGAAGTTTGTTTCTTTTCATATTTTATTTTTTTTTTTAAATTTTAAAAGTCTGCAATTTTGTCCTTGTCTGAACATTTGTGCATTATTTGTGTTGTGTAACTTTTTGTGTTACAATAGAAAATAATGACATTGGATCCTTGTATTTATTAGGTTTAGACTGGTTTGTACATTATTTTTTTTATTATTTGGTTTAGACTGGTTTGTACATTAATTTTTTTTTAAAATTTGAACTTGCGTGATTTTGCATATCTCTGGTCATCAGGAAATATGGCCTGGTTTAGGGGTAAATATTGCAAAAATGAATATGTATATATGAATCTTTTATGTTATTTTCCTTTTTCTTTAGCAAGTAGCTAAAGAGTTAAATGGTAAGTATCTTTAAGTATGACCCTGTGCCTGTGTTGGATGAATTTGTCTCCTTGTGCTTATTGAAGTTGTGACTGATGTATGCGTCTCCACTCCAGTGGCATCACCAGTGTTATGATTTTGTCGCTTTTTGTCCATCAAACCTTATATATGGTTATATGGTTTGAATTTCAATAGCTTGTAAGCGAAAACCCAGGGGCAGCATTTTCCTGCACCTGGGGCAAGACCCAGCGGTATAATCCTAAAAACTATTGCACACTTTATTGTATCTCAGATGTTCATGATGACAGGTGCCAACTTTCAGATCACCACCTGCAACAGTTTGTAAAGCATCATACTTGTGCACAGTTATTGTGCAGAGTTATGGACCATCTTAAATATTTCAGATATGTATTTTACAGTTGTATGAGTAGAAACACTACTACATTTGTTTTGCAGCTGAGTAGACAAATAGACAGGACAACATGATGCCAGTGTTTTTCTCTAAAAAGAAATGCAGAGATAATGAGGATAGTGCAAGGATTGTCACTAATGCAGATTTTCTCCACAGTGTAACTGATGAATTTATGTGTTGCTTACATTTTGGAAACTAATTAACTAGAATTGATTTGAATTTCAATTTGAATCAGGTGATGAAGACTACTAGATGAGTATCAATATCATGTGAGAAAAGAAATGCTGACACTAAAAAACATGAATAGGATTATTGCCAAGTTTGCTAAGACTACACATTCTGAGAAAGAAATTAAAAATTTCTTTGAAATTTTCAGATATTCCTCTCAAAAGTAAAAGAAGTAGCAGCCCAAGCTCTTTTCGCTCCCTCCTAAAAAATAGGTCATTAAGCGGCTCCACGTCAAGCCTGGGAGCTGCATCTACTGGCACAACCTCCACCATCACACATGGTGTCACAGATACCAGCAACATGACACCACCACAACTCTGCCAACTCGGTAATTATATTTAAAAAAAGGTTTTAAAAATTAATGTGCCCTTAATATGGCCTGCTTTGTGAACATGCTGCACCATTTGCATAATCATGCCCATGCAGACATAAAGGGGACCGAAGTAGGAGTTAACCAATATTTTATATTAATTTTCATCTATCTATCTATCTATCTATCTATCTATCTATCTATCTATCTATCTATCTATCTATCTATCTATCTATCTATCTATCCATCCATCCATCCATCCATCCATCCATCCATCCATCCATCCATCAAGTGAGAGAGAGAGAGAAAGTTTATTAAATCTACCCTTCTGCTAAGTTGTTGGCTCATAGATTGGCCAATTATTTAGTTTCCAAGACTGAGCCTTACTGTTCAAAATGTTATTTATTTTGATGGATCATCATTAAAGATATTCAGGGAACCTTTCTGAATAGAGGTCAAAATGTTCATGGTAGATAACAGTTTAAACCCCATATCATGTTCTAAACCATTCCCATATGTAAATAAAATGCATCCCTATCACTGTACATATAACTGAATTTCTTGAAAGAATATAGTGTTTTCTGATTGAACTGCTAATATTATTATTGTTCCTCATTAATCTTTATAGGTAGTGATTTATACAATTTCTTTGACAAAACCTGAGGACTACACTCTGAATAAAATATCTAGTTTTGCTGTTGTGGGTTTTGATGCCATTTTCAGCACATGATAGGCTATACATGGCAGTCAGTATTAATGGTGAAGGAAGAATCGGGGAAAACCCCTGGAAAGAACCACTGATCCGTGAGAAGCTACTGGCAAGCTTTCTCATATACCCACATTGGCCGAATCTGATACTTGAACCCATGCAGACAGATGTGAGATGGCCGTGATCCATGATGGAGAATGCTTTGACCACACTGCCACTCTAGGCCCCCATCTAGGTTTGTGGACATCAGATTGAATTGAAAGACACTTTTTTAGAATACTCCTCCATCCATTCAGTGTTAAATGGACTGGTCAACATAAATGTTTCATTCATCTCATCACATTTATGTAATAGAATGGAGTGATATAATTACTTTCCCTGCTCCCATCTAATCAGATTTTAAATGCAGTACCTAACTTAATTCTAATAGAAAGGTGTTATCACTACGTGACATTGCTAATATAAGTGGTTTTATTAATTTATATAACACTTTTACAGGTTTGGAGACATTGCAACAGGCCATATCTTACTGGGAGGATGCAGTCATGAAGATGGGATATCTAGATGATAATCCATATCTGGCCATTCCTGTAAGTTAGATTTCCAGAGATTAAAAGGCTTTAATATCTAGCCATTCCTGTAAGTTAGATTTCCAAAGATTATAAGGCTTTAATATCTGGCCATACAAGTCAGTTAAATTTTCATAGAATCCTAATGCTTTAATATCTAGGCCATTCCTATTAATTAGATTTGCATAAGTCACTCTGGTGGCAACACTTTCGCCAATGGTAAATCCATTTAGCACTCCCCCACATCCATGTTCTTTACACTCAAGATAGCATAATTGTTTTGAACTACAGGAAATATTGGTCTAAGAATGGCACTACAAATCAATGCATTCTAAAAATGAAAATACATCCAAATTTGTGTATACCTTGTGGTCTTTAATCAAGTCACCAAGAGGTGCATAGTAAGTCAGTTGGTCACTGTATGTAATTAGGCTTCATTTTCCATATACATCACATTTAATCAGTGCCACAAAGGGCAATTTAGCACCCCAGATTTCTTTCCCACAGTAAACAGGTGCTCTTATATATCACCCATTGTATAAGAATGATTTTCCCATTAAATCTTTACTATGTTCTACATTCTGGTATAAGGGCTCCGAGTGGTCTAAAGCACTCTCTGTTACGGATCACTGCCATCTCTCTTCTGTCTGCATGGGTTCGAGTCTTAGATTCAACCAATATGGGTATGTGAGAAAGCTTGCCAGTAGATTCTCGTGGGTTGGTGGCTCTTTCCTGGGTTTTTCCTCCACCATTAATACTGGCCGCCATGTATAGCCCATCTTGTGCTGAAAAATGGTGTTGAACCATACTACAACAACAAGATTCTTTTATGTGAGAGAGAGAGAGAGAGAGAGAGAGAGAGAGAGAGAGAGAGAGAGAGAGAGAGAGAGAGAGAGAGAGGGAGAGGTTTGGAATTTAGACAAGTTAATTTGAAAAACTTTGAGTTTTCTTTTAAAACAATTAATTTAGTTTTGACTTCTGCTCAGATTTCATTCATTTACAATTATTCTTTTTGGTTGCTGATTTTAAGTACAGAGTTAAATTGTTGTGGTTATTAAATTTTTTTTAGAACATTCCAGGGTAGTTTTATCAGAGCATGTTTTCTTCATGTCCCATATTATTTTTTTCATATCCTTTGATTGTGTCCTAATGTTTAATGGTACATCATTCTGATAGGATCCTGAAACAGCCACACTTCAGCATCACCTGGAGAACTTGCTAGATATGGCATACAGGATGCAAGACAGCTATGAGCGGCAGTGTGAGAGACAGGGAGATCAGGTTGCATTTGAGTCCGCTGTTTGTGCCTTTGCAGAGGCAGAACATATGATAAAGGCAAGAAGCATGAGTATTACATCTTCAAGTGAGGGATCGTTTGTTTCAGCAACAGATGTAAGTCATTTTTTATTTACCTGATACTTATTAAAAGCACATACTTTACTGCCTTTCTCTGGGTTTAAACCTCAAACTTTGTGTGTATTATGAATCCATGTTAATCATTTTTTTTTATCCCTATATTTTCAAAGAGGCATGGCTATTTCGATTAGACCTGTCCGTGCGTGTACAGTGTTGTTGAATGACCTCTTCACCGTTTGAGCTAGATACATGATATTATAGTTGTAAATTGTTCTAGCATAGTTACAATTTTGATATCAGAATGGAGACTGTCAAGGAATTGTATGAATTCTTTTATTTATTAAATACATGTACTCAAGTTTCGTTTTTGTATACAACGATACCCGAGGGTGATTAATGTATATGGTGGTGTATTTTGAAATAGTGATTTTGGTCCATACTATGCTGTACATGTGAAGTGCTTTAGAATTGGAATAACCGAATGCTTCCAATGCACAGATGATATCTGTGCATAAATATTCGCCATAGGTAAAGCTCCATAGTCTTGTCAGTGAGCTGGTCTACTATAAGGACTTGCATATCTTCAGATGTAGAGCTCTCTGGAGTGTAGAGCTGTGTAGAGCCATCCAGAAAAATTTGGTCTGTATTTCTTTTTGTAGTGTTTGCAAAGGTTGGGGTGGGATACTTCTAATATATTAATTAAAATATTATGGAAGCTCCACCCTGGCTCGTGAAGTTATAAAGTTAAATTACTGCCGAAATAGATGTATAGCTCAGAGCCCCCAGTCAGCACTGCCAATGGTTAAATTATATAGAACACGAAGATGAAATTAAAATAGAGCAATATAATAAAGGCGATAATTTTAACTGATAAGCTCAATCACTCGTCCTCCAAGTGATAGCTTACTTCATCTTGTGATTTTCAGTGTGAATTCAATTTTCCCCTCGTCTTTGGTTCTACTCATCTTTTTATTTCGTTCCTCCAACTCTTCCTTGACTTCACCTCTCCCAATTTCTCTCCTTCCTTCTCTTTTCTCTCTATCGGAGACTACTGGGACCACTGTCACTGGTCTGTCCCTCGAAGTTTCCTCTCCCGACTTCTCTCCTTCCTTCTCTTTTCTTCTTCCGTCTCACTATCGGAGAAACTGGGACCAATGTCACTGGTCTGTCCCTCGAAGCTTCCTGTGAAAACCTCAAGGCGTTAACATATGGTTTATCGAATCTCACCTCACACTAAATCATCAATTAACCATCAGATAAGGGTATTACTTTTTAGGTCACGCATACATACACATCAAAATTCCCACACACTTCTTACAGGGTAAACAATGGTGTAATAACACGGTATCATCATTCATTTCATTCATTCACTGCCCGTCACTCCTATCAGGGTATGGGCCACCAACTACAGATCTCCAGAGTCCTCTGTCCTGGGCCATTTTTTCTAGCTGGTTCCAGGTGTAGCCCATCTTGGTGGTGTCAGCCTGGAGGTTGCGTCGCCAGGTGTTTCTTGGACGGCCTCTCTTCCGCTTGCCTTGTGGGTTCCACCTCAGCGCCTGCCTGGTGATACTGGTTGGCGGTTTTCGTAGGGTTTGCCCTATCCAGCCCCATCTCTTCTTCCTGATTTCTTCTTCAGCAGGAAGTTGGGAGGTCCTTTCCCAAAGATTGGCATTGCTGATGTTGTCAGGCCAGCGGATCCGGAGAATCCTTCTGAGACAGCTGTTGATGAAGGTCTGGACTTTCCTGATGGTGGTCTTGGTCGTCCTCCAGGTCTCTGCTCCATACAGTAAGACTGACTTCACGTTGGAGTTGAACAGTGGGATCTTGGTGGTCAAGGACAGCTCTTTGGAGGTCCAGATATTCTTGAGCTGGATGAAGGCGGCTCTTGCTTTGCCGATCCTTGCCTTGACGTCTGCGTCTGTACCGCCATGCTGGTCAATGATGCTACCCAGGTAGGTGAAGGACTGCACTTCTTCCAGGGGGCTTCCATTCAGGGTGACTGGTTCGGTACTTGTGGAGTTGATCTTCAAGATCTTGGTCTTGTCCTCGTGGATGTTGAGGCCAACTTGTGAAGACGTGGCTGCCACAACGTTTGTCTTTTCTTGCATCTGCTGTTTACTGTGTGAAAGGAGTGCAAGGTCGTCGGCAAAATCCAAGTCGTCTAGCTGGCTCCACAAAGTCCACTGAATTCCGTTCGTGCGCTTGCTGGTGGACGTCTTCATAATCCAGTCGATGGCGAGGAGGAAGAGAAACGGTGATAACAAGCATCCTTGTCGGACTCCAGTTCACACCTGGAAGCTGTCTGTGAGCTGCCCTCCATGGATAACTCTGCAGGACATGCCGCCGTAGGAGTTCCTGATTAGGTTGACCATCTTGGCTGGGATGCCGTTGTGCCGAAGGAGTTTCCAGAGGGTTTCTCGATCCACGCTGTCGAACGCCTTCTCATAGTCTATGAAGTTGATGTACAACGGGGAGTTCCACTCTAGGGACTGTTCGACTATGATGCGGAGCATCACAATCTGGTCCGTGCAGGATCTGTTCTGCCGGAAGCCTGCTTGCTCATCTCGCAGCTGTGCGTCCACGGTTGCCTTCATCCTTTCCAAGAGGACTCGGTTGAAGACCTTCCCTGGCACAGATAGGAGTGTGATGCCCCTGTAATTGTTACAGTTGCTGAGGTCGCCTTTCTTGGGAAGCTTGATCAGGTAACCTTCCTTCCAGTCTGCCGGTATGTCTTCTTCCTCCCAAATCCTCTCAAAGAGTGGGTACAGCATCTCCACTGACGCATCTAGGTCTGCCTTTAGCGCCTCTGCTGGGATGTCGTCGGGTCCAGCCGCCTTCCTGCTCTTTATCAGGGTGATGGCCTTCCTGATCTCGTCTCTGGTCGGTTTCTCGCAATTGATCGGGAGATCCACGTTAGCTGGTTCGATGTCTGGGGGGTTCGCGGATGCTGGCCTGTTCAGGAGATCCTCAAAATGCTCTGCCCATCTGTTCATCTGCTGGTCTAAACTGTTGATGGTATTCCCCTGCTTGTCCTTGACAGGTCTTTCTGGTTTGCTGAAATTCCCGGAGAGTCGTCTGGTGATGTCGTACAGTTGTTTCATGTTACCGCTGTACGCTGCCTGATCCGCCTCAGCTGCCAGTCCATCTGTGTATTCTTTCTTGTCCTTCTTGATGTTTCTCTTCACTACTCTGTGGGCTTCTGCATAAGCTTCTTGAGCATTGGCCTTCGCTGCTCTGGTTCTACTGTTGTAGACTACTGCCTTCTTCCTCTTCCTGTCTTCGATCTTGGTCAAGGTCTCTGCTGTGATCCACTCTTTCTGCTGGTGTTTCTTTGGCCCCACTACTTCTTGGCATGATGCTCTTAGTGTTTCTTTCACTATCTGCCAACTGTTGAGTACACTGTCTTCTTCTTCTTGAAAAAGTTCCTGAAGCACTTCAAACTTGTTCTTCAGCGTCAGACCAAACTCTTGTCTTATCTTGGGGTCTTTCAGAAGGCTGACGTTGTACTTGACTCTTCTGTCTGACGCTTCCATCTGGTTTCTCTTCAGCTTCAGCTTCAGTTTGGCCACCACCAGGTGATGGTCGGACGCCACGTCTGCTCCTCTTCTCACTCTAACGTCCTGCAGGGATCTTCTGAACTTCTTGCTAATGCAAACGTGGTCGATCTGGTTCTCTGTCGCGCTGTCTGGCGATACCCATGTATTCTTGTGGATCCGCTTGTGAGGAAAGATGCTGCCTCCAATGACCAGGCTGTTGAGTGCACACAGGTCTGCAAATCTCTCACCGTTTTCATTCATCTCTCCCAGAGCGTGGGTGCCCATGACTGGTTCATATCCAGTGTTGTCAGACCCAATCTTGGCGTTGACATCTCCCATGAGGATGGTGATGTCCTTGTCCGGATAGGTCTCGAGGATCTTCTGCAGTCTGCTGTAAAACTGGTCTTTGTCCTCCTCTTCACTGTCGTTCGTTGGGGCATAGCACTGGACGACGTTCATCTTGATCTTCCTCTTCTTAGTTCGGAAGGATGCCGTGATGATCCTGGGGCCGTGCGCCTCCCATCCAATCAGTGCCCTCTGTGCCTGCTTGAACAGCATGAAGCCTACTCTCTGCGTGTGGGGTGCGTCGCTCTTTTCATGCCCGGAGTACAGCTCTCCTGTCATCAGTCGTGATTGTCCAGCTTGGGTCCACCGTGTCTCGCTGATGCCTAACACGGCCAGGTTGTTGCTCCTCATCTCGGCTCCTACCTGTGCCGTCTTTCCTGGCTCGTACATGGTCCTAACATTCCATGTGCCGATGTTGATTCTCCTGGTAGACAAAAGGGTAGTCGGCTTTGTGGTATCCTTTCGGCTTTCACCACCCAGCGTCATGCGTCTTCGTGATGAAGACTATTCCTCTCCCAGAATAAAGTTTTCTGTTTCTTCTGTTGTTGATGTTTCTGTAGTGTCGTTCTTTTTACAGGGTGGGGGTGCTAACCCCACGCCCAACCCTCCTCCTTTACCCTGACTTGGGACAGGCAGATCATAAATCCCTAAGGATCTCACTGGTGGAGTTAACATGGTATCATACATACATCAATACATTGTGTCACATCAGTATATCCAAATATATATTTAATCTCATTGTACTATTATAGTACAACAAACAGATGCATGTCTGTACACAACACTCCCACGAGCATACACAAATATTCAAATATTCATATGACTAACTTTTCACACTGCAACCATTTCCATACTACCATTCAATTCAGCAATGGCAAAATCTATAATTGCATGGACAAATGTGCTAGTCTGCTATAAAATAACCACATAGCGAATTATAATAATATTAACTCTTACGACGGCAAGCTAGCAATATGATATGATTCTTTACAAATATCAATTCATTCTTCAAAATATGCAAACATATTAACATCACAAAATAATTCTCCTAATATGATTCTAGTAATAATAATACGTATATCTACGATCTACAATTAAATGCAGTCGCATTCAGCAAAGATCGAACAACTAGCTCACTAACCTTTAGAAGCTACCCTTAGAATCCTGTCCTAAAGTTTTTCCCCGCCAATAACGCATGGCTGATCGGAGTTGCTATCTTCTGGCAATTTCTCTAACGAACTATAGTGAACTAAATCTTGCTGGCAGGTTTAAGGATATCATACTTAGCCCAAGTCAGGGTCCCGTCCCTATCTCGATTCTGAGTGGGTAGCGCTGTGGCCCTGTCCAATCGACTAAGCAACCAATTCAACCTGGCTGTCAGTCTGCAGAACAAGAAGATAAGGCACATCCACTCCTTCGGGCAACTTCTTTGATCTGCACAAGCGCTTCCACACCTAGGTGATAATTGCGCTTCTGACGGCCTTGGTCGGGCTTCCCACCCTAGCCACGGCAAACTTACATAAGGGATAGTGTTAGCCTGCGGTCATGTTTAATATTAAACAATGGCTTGTCCAAATTACTTTGATTATATATGTTTCTAATTCAATTTTGGTTCGGGCAAAACACCACACTTTTTTTTATTATAATGTATTCATTTTCCTTTGTTGCCTTGCTATCTTTGATTACATTTATGATTACATAGGTTAATTTAAGGTAGTTTATTTTGTATTACATGCATAATAACGTTTATAACAGTGTTCCATCAATCAGCTGAAATGAGTTCACCCGACATACAGTGGTGTCCACTAGATCTTAAGCATGTAGGATTTGCATGACTTGTGAGAAAGCAAGAGAATCAGAGTTTCACATCATTCTGATTACTCCACTCAGGTGGGGAAAATCCTATATCATTGATTGCATCAATCTAAATGTTCTCTAACCTGCTCAAGCAACCACTATGGCATGTGTTTCTTGCCAACCAAGAGTTGCTGAAAATACACATCAGAATCATATTGAACAAGACCCAAGCAGCAGCACAACCAGTGGTGGATACATCATTTAAGCTAGATGGCCCTCCATTTTAAAAACATACAAAGGCAAAAAGAAAATCTTCATGCATTGATCCAATCAAAATCACATTTTACCAGCATCTATAACTCATATAGCTAACATCCTATTTTGGCTCATTGACAAGAAACAACAATTGGCATCAATCACAATATACGATTGTCAGAAGAGGAGCATAAGTATCTTGCTGGTGTGTACACATGGGTGAAGCCAGCTAGGTATGTTGGATTGAAGTCCATCAATGAAACATAGCACAGAGAACAAATTTTGTGTTTGATTCTGGATCGAATGGATAGCCAGTGTGGGGTACTGAGCAGCAGGGAGGTGTGCTCTGAATGTGGTACTCAAAAGATGATATGAGCAGCTGTGTTTTGAACTTTTTGAAGTTTCTGGAGTAGATATTGAGACGAACCAGACAGATTTGAGTAATGTTATAATATTTTAGTCTTGCAAGTATTAATGAACACACAAGTGTTCATATAGCAAACTTCCTTCAATCGTTCATTGACAGTAAACAATTATCAGCAATCACAAGCAAAGACTACCATTCCATGATCACTAATACCCGGCATCATCATGGAAGAGAGCATATCGGAGACAAACAAAGACCTATCTAATCATCTGTTCAATTTTGATCAGAGACTTTGGATATTTCCCTAAGGTGGAATCTATCATGGATATTAACCAAGATGAAGAAAGCATTTGAACAGCTCTCAACAACCTCAGTGGTTCTTGTCTTTTCTCAAACTGTTATTATCCTTGCCACCCATGGAGTTCAGAATCCACTTTACCACCATTTTTTTGGGAAATCTTTCATCCTAAATAGTCCATTTAAGTCTGGTGAGACCTGTAGTCCTGGCACAGCAGGTGTCCTTCTCAGGGTTGTTTGGCAGCTTAATAAGGACACAGCTTCATGGCTGGATTTGTAGTAGGGATAATTATTCCATTTTGAAGCAGCTTCACAATATATTGAGTCTATTTTCTGACCAGGATAATTAGAAGATGTCTCACCAGATATGGTCTCTACATGTAAGGCTATGTAACTCAGTCCACCTATTAACAATTCTCCTAAATAATATGGTCAGGTAGTGTATTTGAAGAAGAAACAAAAATTTTCAACCAAAATCTGTTTCTTCAGTAATACTTACTGGATCATAATACACATACACCCTCTGAGTAAAATGTAGGTACATCCATATAGACAAGCAGTATCTGCAGTATTCATGGGATTTAGCACTAATCCCATTATCAAGGGTAGATCACTCTAACTGCCACCAAGGTGGGCAGATAACTTTTAGCTTTTTAGCTAAAATGTTTTAGCCAGGGAGGGCAGAATTTTTTTTATAAGAGATGTTCTTGAATGGTATTATGGTCGGGTAAGTACTATTGAACAAACAAGTTTGTTTAGTGAAAAAAATATTTTTCTTTTTATAAAATCATTATTTAGCAAATTTGTATAAGCACTAATACATGGTTATGTATATTCTGCATTTCTAAATATATAAACCTGACTACTACATTGTTATAGGGATATATGTATTTGTCTTCAAAAGTTTGGACATATAGTACACTTTTACAAAAAAAACAAAAAAAAGGGGGGGGGGCTTGAGTGGTTGAGTGGTCCAAAACGCTATGGTCACTGCCATCTCACCTCTGTCTCCGTGGGTTCCAGTGAAGGATTCGGCCAACGTTGATATGTGAGAAAGTGTGTCAGTAGCTTCTTGTGGGTCGGTGGTTCTTTCTAGTGGTTTTCCTGGGTTCATCCTCCACCATTAATACTGGCTGGCATGTATAGCCTATCGTGTGCAGAAAAATGGCATTAAACCCTACAACAACAACAACAACAACAAATATATTGGTAATATAAGTCCTTTGTGAGAAAATATGTATTGGTAATACAAGTCCTTTTTGAGAAAATATATATTGGAAATATAAATCCTTTGTGAGAAAATATATATTGGAAATTTAAGTCCTTTGTGAGAAAATATATATTGAAAATATCAGTCCTTTGTGAGAAAATATATATTGGAAATATAAGTCCTTTGTGAGAGATAGTAATACATGTATGTAGATTAATAAATACCTCTGTCATTGACTTGTTTGTGAATCAATACAGAAAGGTATCCTGAAAGCTTTTCGGTTTGATTCTACATTGAGCAATTAGAGTGTGAAACAGACTCTCATAACAATTTTTTCATTTCATCCAATTGATAAACATTATTTCCACTTATCTGGACTTCTTTAGTTTTGTAAATTGTGAAATCTATGTAGTATTGTATCTGTTACATGATTTTCTGCTGACACTTGTGTCTTTGCATCAGTCGTGGTTAATCCCTTCATTCTAATGCCTAGAACTGCTGAGGAATGAGTAACTAAAGTACTGCCATTATTTCATTCGGGTTTTAGAAATGGTGATATGTCCATTATTTTGTTCTTGTGTTTTGTATTTTCTCAATTGCGAGGTGTCTTCTGTAGGATCCTGGATTGAGCACTTACACTGAAACACCTTTACATCATGCGCTTCACGAATTTGCGTGTCTTCCTTGCGCATGGGCCATGCTAATCTTCTCTGTATTGTTCCAATTTTAATATATGTACTGCAGAAGCATAGGCTATTTTGTTTCCATCACCTTCAGGTGTGTAGGCCTGCATGCTGGCTGAATTCCTCTTTTTTTTTTTGGGGGGGGGGTATTACAGTGAGCCAGGTCAGTTCATGTCCATTTGTTAGTGAAGCCATGCCCCAGGTTATGGCAACCTTCCTGATTAGCCCATAATTAAATCTTCTCTTGTTTGATTTGTGCCTTCCTGCTTCTTGTAGCCATTAGCAGTTGATCAGTAAGTGATTAGTAATAATTATATCTATACTGCATATCCTCTGCACTGTGCAGAAAGAAAGAAAAAAAATCTCAGGTCTGATTCATTTACCTGGTCAGGAGCAAGCAGAGGTGGAGCAAATTAGGTACAGGTATTGTTTGTTTTGTATTTACCTGTGAACAATGAGGGCATTGTTTGGCTGACACAACCTGGAGTGGAAATTGGGGTCAGACAGCAGATGGCTTTGCCAGTTTTATTGCTTATTATGTAATACCATTCAAAGAAGTTATAACAGGTCTAAGCATAAGATTTCTTTTCCAGTGATCAAATGCTGCTAGTTGTTGGAATGATGGTGCAAGTTGTTTGTTACTTGCTATTCATTTATACATTAATTTAAACACATATATCCACCCTTGCTTAGTTGCAGTTTGGTCAGCATTAAATCACTGACCTGTTTGGAATTATTATCATCAACATGAACTGTTACGCTGTTTTGATTGTCTGTAATATTGAATGAAGCCAGGAATATATATGTTATATCCTGGGTATCCTACAGAGTGAATCCAAATTAAAACAGGCTAGATATCATATGGAATGAATCTAAATCTAACCATGCTGGATATCCTGTGGAGTGAATCAAAATTCAACACAACAAGACTAAATTCAACAAGGCTGGATAACCTATGGAGTGAATCTAAATTTAACAACTTGAAGGCTGAATATCCTGTGAAGTGAATCTAAATTTAACAAGGCTGGATATCCTATGAAGTGAATCTAAATTTAACAAGGCTGGATATCCTATGGAGTGAATCTAAATTCAACACAAGACTAAATTCAACAAGGCTGGATAACCTATGGAGTGAATCTAAATTCAACAAGGCTGGTATCACATGAGTGAATTTAATTCAACAAGGCTGATATCACATGGAGTTAATCTAAATTCAACAAGGATGGAGCCACTAAGTATTTTTGGGAATATGGACAATGTCAGATTTCCTTCTTTGTTTCTTAGTATATCTCATTCACTACTGCATGCCTGGTATAGGGAACTCTGTGCTTCATTTAATTTTTTGGGGTTACTAGAAACACCTAACTATGCTCAAAAATTGAAATACTCACTGAAATACATTTTATTATATACATGTTTTTGGTGTATTCAGAGGTCTCGCTAGGATTTTAAAACTAGGAGTCCAGGACTCCCGAGTCCCATTTTGTTCATTTAATTTTTTGGGGTTACTAGAAACACCTAACTATGCTCAAAAATTGAAATACCCACTGAAATACATTTTATTATATACATGTTTTTGGTGTATTCAGAGGTCTCGCTAGGATTTTAAAACTAGGAGTCCAGGACTCCCCAGTCCCATTTTGTTAATTTAATTTTTTGGGGTTACTAGAAACACCTAACTATGCTCAAAAATTGAAATACCCACTGAAATACATTTTATTATATACATGTTTTTGGTTTATTCAGAGGTCTCGCTAGGATTTTAAAACTAGGAGTCCAGGACTCCCGAGTCCCATTTTGTTAATAATTGGAGTCACACCAGCAAAAGTTGCAGTCCCATCCCAGACAATGTTGAACTTTGCAGATTAGAAGAACTGATGTTTGCCATTGCGTTTAATTTCCACATTCTTTTTAACACTGATATGTATAACAGTATCTGCGTATTCAGTGTGTCTGGTAATTCTGCACAAGGATATGTCATTTCTGTAAACAATCGATCACATGTTGTTTTAGTTGAAAATTCAATTTTTGGCTGAAATGCCTACAGAAAGAGTCCAAAGTCATGTACAGGTATTTCGTTTCCATGGCCTGATGCATAAATATAACATCTTTTGAAAGCTATGCGCAGAATAGGCAGCCATATCTTGAGTCGAGGAATTATAGGGGTGATATCCCATTGTCCAAACTTTGTATTATTTTGACTATAATATTCTGGTGATAACTGCAGTTTTTCAATTGGTAAGCATTGCAGAATTTTATTTTCATCAATTGAATTCGGTAAGAGTTTTGTGCCAAAATTGGTGACTTTAGATGCACAGAATAGCCTGACAGTGGTGTAACTCTTGTTCATCCTTCAGGGTGAGACTGATTTTTGTCAATCCAACGAATAGTCATATTCCAAAACACTATGCCAGGCATCACACACTTTCTTACACTTGGCTACTGTTCCATCCAAACTGTCAGTTCTAGAAATTTCAGCACTCTTCTGAATCTCATTCAAATCTTTTTCAGTTTGCCATTTAACCCAAATACCAGATTTGCAAACAACGTTTTGTCCATTTCTTGATATGTCTTGATTTTAAAGTCGCATGCACTATTCATTTGGCTACTATCAAAAATGAACACAATAATGGAAGCTTAAGTTCTGTTGTACTCATATAATATTATAATAACCACATGTACATCTCTGGATCTTTCCGTCTCGGAATTCAGTCATTGTAAATTTCTGCACATTTTCCCACCCAAGCTATTATAGTCTTTGAACTTGCTGCCCAGCTATTGCAACATGTTCTTTTGATGTACTCTTATAAATACAGCAGACACATCTGGGGGCTATTTTAACCACGGAATTCTGTCATTGTAAATATCAGCACAGCTAAAATGATAAAGTAATCAACATATTCTCACTCAGTAGGTTGTTGAAGCATGGCTGGCAAATCTTTGAATTTGCTGCCCAGCTATTTGCATGCATACGGAGGACTCCTACACTGGTGATTTTCTGTGTCCCAGACCAAATATTTGCATCCAAATACGCATAATTAAGCATTTCTGAGACCTCTGGTATTTATTTCTATACACCCAATAGAATTTGTTATTTTAATAATAATAATTATAAGCAAAACAAACTTTGATTTAACCGATTTTGATTTGAATTACTTTTTAATTGTTTTACCAATTTCTGGTGCAATCCATGTAATGATGTCTTTCAGTCTTACTTGATTTTACTGTCAGCATAGGCATATACACAAATGGAATGAAAAAATTGGAAAATTGGCATAACCGCACACATTGAAAATATGAAAGCTTAAAAAATCTAAACTTGTGATAAAAATAACTAAGTTTTCCTGTGAAATCATTGTTTCCAGATAAGTAAACAATACTTAACAGAGGATAAATTCATTTATTGTATGAGTTTAATGATTGATTATCACAATTTATGAATCCGTGTTTCTGACTATCTTTGTATCTGTCGAGCTGTCCCTCATGCTCTGTGTTTACCAAGTAACTGTATTTATGTCTGTACTATGTTAGAAAAGATGATTCTATCTGATTATGATACATGTATTTCGTTTTGGTTGATAAAACTGGAATTAGTAAAATCCTGGATGATACCTGAAAAAAGCTTAATCGGATGGATTGGGGTCGTAAGCATTTTAAAATTGGGTTATTTTCTGTGTCTTTACGTTGTTTATTTTTTCTTTGTATAGTTGGCTGACCTATCTGACCTGGATGCACACCGGGAGATGTTCCAGCATTTGGGTTTGTATGAGGCTGGTCTAATGGAACTGAAGCATGGCTCAGTGACATGTAGAACATTGAGGTAAGTTATATTACTAATGTAAGACATGATGTTAGTAATAGGTACGACCTCTAATATTATGAGTAATGTTTTAATGTTACTGCTTATTTAATGTTTTCTTGACTCCAGGGTTCTCAATAAGCACATAACCTCGGTCTTGATGCTTTATTTATGTGTTACTCTTTTTTGATACATGGACATTTCAGGCAATGCATGTTTATTAGTGATGGGAATCGGTTAGAAGTTCATAACCGATCATCGGTTGCACACAACTTACTGATAATCGATTATAATCGGTTGCTAACTTACTACAAGTAAATTTTAATTTTTGTTTGTTACAGAGGTATATCTTTGTTCAAAAGTTTAAAATGTAACAAAATGTATAGGAGTAATCTCAAAAGGAACTGCTTATCAGTTTTATGCAGCTGAAAGACTGTTACAATCCCAAAGAACACTTTTATTCATATGTGATTTTTCAATTGTTTAAAGTATTGAAAGAAATGTTTTTCTTGCTTGTCATTATTTACTAATACTACAATCAAAGCAGTTTAACAAAACAAAAAAACACCAATTACAAAAACTTTCAAATTAACTGAACTATTATCAGCAAAATCATGTAATTATGTAAAGACAGAACAGCTAAAGTTAAAATTCTTAAAACTTGACTAAAATGTCATCCACATTAAACAAAATCAAAGGTATGACTAGTACAGATCATGTCATTTTTCAGAATACTGATTTTTGTAATAACAGTGTACCAGTAATCTACATTTTACATTTAAACTGAAACAATACACCAAAAACTGTTTACATTTATTAACCTAACAGTTTAACAGCAAAGTCCCATAATGATTTATAAAATCTATGACTAGAATTCTTAAATGATCAAATGTTATCCATATTACAAGTTAAACAGAAGGTACAATAAAATACAAATCAAATGTTTGAGCACTGCTGAACACAAAAATCATTTTTCAGAATACCGTTTCTTCTTGTGCTTGTTACACCGACACTACCAATAGTTAACGTTTTTGTTTAAGAATATTATCAGGTCCACATTGTCATAACTTAAAGGAGCCCGTTTCATGCTGACAGGATGTCCAGCCAGACTAAATAGCCTCGCACTGGATACAGATGATGCCGGAATACTTAGGTACTTCTGAGCTAGTAAGCTAAGATGTGGGTAGAACTGGCAGTTTTGTTTCCACCACTGTAACATTGTGAGATTGGTATCATATGGAGCTGCAACTAGATATCTAGAAACCTCCTGGTGGATGACATCTGTTATTGGCTGTTGACTTTCACCAAGGCAAACAACATCTTGCAACCAATCATCCATGTCAACATTGACCTTTGCTTTCTTGTTTGGTGGACTAAGTGTAACCACAGTTTTAGTGTTGTCATCTCTGACATTTAGTAGTGATGATGCAATTGGTAGAGGTGGCAATGAGTCTGAAGGCTGTTCATCACTAGTCCCTGGCTCCACTTGGACATTCACTTGAACATCAGCCATATCAAGAGCAACCTTCAAAAGCAGAGCATGTCCATATGCTCGCTCACTGTCAGGTAGAAACTCCAGATCCTTCATAGTATGATTCAATAAACAGCTCAACAGAGCTAGATCTCTGTCCTGTGTTCTAATGTCAAGTTCTTGTCTCATTACATCTTTAAGTTTGGCAATTGAAGGTAGATCATCAACATTTGTTTCTATACATTTGGTAAGTTTAAGATGTATTTTGATAACTTTATGAAGGGTTGGTGCTTTGTCTGTGCAAACACTGTTGCATTCAGGAACGGTGAGAGAACTTTCACAAGTTTTTCAACCAATGCTTGTTCGTCAAATGTATAGACATAATTTCTCCTTTGAATACGTTCCCCAATCACATTACTTTAGGGATATTAGCCTGCTACCTCGCGAATCCAGCCCTACCAAAAGACGAAAATTCGTCTTTCCTGTCTATGTCATATAGACAAAGGGCAATAACTCTTGCCCATTACCTCCCCTTGCCGCCCGTTAGGTGTCGCTTCTTTAGTTTTTTAGCTTCGCTGTACGCGAAAACACGTACAATTAGACCTCCAATGAATCCAAGCCATCTTAGTGTAAATTCTGACCATCCGAAGTTAAATTTGGAATTACTGTGTTGGATAATCATTCCTCTACAGGTCGTATACATTATTTTACAATATTTTCCAATTTGAGTGACTTTGTCACCTTTTCTAGACTTCGGACCAGGTTGCAACGTGGTCAAAGCACGCTTATGGCGGTACTAGCATGTAATACATGTAGCACTCAATAATTTCGCTTATTCCGTATGTAACGTTTACGATATTAGCGACTAATAACGTGCTGCATTGATAATGTGTGCTTTATTTATCTTCTTTGACGTTTCAGTAGACTTCAAAAAAGTCTTTGAACGACCAATTTGCGACTTTAATGACGAACTTCGTCTTGTAGTCACGAGTTCACGCAACACTTAATCATTTCGCTTCCTCCGTTAGTTACGGTTATGGAATAGCGACTTAATAGCGTACTGAATTTTTAATTTGTGCTTTGTTTATCTTTTTCTCCGTTTCAGTAGACTTCGTCTCTGAACGACCAGTTGCGACTATTAATGGCGGAATTTCGTGTTGTAGTCACAAGTTCACGCGACACTAAATCATTTCGCTTCCTCCGTTAGTTACGGTTATGGTAATAGCGACTTAATAGCGTGCTGAATTGCTAATTGTGCTTTGTTTATCATCTTTTTCGTTTCAGTAGACTTTGTCTTGAACGAACCATTGCAACACGCTCACGGCGATAACTAGTGTTGTCATTAAGAGTTAACATTTCACGGAATAATTTGACTACTCCGTTAATAACGGTTATAGTATTATCGAATTAATAATATGCTGAATTTTTAATTTGTGCTTTGGCGGAATTCATGTTGTAGTCATGAGTTCATGCGACACTAAATCATTTCACTTCCTCCGTTAGTTACGGTTATGGTAATAGCGACTTAATAGCGTGCTGAATTGCTAATTGTGCTTTGTTTATCATCTTTTTCGTTTCAGTAGACTTCGTCTTGAACGAACCATTGCAACACGCTCACGGCGATAACTAGTGTTGTCATTAAGAGTTAACATGGCACGGAATAATTTGACTACTCCGTTAATAACGGTTATAGTATTATCGAATTAATAATATGCTGAAATTTTTAATTTGTGCTTTGTTCTCTTCTTTTGTCGTTTCAGTAAGCAAAGTCGACAACGAAGGCATGAATGGCAAAATGGGTGTTGGCAATGTGGAAATGGAGGAAATTATGTTGACATGGTTTAGGCTTCCCAGTGGGTGTAAATTTCACCGCAGATCCGTGCATGGCTTTCGGGCCTGTAAGTCCGGACGCATGGAATCTATGCTGGATCAATTGGATCCATTTTAATATGCACTTTCGCCGGCCTTCCAGCTGTCAGTCCAGCCGACACCGTCAGTTCAGCCGGCACTTCAGCAGGCAAACCGGCATTAACCGTCCATCCGGCACCGTCCGTTCAGCCCAAATGGCACCGGACGGCCAGCCGACCTTCCAGCTTGCATCAACAGGCACCGGCCGTTCAGCCCAAATGGCACCGGCCGGCCAGCCGACCTTCCAGCCTGCGTCGACAGGCACCGGCCATCCATACGGCAACGACCGTTCAGCCCAAATGGCACCGGTCGTCCAGCCGACCTTCCAGCCGGCATCAACCGGCACCGGCCGTCCATCCGGCAACGACCGTTCAGCCCAATTGGCACCGGTCGTCCAGCCGACCTTCCAGCCGGTATCAACCGGCACCGGCCGTCCATCCGGCAACGACCGTTCAGCCCAAATGGCACCGGTCGTCCAGCCAACCTTCCAGCCGGCATCAACCTGCACCGGCCGTCCATCCGGCAGCGACCGTTCAGCCCAAATGGCACCGGTCGTCCAGCCGACCTTCCAGCCGGCATCAACCGGCACCGGCCGACCATCCGGCAACGACCGTTAAGCCCAAATGGCACCGGTCTTCCAGCCGGCATCAACCTGCACCGGCTGTACATCGGATTTACGGAGATTATAGTGATGTACCCGTCAGTCAATCTACACTACTGGTTACATATCACTACCATGAGAGAAATGTTATAGATGAATCTCCCTCCAATCAGACCATTCGAGAGGCAGGTGCCGGTCATAGCCGGACCTTCGCCGACATTCCGGCCGACCATATACCAGACAAATTAGTCGGTATTGCCGGTGTACACCTCCCGTCATGTCAAATACGTGACGGTGTGATTTTAAAACAAGGGAGAATTAGTGACATTATCAGAGGTGACGGAATTGAGTTATCTATGCCACTTGGTATGCGCTACCCAGATATGACAGCTTTACCAGAACAGGTCTTTCAGGCCGACCATCCGCCAGTTCAATCAGCCGGCAGTGCCGGCCGTCCATATGTTCACGGCTTCTCCACAAGGGAGATTTAGTGAAAGTGTCAATTATGACAGAATTGCGTCATCTAAGTCACCTTGTATGCTGTACAGATATGCAAGCTGTACCAGAACCAACATTCCCTCTGAGCGAATGGTAGATGGGCGCGCAGTGCTGGACGCACTACATAAGCATTATGTAATTGTTATTACCTTACAGTCGGCACCATCCGGCACCGGGCGTCCATCCGGCAATGACCGTTCAGCCCATATGGCACCGGTCATCCAGCAGACCTTCCAGCCGGCACTAACCGGCACCGGGCGATCCGGCAATGACCGTTCAGCCCATATGGCACCGGTCGTCCAGCCAAGCTTTCAGCCGACACTTGCCGGCACTGACCGTTCATCCGGCTCCGGCCGTCCAGCCCAACAGGCACCGGTCGTCCAACCGTATGGAGATTTTAGTCTTATACCAGTCCATCCGACTATACCGCTGTACCAGCACGGGGACTTTTATCATACCGCAATCCGCACAAATCGGATTGACGAAGATTCTAATGATGTTTCCGTCTGTCAATCCGTACTACCGGTTACATATCACTACCATGACACAGATAGTTGGCGAGGAATCTCTCGATCCAACCCGACCATTCGAGCGGTCGGTGCCGGTCATAGCCGGCCCGTCGCAGTCATTCAGGCCAAACATATGCCAATCAATTCATTCGGCATTGCCGGCCGTCCATAGGCTAACAGCTCATCCACAAGAGAGAGTGAATGCCTTTATCAGAGATGATGGAATCGAGTCATCTATGCCACCTGGTATGCATTACCCCGATATGGATGCTTTACCAGAGCAAGATTATGCACATAGTGAGTGCGATGAGTCGCAGGCAAATCAGCGGTATGCAGATCCAACTATGGAACGGACTGAGTTCAGCTTCAAAGCCGCAGTGGAGGAAATTTATAGGGTGTTGGCCCCTTCAGAATGCCCTCCACCTCCTGCTGCCATTACCGACTATAAGGCTAGAGCGTCGGTCGATCTGGATGAGGGGGAAGAGACTATCCTTCCGCCTCCTTCCCCAGTCGACAAAAATTAAGGAAATTAATGACCGTCTGTCGACACGTATAGGGGATCCAGGAATTGCTAAGGTTTTTCTTTTCTGAAAGCCAAGTACCAGCGTCGTTTTCAGGTCGATGGTACAAAACTCACTCCGGTGCGTTCAGTACTGAGGTCCCGGCTCTGGATAAAAATATGGCAGCAGTCCATATGTCTGCTCCATTGTCTTATAAAGTGGACTAAACGGTGTTCAATGCCAAGTCCAAGCTGGTTCGAAATGTAGTCGCTACGTCTTCACTGTTAGATCTAGCCTCCCTAGCCATTTTCAGGATCGCTGATAAATCTGGCAATGAACATGCTTGGGATTCGACGGCCCGGTTAGCTAGGGTTCTTAACAGGGCAGCTCACCATTCCATGGCCAATGCGCTGACTGCTTCTGCCAACCTAGACCTGATACGTCGTGACGCATGTCTGAAGGGCACGTCGCTTAAACCCCATCATATGCTGGCTAGATATGACCGACGCACATTTCACGTCCCTATCCCACGAGTTGCGGACATTCTCCGTTGTGCTTGTCGGGACTAGGCTTATCAGTTCCATGTCATACCTTTTGACCTAAATTTAAGCCCTTGGGCTAGTACCAAGGTTATGGATTACGTCGTCACCCTGTTCCGCTCGACTTCATCTATTGCGTCGGCAGTATATTTGGACGACATCCTCCAGTAACATCTGTCAAGTTCTACTCTGCTCAAAGGCAGAAACGATCTTATATCAATTTACGTCATATAGGCTTTCTCGTGAACTGGATAAAGTCTGATCTCTGTCCAATCCGGATTTTGGTCCATCTGGGTGTGGAGTTTCTCCCGATCTGAATCTGGTAAGGCTTCTTCGAGTTTGCGATCATCCAGATAATTGCACTCGTAGAGTCCGTTTCCGACAGGATGCGCATTTTAGCGAGACAGTTGCAGATCCTCGGATTATTCAATGCGGCAGCAGACTTGATCCCTCTCAGCCATCCTTTTCGGCGCCCTTTACAAAGGACTTTGCTAGCGTAATTGCGCCATTTTCAAGTCCCTTCGATCACAGAAAACAGTCATGCTCACGCCAGAGATACGATCATTCTTGAGTCAATGGCACAACCCCTGTAGGCTGTCCACAGGGATTACTCTGGAGATACCCCAAGGGGATAACGGTATGTTCCGCCACTAATACCTACGGTTGGGGTGCCCACCTGTTGCCGGACTTAGATACTGTCAGCGGCACGTGGGTGCCAGGGGCGAGCCCTTTCCACATCAACCTTTCAGAAATAACGGCTGTCATCAATGCCTTTCATTTCGGGCAGGATCAACTCTTATTACAAACTGCCCTCATTATGTCAGACAACATTGTGGTGGTGCCTTGCCTCAAAACAAGGGGACACCAATCACCAGACCTGTGCAATCTGAACTGGCAGTTTCTACATTGGTTCGACAATCTCCACCTCAATGTACAATTCAGACACACAGAATGGTCACTCCATCAATCGGACTTTCTTCCAATCGACACACTTTGGAGACGTCCGATGATTGATCTTTTGCAACAAGGTGGAATAGCAAATTCTCCACCTTTCATCTCACAGGTTCCAGACCCAGAAGCTTGGGTCGTGGATGCTCGATCAATCACCTGGGAAGGGTTGTGGTCATTCTCCTACCCTCCCACGGTCTTGGAACTGGAATTAATCCAGAAGTTAAGGGGTCAGAATTGTCAGATGGTTCTGATTACCCTTCTCAGATGGAACAACTACTGGGTCTCCGATCTACTCAATCTAGGCGATAGATCTACCCAGGAAGATTACAGTCAGCACAAGTATTCACAAGCAACCGCGGCCAGGGGTGTTCCACCCCTGTCCGGACCGTCTTTTTGTTCAAGCTTGGCTCTTGTCCAGACAGCCTTGCAAGACAAACAATTTAAATCTTTGATTGCGGAGAGAATCTCGAGAGCAAGAAGGCCCTCTACTCTGAAGGTTTACGAGGGCAAGTGGCATGTTTTCAGAGACTGGTACCATATCATTCACATTGTTCCTCTGAGTGTCACAATCCCTCAACTGGCCAACTTTTCTCTGGCTTTTCAAGGAGAAACATCTGGCTCCAGTTATTCTCAAATGTTACCGCTCCATGATATCAGACACATTCCGCCATTCTGGTACATGTGCTATCAGCCATGACAAAGATTTGTCAGATCTTTTAGACATTTAAAAAAAAAAAAAAAAAAAAAAAATTCGACTTATATCCCTCACCCTGTTTCCAAATGGAATCTGTCCTGGGTTTTAACATGACTCAATTCAGACAGTATTGAGTCTTTAACCCACGATTAGTTAAAGCTACTATCATACAAATTGGGTTTCTTGATAGCCTTAGCTTCAGCATGCAGGGTGAGCGAGTTACATGTCCTTTCTAGTGACCCGAACTCTCTTCCGTTCCGATCAGAGGGTTTGATGGTCCTCTTGACGCAGCCAGGCTTCGTAGTCCAAAAAAGATTACCATACATTGGCGATCAACGAGTCGTCATTAGCTCGCTTTCTTTATAGATAAGTCAGGATCAACAGCCATGTAAGATCCTGTTTGGGCACTCTAGCACCATTTCAATGCATAGAGGTGAGTCAGGTCACATACAAGCACCTCTTTTTTCTGGTGATAGCTGGGATATGAGACATCACCATTCAAGCCCTTGCTTCATGGCTGTAGTGGGTTATACGCTCGGCGTACTCTTTGAGTTCGCAAATCAGTCACCTTATAGAAGCTGTTGGCTGACATGCAGAGTCAACCTTCTACAGTTTTATCTTCAAGTTTGTACTCGCAGAGGCAAACATTGATTCTAGTAGGTCCGGTGTTGGGCAGCCCAGACGCCCACCAGACTCATGTACAACAATCAGCACAGCCTATTAGCTTCGCTGGATTCGCCAGATAAATTTTCGTAGGTAAGAAGATTTCAATATCTATCTTCTTAACCGTATAAAAGGGTCACATATCACGTGACCCTGGGCTGTGTTGCTGATTGAAAATTAGGAGACCGGGTTATCATTCACATGGGGAATCCAACCATCATTCCCTAGAGGATACCCGTGTGGAGGTCGGATGCTCCGCATTCCCTCCTCCTATTACTTATTCTCCTAAAGTAATGTGATTGGGGAACGTATTCAAAGGAGAAAGCAAATTTTGTAGTAAATTATGTTTCTCCGAGAATACTTACCCAATCACATTACTAAGAAACCCTCCCAACCACCCCGCCATGCGAGCATCCTCGTGTTTTATATATCGCTCAGCTTAAAAACTAAAGAAGCGACACCTAACGGGCGGCAAGGGGAGGTAATGGGCAAGAGTTATTGCCCTTTGTCTATAGACAGGAAAGACGAATTTTCGTCTTTTGGTAGGGCTGGATTCGCGAGGTAGCAGGCTAATATCCCTAAAGTAATGTGATTGGGTAAGTATTCTCGGAGAAACATAATTTACTACAAAATTTGCTTTTTCAATGTTGTGGCTGCTAACTTGCTTATGTTTGGGTCACTGATAACAGCCATAGTAGCAGGTGTTTGCTCAAGCAGTTGTTCAAGCATGTCATGAGTGCTATTTCATCTAGTTGGAACATCCATCTTGAGCTTATGTCCTCTAGCACCTATGAAAGGTAGTAACTGCTGCTTTCTCATTAACAAATCATTTACGCTCGTGCTTTGATGGAAAAAAGTCACCAGTTTGCACCCCTCTTGCAATGATTCATGACAGTTCTGGTATAGCTAAAGCTTTTATCACAATAATGTTGAATCTGTGATCATAACAACCAAATCGAGTCCATTGAAGTAAATCAAAAGCCTTGATCTCATTGGCTGCATTATCAGTTACTCCAGTTGGTGTTGCAAGATTCCATCGCCTCTGAGTGACCAACAGGCTTTCTTTTATCTTTTCCCCAGTGTGACTGCCTTCAACTTTTCGTGTTTCTAAGACATCACTTTTCAATTCCCAATCTTTTGAAATAAAATGTGCAGTCACTTTACTATAACTTTCTGTATTTAATGAAGTCCATGCATCGTGAGTAACAGCTATATCAAGAACATCATGTAGTTTCTCTTTCACTTTTTTCTCAGCCAGGTCTTTCGTCTCAGCTAGTTTGGAGGACACTAATTTAGGACCTGGAATTTCATACCTGAAAATGTAAAGTTTGAAACATTTAGTCATGGTAGTCAAACACGACATGTATTTGGAATATTTATTGCATCTAAATATAGTGAAATCAATGAATTTATTTAATGTTTATTTAGACAGGACAGCATTATATTTTTAATTAAATATTGCTTAATTTAGGTATGAAAATTCAAAATTCAGCAGTGTTGACATCTAGAATCAAATGGATTAACACTTTTTTTCTTTTCTCACTGTCAGTTTAAATAAATATTACTAATTTTTAATGTTATCATTCAAAACTTACCCTGGATTAAGAAGCATCACAAAGTTTCTAAAATATGTATGGTCAACAAGGCTTAGCAGAAGAACTTTGCCAACAATAAGTTTCAAGAGTGCATCATCAATTTCTTTTTGCTTTGTAGCTGACATCCTCTCTGTTGGCTTCTTAAATTGTTCATCAATCTTAGTCTGTTTGGGTGGGTGGGTGGGAAACATCAGCACCTCTTGTTGATCCCATCTCCTTATGGTCATGATCAAGATGAAAGGCCAAATTTGTAGTATTGCCTAGAATGAATTTGAAATAAATGTTTTTATATTGAGAAGAAAAAAGAGCAAACAACAAATTTTTTATGCACAAGTATATTAAATGAATGGAATCAAATTATTTAAAGAAAATGAGGATTTAAATTAATATTAAATTTGTACATATATTTTAAATTTAATCTTGAACATTTTAAAAAGTTATCTTATGTTTTTAAATAGTCACATGTCTCAGGGAATATCTGTAACAAACCTCAGAGCTCACTTTCCCATAATTATCATATATGCCTAAATAGCAGGATAATCTTGTGATTATTTATGTATTTCAAGCATAATCATGACATGGAGCTTTATTATGAAAAGAAATTTGAAATATTTTAACAACACAACACATGCTATATTAGAGGAAAGCACAAAGTACACAAATGATTTAATGAAAATAAAATTCTTGATTTAAAATTTTTGATACTGGAATGCCATGAAATGTTTTTCCGTGTGCATGCGTGCAGCTCATTTATTTTATACGAGGTTGTTCTGTCTCCTAATAATTGCATTTGTCGTTGACGACATTGTTTCCAAATTATCCCGAAAATTTCTAACTATGGAGTATGTTTATATATTTGGAAGTTATGAAGGGAATAAATAATTTAGCTCTACTGTAACAGTTGTGGATCGGAAGGCTAATATCATAATGTTTCCACAGTCCTAAAATGTAAAGCGTATCACATGATAATTTTGTTTTCGTGTAGCACCACAAAATTTTTTTAGAATACTGTTCATTTTTTTGCACTATGTATTGGAGAATGTGTTTGCCAAAAATAAATGTATCCCCGCGTTGATTTCAATGAGAATAGCTGGACCTACCTTTGTTTGCATATTCCTTTCTGCAGAGTTTGCATAATATTATGACCTTCGTTGTATCTAAATTCTCCTTTGTCAATGGACCCTCCTGAATTTTGTAAAATTCAAAATATGTCCATACACGAGAACGAGCTTTTCCTCCAGGATATGGATATATTGTTTTGCGATCATTTTCATCCATGGCACATGTATGATATTTAGCGGGGTTTTAACATTTTGTTCGGAATCCTCGGTTTTCTTCCCAACAAACAAAGGGATTGAACTAGTCTGTGCCGAACGCTTCACAGTTGTATCCCTTTTGCAATCGATTATGGCGTTTCACAATCGATTGGTGAATTGGTTCAATCAACCAACTGATTATCGATTATAATCGATAATCGGAACAACACTATAATGTTTATGATGTACATTGACTGGACCAGAGTATGTCTTAATTTGGCTATCGGGGGCCCTAAACTTTTGTAGAATGTTATCTGTAAAGTATTATTGTTTTATAAATAAATATAGATAATTTGACTGAACAGCTATATTTAAGAATGTTTTTGTCGGATGCATATATTTGTTTAGCATAAAAATTAGACGTATTTAAGTAAATTAATTAAAATGCACAATATATATATATATATATATATATATATATATATATATATATATATATATATATATATACAGAGGTCTTGCTAGGATTTTTAAACTAGAGTCTTGGACTCCCATTTTGGTAATAATTGGAGTCCCACCTGCAAAAGTTGGAGTCCCATCCCAGACAACGTTGAACTTTGCAGATTAGAAGAACTGATGGTTGCCATTGCATTTAATTTCCACATTCTTTATAACACTGACATGTATAACTGTGTCGGCATACTTGGTGTCGTAATTCTGCACCAGGATATGTCATTTCTGTAAACTATAGATCACATGTTGTTTAAGATGAAATTTAAATTTTTGGCTGAAATGCCAGAAAGAGTCTAAAGTAATGTATTTTGTTTCCATAGCATGATGCATAGACATAACATCTTTTGAAGCTATGCTCAGAATAGGCCGCCAGATCTTGAATCGAGGAATTATAGTAGTGATATCCCATTTGTCCAAACTTCATATTATTTAGAATATAATATTCTGGTGATAATTGCTGCTTTTCAATTGGTAAGCATTGCAGAATTTTATTTTCATCCATTGAATTCGGTATGGGTTTTGCGCCAAAATTGGTGACTTTAGATGCACAGAATAGCCTGACAGTGGTGTAACTCTTGTTAGTTCTTCAGGGTGAGACTGATTTTTGACAGTCCAATGAATGGTCATATTCCAAACACTATGCCAGGCATCACACACTTTCTTACACTTGGCTACAATTCCATCTAAACTGTCAGTTCTAGAAACTTCAGAACTCTTCTAAATCTCATTCAAATCTTTTTCAGTTTGCCATTTAACCCAAATACCAGATTTGCAAACATTTTGTCCAACTCTTGATATGTCTTGATTTTGAAGTCGCATGCACTATTTATTTGGCTAGTATCAGAAATGAACACAATAATGGAAGCTAAGGTTCTGTTGTAATCATATAATATTGTAATAACTATTATAATATCCACATGTACATCTCTGGATCTTTCCTTCTCGGAATTCAGTCATTGTAAATTTCATCACATTTTCCCACCCAAGCTATTATAGTCGAAGTCTTTGAACTGCTGCCCAGCTATTGCAACATGTTCTTTTGATGTACTTGTATAAATACAGCAGACACATCTGGGGGCTATTTTAACCACGGAATTCTGTCATTGTAAATATCAGCACAGCTAAAATGATAAAGTAATCAACATATTCTCACTCAGTAGGTTCTTGAAGCAGGGCTGGCAAATCTTTGAATTTGCCACCCAGCTATTTGCATGCATATGGAGGACTCCTACACTGGTGATTTTCTGTGTCCCAGACCAAATATTTGCATCCAAATACGTGTAATTAAGCGTTTGTGAGACGGTCACCTCTGATATATATATATATATATATAATGAAGTATGGAAGTATGATCATTTCTTTTTCAGAAAATCTAGATAGTTTAGTTAGTTAAAATTTGCTCATTTTCTTTTCTCTCCCTAAATCCTATTCTATTTGACAACCTAGAAAAATTGTCAAATACATTTTGTCCAACTTAAATTATATATATCTTGCATAGTATCTACTTGCTATTTGAACTTGATACAGCTATCGTTAAGTTGTGCTGAATTGTTTTTCGAGTTGGGTCGAATTGTCTGTAAACCCTGAATTTCCCTTGATTCACTGCCAGCATAATTTCCTGCTGAGTGTGCTCTGTCCGTACCTGGTTTACTTTTAATTTCATTTTAATTTTAATTTCATTTTATGAGTTTTACTGTATTTGCCAGTGACCAACATTAACTTAACTATTGTTATACCATATCAGGCAATAATATCACATTTAAATAAAATAAATATATCCTGGGCAGAGTTCATTGATAGTCATGCCGATTTGTGTAATACTGAACCATGATTAGATTATTTTGAGATTATCTTTGGCATTTATGATAGAGGAAGAAGAAAGCTGAAATGATTGGTTCAACTTTTGATCAGATATCAGTATTTGTTTGATTATAATCAAAACTGGAGAGTGACAGTTCACATCAAAGGAAAGTGGACAAACTTTTAGCGTTATTTTCTTGGTGATCAGCCTACTTCAATTGGCAGAATATTTAAAAATTTGTTCACAGTAAATTAAATATTAATCTTGTTCTAAATGTTTTTAATTAGTAGCCATTTCAAAGAAAGATTTTGATAGACCTAAGCCTAGGGCCAGTGACTTTAGTAAATATTACAAGCTCAAACTCTAATTTCAAAGCCCTTACTCCAATTTATATATGCCCAAATTGACCCATTTTTATTACTGTTATTTGTCACGCAACATTATAATTGATGCACTTCAGATATGAATAGATAAATAGACTTTTGTGTTTATTCTGATCTCAAACTATTTCACATGCAGACAGTGTGGTGTTGCATTGCACTATAGTAAGTTATAGCAAGTTACAGCATGATTATTGTTCAACTTCATACTTGAAACAAATTGGACAATGCAATAGCGATTATACAAGACCATTAAAAAATATCAAAATATTTAAACTCAGGTTTTTCTGCCAAAATCATATTTTAGTCAATCTTTTATGTTTATCTCATCTCCACTAAAGAAGACTGCTCTGGTGGTCTAGTGGTTAGAGTGTCAGCCTCGGATGCAGGTCATGGGTTCAATTCCCCGCTGAGTCATACCAAAGACTTCTAAAAATGGTACTAACAGCTGCCTCGCTAGTCATTCAGCATAGGAGGTTAGTGTTAGGGCTGGTCGGCCTGGTGCCAGGATAATGTGACTTGTTCTGTGGCATGGTGCCGCAGTGCTAGACATCACTATAAACTGTCACACTGCAGACATCATAGTAATTTGACTGGAATTGTTTTAAAGCTACATCAAAAGTTGAAATCACACACACACTCCACTTAAGGATGGCTGATTTTTAATCAAAGACTCAAAAGCCATCACAGCCACATTTAATCCATTTTTCTACTTTATAATACTTAAAAACATTCCACATTTGGCCTAAACTCTCCAGACTGTAACAGCAGTAAAGAGTTTGTTTTGTATACATGCTGACCTTAATCCTATCACATGACCACACATGATTGCACCGGTTGCAGTGACTACTGGAACAGTTCTGTTTTCCACTGGACTGGTTTCTGTAATTGCACATTAATATACAAAAGGTGTGTTTACCAGTTTTTATGTACTTTCGAGAGAGTGATGTATGCATGGTGAAGGTATTGGCATTTAGAACATGCATAGTGGAGAGAATGTTGGCATACCTCTGTGCTGCTTTAATTCAGTGTGGCTGATGTTTCTTTGGATATAGTACTTCTGGAAATTGTACATGATCTATGCACACTGCGAACTAAATGACTGCTCCCTTGTGTTAAAAACAGCCCAAATTAGTCTAAAGTAAACTATCTTTAGCAGCTAAAATATTAAATAGGGAATGAACTTTGACAGCCTAGACAATACCAGCTTCGGAAAGTGCAATGAATGAATTACTCATTGCATTCATATAAATGTTTAAAAAAGTTATTAGCTGTTTTTTAAATACAATTTACCTCTAAAGTTCAGGAAGTGAAAATGACCAAGTGGACCTTGCACTATTTTGAAAGACACACATCTGGAGTAAGGCCAAGCTGTATACTCTATTACCCATATTACACCCACCAGTTATATACCAAAATAAATGGAATTAGAGGTTCTTTGAACAATGCCTATTATATACAAGGTGTTTGGAATAGACAGTATACCCAATGAGGAAACCCAAGGAAATTCCTTTCCCTTAAAATTCTAACCCAATTAAAATACAACACTGTAGATTGCCACCAAAATGGTGTTTAGGCCTACCTCTGGAAGAATCGCATATGGATGTTAAAGCAAGTTGAACATTAATTACAGGTAACCAAGACAACCTGTTCCTCTTTCGTGGGTCACATGCTTCAATTTGTACAAAAAGTTTACTGCAGTGGAAGTATGATAAGCAGACAATCTTCCAAAGATTAAGAGGCATAAATGGGAATAGAAATTAATAATTGAAAATAAAATTCCACATTTTATCATGTGTGATAAAAAAAATTATCAAGCAAATTTTAATTTTTTTTTACAAGCCCAACAAACACCTCAGACACCCAGAATATATATGGGTCTGAAATTTGAGTAGCCCAGGGCATTGGTCTGTCAGATTCCTTGAGCAATGATTGTAAGATATGTGTATTAATCCTATTCTAAGCAAATTATACATATATATCAATCGTACTGAATGACTACATATCCTGAACAACTTGTACTTTAATGGGATATTATTGATGTCCTGAACAACTTGTACTTTAATGGGATACTATTGATATCCTGAACAACTTGTACTTTAATGGGATACTATTGATCATACAAACAAAGTTAATGAATGTGAGTGGACAAACTTAAATTGTATTTTACTGGCAATAAATTGACTTCAGTCAGCCATAATATTTAAAAGTATTATTCTTGTAATTAATTAACCATTTAGAAAAGTATAAAATATTAAATAGTTGTTAAACTTTGTACTGTACAAAATATGCACATAGTTTGTACAAATATCAGTATTGCCCATGTCTGTCCCACTATGTTTTCCTTTTTCTACAAAATGCTGTTCAGGTGTTTTGGAACTTTCCCTTCATTCTACTAGAGACAAGAAATCTTGAACATCAATTTACGGCTATATTGTATTATGTATCCATGGTCTTTAAGTAATATAAACGAGGAAAAGCCAACAAGTTTTGTAAAATTCAAAAAATTATTTACATCCCTGGAATAAAAGGGGAAAATTTGCCATCATGTCACAGGGACATGGGGGAGTCATTATCTCATTTTTAGTGACCACCTCCTTTGCCCAGAGCTCCTTTAGCTACAGTCAAGTTACTCTGCACTTGGACATCAACCTAAATCCATTCCGTCAACTTTTTTTTATGCCCTTGGGTTAATGATGGAACATAAAAATGGGTTCTAAATGCTGCTGTATTCTGAGATTATGCCATCACTGTGGGTCTGCAAAAATCTTAACTTCACATTCCCATGGACACAGCTTCCAGAAGTCAAGGCTACAGATCAGCAGCTAGTTATATCTAGGAACAAGACATCACATTCATTTCTCTCCTTCTCATTCTGCGTGCTAACAAAGATAACTTTGACCTCATACCATTTCAAGATTTCAGTCTTCAAGGTCAAATAAACAGAATATGAATATGTCTTACGCAGAATGATGGTGGATCAATGGACGTGCAAGAGATTTGCTTAACTTCCATCTTGAAGCTATGGCTACCTCACTGGACTTGTATTGGGTATACATCTGCAAGTACAACTTCCAGTCATTACAATTTGTTCAAATGCAGACATAGATGGCTTGGCTGGGTCAGTTCTACTTTTATTTTGAGATGATAATGGAGTGTGATATGGGTCATGATCATTATTTAAATATCCACATTCCTGAGATGAAACCATTCAAAAGCTTTTTAGTGGTGGCTGGATCACCTGCATAGTAATGGAGTTCATCATTCTGTCCGACAACTCCAATATGGTGGATCATCTCAAACGCCAAGGTGGAATCAAGTACCCTGATCTTTGTACTCTTGTCTGGGTTTTTTTTAAAATTGGGTGTCATAAGTGAAAATCCACATCCATGCTCGATGCCTCTTGGTTGATTAATGTATTATTTTTTTTTCAGACCAGAAATGACGGAATGTTTGTCAGATACAGAATTCCTTGCCAAGTTACACTGTGTACGACTGGCACTAGATGTAAGTATTATACTGTGCAATCTCCAACAACAGTTACCTTAAGCAAAACCCTTATGTCCCAATCCACCGTATATATTATGTTCCTTTCTCTTTATTTCATGTGCATGTTTCTACCTCTCTTGAACAACCACTTCCATTTACCAGCTAATATGTTTCTTTTACACAGATGACTGCTTTTGTGAGGTTTGCTTTGTATCAGAGATCCTGAAATTTTAATATCTTTGCAATTATCTTTTTCTTCTGAAAATGAATATGGCCATAGATTTGTGAGATATATTATTAAAGACCTTTAAAGAATATGTAACAAGTTGTGACAAAAAGAAAATATTGATATTCCTAATTATTATATGTAATGGAAAATGTTTTTTCTTTAGATTCCAGTCTTTCTGTTTCTACATTAAATTATCCTTCCATCATTAAATATTTATTTTAAAATATTCTGATCCCTCAGATGTGTGCATTCTGATTTTTTTGTCAAACTTTTTTCAGACTGTCTTTTCAAAACCTGATAACAAGGAATATTTTGCCAAAATGGGAAGGAAAATTATTGGGGACCTTTTAATCAAAACAGAAAAGGTAAATCCCAGTCTCACCTTTCTATCACTGACTCTCTTTGTTTATCAACTGTCTCTTTTGAAGTCATTTTGGGAAATGAATGACTGAATTTGCATTGATGCCAACTATTTTGATTTTCAGAATAATTCCTATTTTTAACTTGATATTTTTATTGATGACATGTTTCAGATTTTTAGGCACCTGAGAAAATTTGAGATAGGTCATGAAAACAAATGCTTCAAATAAGGGTTATAGATTTTTAAAATATTTTTTTTCTTCAGAAATTTAAAATGAGATACATAATTTGTCAGAACTGGCTTAAAAGCAAGACCTTTGCAATCTTTTCTCACTGGAATTTTCGTTGTGGCACATGGCAGGAAAGAAGTGTATGGGCCATATATTTCAGCCAAACATTACTATGGATTCGATTCAGTAGAATTAAATGCTTAAATTTGTTGGATAAAATTTTGAAATGTTCCTCATTTTTATATTCAGATAACCCTTGCATTCCTTTTTGTCATTCCTGTTAGCATTCCTGGATTTTAAACAGTTAAGTATAAAAAAAGTTCTGAATACTAATAAAAGCTTTAAAAGCTTCTTTTTGAGAAAAACTTTAAAAACTTCTCTAAAGAAATGCTGTCAACATTACACCCAATTCCCCTATATTCAATACTGCTCTGGTGGCCTAGTGGTTTGAGCATATGCCTCAGATGTGGGATTTTGTGGGTTCAATCCCTGGCTGAGTCATACTGAAGATTTATAAAAATGGTACTAACAGCTGCCTTGCTAGGTGCTCAGTATTAAGAGCTTGATGTTAGGACTGGTCTTGCTAGTGTCATGATAATGTGACTATGTGGAGCATGATGCTGCAGTGTTAGACATTTCTATAAACTACCACACTATAGATATCATAGCGATATATGGCTGAAAAAATTGTTAAAGATCATTTAAAAATCCAAATCATACAAGCACTCTATATTCAAAGATTAAGAAGGGGGCGGGGATGTACTAGAGGTGGAAAAATTGAATTAATTTAACTAACTTGATTAAGATCATGCAAAATAAATAAATTTTATCACAATGTATCATAAGTGCACCGAGACGTTTAAGATTTTGTAGCACTTTAAAAACTTTTGCTAAAATACTCTAACTTTTTAGTTTGGATTGTTTTGGTACTCTTGGTTTCTAATATATTCATTGTAAATTTATCTGGGACTTGCCTGTTTTTATTTCTGGCTGACAGATTGAACTAATTAACTTCCACACAAACTCAATTAGAAATTGGGTCTAAATGCAAAAGAATCACATACCTAGATGCACTGACAGATTGTAACTATGCAGGTAATATTAAATTGTTAAAGTATCATAACTTTTAACTGATGTTTTTTATTCCTCAAATACATTATCCAATCATAATAGCAGAGCACATTCAATTCGCTCATTCTTCACCATGATGCAGTGTATTGCACAATATCTACTGGATTTGCAGGAGTGAAAACCTTGTCCTAATGATCATGTTGACAGACTGATCCACGTAAACTTTCCATTGGCTTATATTTGATTTCAATACACAGACTGATCTGTGCTAACCAAACATGGAATCATCTGTGCTTGCCAGCCATTGATTTGTCTATGTTAAAATACTTTGCTTGAACTGTCTTAACTATCCATCAACTGATCTGTGCTAACCAGCCATTGCTTGATTTGTGCTAACTATTCATTGACTGCTCTGGTATAACCATCTGTGAAAAAATCGGTGTTAACCATCCATTGAATGATCTGTGATAACCATCTATCAGGTGATCTGTGCTAGCCATCTATTACTGATTTACGCTAGCCATCATTGATTGATCTATGCTAACGTTAGTCCATATATCAAATGAGAAATAATAGCTGTGTTGCATATTGTAGGAGACAAATGTCAGATGCTGGTTTCAATAAATATCTCAGGTTATCCCTCTCAAAACTGATATTTCAAGATATCTGTTTTATTATTTTTAAAAACTTTGAGAATTTCACTGACTATTTGTCAGCCATCGAGGACACCACTCAAAATAATCCTAGTATTATCAGACATATAAACAAAATGATGCAAAATCTCAGTTTGAGAAATGTTTTAGACAATATTTAGTGAAGCTGAGACTAGTGCCATCTCTTGGGCAAAGGAAATGGAATTCTTTCCACCTTTTATGTATTCAAACAAATTTAAAATTTGGTTACATATTAGACAGAGAAACCATTTATTGGGAATAAAGTGTGTTTCTGTGATAAGACTTACCAAATTGTAAAACAGTCACATCATCTCTTGCCCTCTATGTAGTTATACCCATGGACCAAGTTCAACTCCATTTGCAACTTAGGATTTATCAATATGCAAGTGTATACCAATCACATCAGAGTCACAGTTTATATCTTTGCAATTTTATCATTAAAGTAGCCAAAATGTATGTTTAAGATCTGTTGTTGTTTAGATAAGATGGATTTGCAACATAGTATGGCAAAGATCTGTTTTTGCTTTGGGAATATGGATTTGCAACATAATGCTAAGATCTGTTCTTGCTATGAGAAGATGGATTTCCAATATAATGCTTAGATCTGTTCTTGCTTTGGGAAGATGGATTTGCAACATAATGCTAAGATCTGTTCTTGCTTTGGAAAGATGGATTTTAAACATAGTATGGCAAAGGTCTGTTTTTGCTTTGAAAAGATGGATTTGCAACATGATGCTAAGATCTGTTCTTGCTTTTGGAAGATGGATTTGCAACATAAAGCTAAGATCTGCTGCTGCTTTGGGAAGATGGATTTGCAACATAATGCTAAGATCTGTTTTTGCTATGAGAAGATGGATTTGCTACATAATGCTAAGATCTGTTGTTGTTTGGATGAGATGGATTTGCAACATAGTATGGCAAAGATCTGTTTTTGCTTTGGGAAGATGGATTTGCAACATAATGCTAAGATCTGTTCTTGCTTTGGGAAGATGGATTTGCTACATAATGCTAAGATCTGTTGTTGTTTGGATAAGATGGATTTGCAACATAGTATGGCAAAGATCTGTTTTTGCTTTGAGAAGATGGATTTGCAACATAATGCTAAGATCTGTTCTTGCTTTGGAAAGATGGATTTTCAACATAATGCTAAGATCTGTTCATGCTTTGGAAAGATGGATTTTCAGCATAATGCTAAGATCTGTTGCTGCTTTGGGAAGACAGATTTGCAACATAATGCTAAGATCTGTTTTTGCTTTGGGAAGATGGATTTGCAACATAATGCTAAGATCTGTTTTTGCTTTGGGAAGATGGATTTGCTACATAATGCTAAGATCTGTTGTTGTTTGGATAAGATGGATTTGCAACATAAAGCTAAGATCTGTTGCTGCTTTGGGAAGACAGATTTGCAACATAATGCTAAGATCTGTTGCTGCTTTGGGAAGACAGATTTGCAACATAATGCTAAGATCTGTTTTTGCTTTGGGAAGATGGATTTGCTACATAATGATAAGATCTGTTGTTGTTTGGATAAGATGGATTTGCAACATAATGCTAAGATCTGTTGCTGCTTTGGGAAGACAGATTTGCAACATAATGCTAAGATCTGTTTTTGCTTTGGGAAGATGGATTTGCTACATAATGCTAAGATATGTTGTTGTTTGGATAAGATGGATTTGCAACATAAAGCTAAGATCTGTTGCTGCTTTGGGAAGACAGATTTGCAACATAATGCTAAGATCTGTTTTTGCTTTGGGAAGATGGATTTGCTACATAATGCTAAGATCTGTTGTTGTTTGGATAAGATGGATTTGCAACATAAAGCTAAGATCTGTTGCTGCTTTGGGAAGACAGATTTGCAACATAATGCTAAGATCTGTTTTTGCTTTGGGAAGATGGATTTGCTACATAATGCTAAGATCTGTTGTTGTTTGGATGAGATGGATTTGCAACATAAAGCTAAGATCTGTTGCTGCTTTGGGAAGACAGATTTGCAACATAATGCTAAGATCTGTTTTTGCTTTGGGAAGATGGATTTTCAACATAATGCTAAGATCTGTTCTTGCTATGAGAAGATGGATTTCAACATAATGCTAAGATCTGTTCTTGCTTTGGGAAGATGGATTTGCAACATAATGCTAAGATCTGTTCTTGCTATGAGAAGATGGATTTTCAACATAATGCTAAGATCTGTTCTTGCTTTGGGAAGATGGATTTGCAACATAATGCTAAGATCTGTTTTTGCTTTGGGAAGATGGATTTGCTACATAATGCTAAGATCTGTTTTTGCTTGGGGAAGATGGATTTGCTACATAATGCTAAGATCTGTTGTTGTTTGGATAAGATGGATTTGCAACATAGTATGGCAAAGATCTGTTCTTGCTTTGGGAAGATGGATTTGCTACATAATGCTAAGATCTGTTGTTGTTTGGATAAGATGGATTTTCAACATAGTATGGCAAAGATCTATTTTTGCTTTGAGAAGATGGATTTGCAACATAATGCTAAGATCTGTTTTTGCTTTGGGAAGATGGATTTGCTACATAATGCTAAGATCTGTTTTTGCTTTGGGAAGATGGATTTGCTACATAATGCTAAGATCTGTTTTTGCTTTGAGAAGATGGATTTGCAACATAATGCTAAGATCTGTTCTTGCTTTGGGAAGATGGATTTGCTACATAATGCTAAGATCTGTTGTTGTTTGGATAAGATGGATTTTCAACATAGTATGGCAAAGATCTGTTTTTGCTTTGGGAAGATGGATTTGCAACATAGTATGGGAAAGATCTGTTTTTGCTTTGGGAAGATGGATTTGCAACATAATGCTAAGATCTGTTGTTGTTTGGATAAGATGGATTTTCAACATAGTATGGCAAAGATCTGTTTTTGCTTTGGGAAGATGGATTTGCAACATAATGCTAAGATCTGTTTTTGCTTTGGGAAGATGGATTTAGTATATAATGCTAAGATCTGTTGCTGCTTTGGGAAGACAGATTTGCAACATAATGCTAAGATCTGTTTTTGCTTTGGGGAGATCGATTTGCTACATAATGCTAAGATCTGTTGTTGTTTGGATAAGATGGATTTGCAACATAAAGCTAAGATCTGTTGCTGCTTTGGGAAGACAAATTTGCAACATAATGCTAAGATCTGTTTTTGCTATGAGAAGATGGATTTTCAACATAATGCTAAGATCTGTTCTTGCTTTGGGAAGATGGATTTGCAACATAATGCTAAGATCTGTTTTTGCTTTGGGAAGATGGATTTTCAACATAATGCTAAGATCTGTTCTTGCTTTGGGAAGATGGATTTGCAACATAATGCTAAGATCAGTTTTTTCTTTGGGAAGATGGATTTGCTACATAATGCTAAGATCTGTTTTTGCTATGAGAAGATGGATTTTCAACATAATGCTAAGATCTGTTCTTGCTTTGGGAAGATGGATTTGCTACATAATGCTAAGATCTGTTCTTGCTATGAGAAGATGGATTTCCAATATAATGCTTAGATCTGTTCTTGCTTTGGGAAGATGGATTTGCAACATAATGCTAAGATCTGTTCTTGCTTTGGAAAGATGGATTTTAAACATAGTATGGCAAAGGTCTGTTTTTGCTTTGAAAAGATGGATTTGCAACATGATGCTAAGATCTGTTCTTGCTTTTGGAAGATGGATTTGCAACATAATGCTAAGATCTGTTCTTGCTATGAGAAGATGGATTTTCAACATAATGCTAAGATCTGTTCTTGCTTTGGGAAGATGGATTTGCAACATAATGCTAAGATCTGTTTTTGCTTTGGGAAGATGGATTTGCTACATAATGCTAAGATCTGTTTTTGCTTGGGGAAGATGGATTTGCTACATAATGCTAAGATCTGTTTTTGCTTTGGGAAGATGGATTTGCTACATAATGCTAAGATCTGTTCTTGCTATGAGAAGATGGATTTTCAACATAATGCTAAGATCTGTTCTTGCTTTGGGAAGATGGATTTGCAACATAGTATGGCAAAGGTCTGTTTTTGCTTTGGGAAGATGGATTTGCAACATAATGCTAAGATCTGTTCTTGCTTTTGGAAGATGGATTTGCAACATAAAGCTAAGATCTGTTGCTGCTTTGGGAAGACAGATTTGCAACATAATGCTAAGATCTGTTTTTGCTTTGGATAAGATGGATTTGCAACATAGTATGGCAAAGATCTGTTTTTGCTTTGAGAAGATGGATTTGCAACATAATGCTAAGATCTGTTTTTGCTTTGGGAAGATAGATTTGCTACATAATGCTAAGATCTGTTTTTGCTTTGGGAAGATGGATTTGCTACATAATGCTAAGATCTGTTGTTGTTTGGATAAGATGGATTTGCAACATAGTATGGCAAAGATCTGTTTTTGCTTTGGGAAGATGGATTTGCTACATAATGCTAAGATCTGTTGTTGTTTGGATAAGATGGATTTGCAACATAAAGCTAAGATCTGTTGCTGCTTTGGGAAGACAGATTTGCAACATAATGCTAAGATCTGTTTTTGCTTTGGGAAGATCGATTTGCTACATAATGCTAAGATCTGTTGTTGTTTGGATAAGATGGATTTGCAACATAAAGCTAAGATCTGTTGCTGCTTTGGGAAGACAGATTTGCAACATAATGCTAAGATCTGTTTTTGCTATGAGAAGATGGATTTTCAACATAATGCTAAGATCTGTTCTTGCTTTGGGAAGATGGATTTGCAACATAATGCTAAGATCTGTTTTTGCTTTGGGAAGATTGATTTTCAACATAATGCTAAGATCTGTTCTTGCTTTGGGAAGATGGATTTGCAACATAATGCTAAGATCTGTTTTTGCTTTGGGAAGATTGATTTTCAACATAATGCTAAGATCTGTTCTTGCTTTGGGAAGATGGATTTGCAACATAATGCTAAGATCAGTTTTTTCTTTGGGAAGATGGATTTGCTACATAATGCTAAGATCTGTTCTTGCTTTGGGAAGATGGATTTGCTACATAATGCTAAGATCTGTTTTTGCTATGAGAAGATGGATTTTCAACATAATGCTAAGATCTGTTCTTGCTTTGGGAAGATGGATTTGCTACATAATGCTAAGATCTGTTCTTGCTATGAGAAGATGGATTTTCAACATAATGCTAAGATCTGTTCTTGCTTTGGGAAGATGGATTTGCTACATAATGCTAAGATCTGTTCTTGCTATGAGAAGATGGATTTTCAACATAATGCTAAGATCTGTTCTTGCTTTGGGAAGATGGATTTGCAATATAATGCTAAGATCTGTTTTTGCTTTGGGAAGATGGATTTGCTACATAATGCTAAGATCTGTTCTTGCTATGAGAAGATGGATTTGCAACATAATGCTAAGATCTGTTCTTGCTTTTGGAAGATGGATTTGCAACATAAAGCTAAGATCTGTTGCTGCTTTGGGAAGACAGATTTGCAACATAATGCTAAGATCTGTTTTTGCTTTGGATAAGATGGATTTGCAACATAGTATGGCAAAGATCTGTTTTTGCTTTGAGAAGATGGATTTGCAACATAATGCTAAGATCTGTTTTTGCTTTGGGAAGATAGATTTGCTACATAATGCTAAGATCTGTTTTTGCTTTGGGAAGATGGATTTGCTACATAATGCTAAGATCTGTTGTTGTTTGGATAAGATGGATTTGCAACATAGTATGGGAAAGATCTGTTTTTGCTTTGGGAAGATGGATTTGCTACTTAATGCTAAGATCTGTTGTTGTTTGGATAAGATGGATTTTCAACATAGTATGGCAAAGATCTGTTTTTGCTTTGGGAAGATGGATTTGCAACATAGTATGGCAAATATCTGTTTTTGCTTTGGGAAGATGGATTTGCAACATAGTATGGCAAAGATCTGTTTTTGCTTTGGGAAGATGGATTTGCAACATAATGCTAAGATCTGTTTTTGCTTTGGGAAGATGGATTTGCTACATAATGCTAAGATCTGTTGTTTTTTGGATAAGATGGATTTGCAACATAGTATGGCAAAGATCTGTTTTTGCTTTGAGAAGATGGATTTGCAACATAATGCTAAGATCTGTTTTTGCTTTGGGAAGATAGATTTGCTACATAATGCTAAGATCTGTTTTTGCTTTGGGAAGATGGATTTGCTACATAATGTTAAGATCTGTTGTTGTTTGGATAAGATGGATTTTCAACATAGTGTGGCAAAGATCTGTTTTTGCTTTGGGAAGATGGATTTGCAACATAGTATGGCAAAGATCTGTTTTTGCTTTGGGAAGATGGATTTGCAACATAATGCTAAGATCTGTTTTTGCTTTGGGAAGATGGATTTGCAACATAATGCTAAGATCTGTTCTTGCTTTGGGAAGATGGATTTGCTACATAATGCTAAGATCTGTTGTTGTTTGGATAAGATGGATTTTCAACATAGTATGACAAAGATCTGTTTTTGCTTTGGGAAGATGGATTTGCAACATAGTATGGCAAAGATCTGTTTTTGCTTTGGGAAGATGGATTTGCAACATAATGCTAAGATCTGTTTTTGCTTTGGGAAGATGGATTTGGTATATAATGCTAAGATCTGTTGTTGTTTTGGATAAGATGGATTTGCAACATAAAGCTAAGATCTGTTGCTGCTTTGGGAAGACAGATTTGCAACATAATGCTAAGATCTGTTTTTGCTTTGGGAAGATCGATTTGCTACATAATGCTAAGATCTGTTGTTGTTTGGATAAGATGGATTTGCAACATAAAGCTAAGATCTGTTGCTGCTTTGGGAAGACAGATTTGCAACATAATGCTAAGATCTGTTTTTGCTATGAGAAGATGGATTTTCAACATAATGCTAAGATCTGTTCTTGCTTTGGGAAGATGGATTTGCAACATAATGCTAAGATCTGTTTTTGCTTTGGGAAGATGGATTTTCAACATAATGCTAAGATCTGTTCTTGCTTTGGGAAGATGGATTTGCAACATAATGCTAAGATCAGTTTTTTCTTTGGGAAGATGGATTTGCTACATAATGCTAAGATCTGTTCTTGCTATGAGAAGATGGATTTTCAACATAATGCTAAGATCTGTTCTTGCTTTGGGAAGATGGATTTGCTACATAATGCTAAGATCTGTTCTTGCTATGAGAAGATGGATTTTCAACATAATGCTAAGATCTGTTCTTGCTTTGGGAAGATGGATTTGCAACATAATGCTAAGATCTGTTTTTGCTTTGGGAAGATGGATTTGCTACATAATGCTAAGATCTGTTCTTGCTATGAGAAGATGGATTTTCAACATAATGCTAAGATCTGTTCTTGCTTTGGGAAGATGGATTTGCAACATAGTATGGCAAAGGTCTGTTTTTGCTTTGGGAAGATGGATTTGCAACATAATGCTAAGATCTGTTCTTGCTTTTGGAAGATGGATTTGCAACATAAAGCTAAGATCTGTTGCTGCTTTGGGAAGACAGATTTGCAACATAATGCTAAGATCTGTTTTTGCTTTGGATAAGATGGATTTGCAACATAGTATGGCAAAGATCTGTTTTTGCTTTGAGAAGATGGATTTGCAACATAATGCTAAGATCTGTTTTTGCTTTGGGAAGATAGATTTGCTACATTATGCTAAGATCTGTTTTTGCTTTGGGAAGATGGATTTGCTACATAATGCTAAGATCTGTTGTTGTTTGGATAAGATGGATTTGCAACATAGTATGGCAAAGATCTGTTTTTGCTTTGGGAAGATGGATTTGCTACATAATGCTAAGATCTGTTGTTGTTTGGATAAGATGGATTTGCAACATAAAGCTAAGATCTGTTGCTGCTTTGGGAAGACAGATTTGCAACTTAATGCTAAGATCTGTTTTTGCTTTGGGAAGATCAATTTGCTACATAATGCTAAGATCTGTTGTTGTTTGGATAAGATGGATTTGCAACATAAAGCTAAGATCTGTTGCTGCTTTGGGAAGACAGATTTGCAACATAATGCTAAGATCTGTTTTTGCTATGAGAAGATGGATTTTCAACATAATGCTAAGATCTGTTCTTGCTTTGGGAAGATGGATTTGCAACATAATGCTAAGATCTGTTTTTGCTTTGGGAAGATTGATTTTCAACATAATGCTAAGATCTGTTCTTGCTTTGGGAAGATGGATTTGCAACATAATGCTAAGATCAGTTTTTTCTTTGGGAAGATGGATTTGCTACATAATGCTAAGATCTGTTCTTGCTATGAGAAGATGGATTTTCAACATAATGCTAAGATCTGTTCTTGCTTTGGGAAGATGGATTTGCTACATAATGCTAAGATCTGTTCTTGCTATGAGAAGATGGATTTTCAACATAATGCTAAGATCTGTTCTTGCTTTGGGAAGATGGATTTGCAATATAATGCTAAGATCTGTTTTTGCTTTGGGAAGATGGATTTGCTACATAATGCTAAGATCTGTTCTTGCTATGAGAAGATGGATTTTCAACATAATGCTAAGATCTGTTCTTGCTTTGGGAAGATGGATTTGCAACATAGTATGGCAAAGGTCTGTTTTTGCTTTGGGAAGATGGATTTGCAACATAATGCTAAGATCTGTTCTTGCTTTTGGAAGATGGATTTGCAACATAAAGCTAAGATCTGTTGCTGCTTTGGGAAGACAGATTTGCAACATAATGCTAAGATCTGTTTTTGCTTTGGATAAGATGGATTTGCAACATAGTATGGCAAAGATCTGTTTTTGCTTTGAGAAGATGGATTTGCAACATAATGCTAAGATCTGTTTTTGCTTTGGGAAGATAGATTTGCTACATAATGCTAAGATCTGTTTTTGCTTTGGGAAGATGGATTTGCTACATAATGCTAAGATCTGTTGTTGTTTGGATAAGATGGATTTGCAACATAGTATGGGAAAGATCTGTTTTTGCTTTGGGAAGATGGATTTGCTACATAATGCTAAGATCTGTTGTTGTTTGGATAAGATGGATTTTCAACATAGTATGGCAAAGATCTGTTTTTGCTTTGGGAAGATGGATTTGCAACATAGTATGGCAAAGATCTGTTTTTGCTTTGGGAAGATGGATTTGCAACATAGTATGGCAAAGATCTGTTTTTGCTTTGGGAAGATGGATTTGCAACATAGTATGGCAAAGATCTGTTTTTGCTTTGGGAAGATGGATTTGCTACATAATGCTAAGATCTGTTGTTGTTTGGATAAGATGGATTTGCAACATAGTATGGCAAAGATCTGTTGTTGCTTTGAGAAGATGGATTTGCAACATAATGCTAAGATCTGTTTTTGCTTTGGGAAGATAGATTTGCTACATAATGCTAAGATCTATTTTTGCTTTGGGAAGATGGATTTGCTACATAATGTTAAGATCTGTTGTTGTTTGGATAAGATGGATTTGCAACAGTGTGAGGTTAATATCTGTTTTTTCTTGTTGAAGATGGATTTGCAACATAGTGTTATTAGGATCTGTTTCATGTTTTTAGGGAGACTGATTTGCAACATTGTGTTGGTTTAGATCTGTTTTTTTTTCTTATTGAAAATGGATTTGCAACATTGTGTTGGTTAAGATCTGTTTTTTTCTTACGGAGCTGAATTTGCAGCATAGTCTGTAGATATATTGTAACACACAATTATTTTAAGCTAGATCTTTCTATTTGGCTTTTAGGAACTATTAAATTGACAACTATTAAATTGACAAAATTGTAAACTTCATAAATAATAGTGAAATCAATGCAACCCAAGGTATACATATTGGTAGAATCTTTTCCTAGTGATAATTTTGGTGTCAATATACATGTCAATCCATACAGCAATCATTAAGATCATCTGTCCATACCCTCAGTTTAAGTCAGTGTCACATTTTTTCTTATTAACACATTACTCCCATGAGGTTTAGCTGTTTTCACATGAAATATGAGAAGGAAGCACATTTTGGGCAGTATTTCTAACTACATCCTAATATACCTACTTTCCAAGCAATTTTTCATTAGCCTAAAGCCTAGTTGTGTTACAGACGTTGTTTTCCATTTATTTGTTTATTGTTTTCACGCATGAGATGATCATAAAGGAGAAATGTTGAAGTTCGTTTTTTTCTTTGTTTTTTTGCTTAACAGACATTTTATTTTTGTTTGGAGACCACTCTTTATTAAAAATGCCCACCTTATCCTACTTTTTTAACAGGTTCACCTGTCTGTATGCAGTTCCGAACAGTGTGCCTTAGATCTGAGACCAAAAAGTCTAAAATCTAGACACAAAATCTGATTTCGGCCATAGGATAATTTTGGGTGAAAAAAACTGGTCCAAAATTGTTTGTTTTTTCCTCTGTATTTTGTAGTGCAACTAAAATGTCCAGATTATTTGGTATTATTGTAGAGCTAAATTTGTCTATTATTTTTTCATAATACCACCCAGTTTAATGTATCATATACGACCTTTACTCTACAGAGCTTGACAGTAGGCTACGACCTCCTGCCACGAAAACGTGGTGCCAGGGCCTACAGTGTTAAGGTTGATGTTAAATATTTTGTTTTATTTTCCATATAAATATCCAACAGGCTATACAAAATTGAGTCTTTTGTCTTGTTATTATATTTCATATTAACCAAACGAAGCAGTCAGCAAAAAGGGACAAACTGGACAAGCTTTGGGTTAAAATCTCAAAAATTAATTACATATCATAGACCAAAAATAGATGATGGGGTACCAAAAAGATTGCCTCTTTCTGTTCAATAGGTAGAGAGTTTGTGTTCAATCAAAGCACAGGTGAGGTGTGTCTTAGAAGATATTAATTTTCTGTTTTTATCACTAATTGATAATTGCAAATTAAGTAAATCCGTTTATCCATGTACTCATCAGGCATTTAATTTAATAACATTTTTATTTTGTTAGAACCCTGAAGATTTCTATACATCCTATGATGAGATGATGGCATATGTGAATAATAAAGAGCACTGGCCACAGGTGGAGGATGAACTAAGGAACAGAGGGGTGAGTCCATTAATTGCATGGGGTTGACAGTTATTTGTAGCATACTGTCAGGTCATAATGATACTAGTACATAACAGTTTGCAATACTGTAGTATCATTTATTTTCGTTGGGCTCAATTTTCGTGGTTTTGTAAAAAAAAAAAGGCATTTTCGTGGGGACGTAAATTCGTGGTTTTGCCTGTCAAATTTTGCATATTATAAGGTAGTTAATTTCATGGCTTAACCTCTACAAGTACCCCAAATAAAGAATACAAAAGAATAAAACGATGCCCACGCAAACGGCGGTCACATTAATGTTTAAAACAATAATGCCACCTGTATGAGTGCATATCTAAGACCCGGCAAGTTCAATACTTACAACATGTTTTTGACCAAGTGATTAACATCTGTCAAAGCAGACTCAGCCAACAACACTAAAACAATACTTCCACCTATGTGAGCACATATCAAACACCTGTCAGGATTAATCAGTTTCGCCATGTTTTCGTTTGAGTGTTCAAGATCAAAGGAAGCCGATGCCGCCAACAAAACGAGACCAATCAGTTATTAAAGTACATTTGAATGATCTCTTACTTAAACCACTGTCCATAAAGTTGCAATATCAGTACTTTATGACTATCATGGCGTTAACACAGTGGCTTAAGAGTGGTAAAATTCAACTTAGATCACCCTCGGTTCCTGGACTTCCTAACCCATCAGAAGCTGAGAACCCGGCGCAGGCTCTCGCTTACCAGGCAGCTAATGACGCAGTAGAACCACTGCTTCAGTCTGTGTCCCGGAAAAGAAAGCGAGGAGAGTATAACTTTTATAGCGAGGAATTACGGGCAAAGATTGCCAGATATTCCATCGATAATGGTGTTGCCAAGGCAGCCTGCAAATTCAGTAGCGATCTGAGTTGTACTATCAGTGAGGCCACTGTACGGAGTATGCGGGACCAATACATAAAGTTAAAAAAGCAAGATGTACAAGAACGTTTAAATTTACCAAAATCACCCCGGGGCAATCCTTTGATGCTAGGAAGCGTGCTTGATTTAGAGGTACAGGACTGGATCAAGAAAGTTAGAATTAATGGAGGAGTTATAAATATTAGGATTGTAATGGCTGGGGCAGAGGCTGTGATTACCAAGCATGCTCGCAGCCAGCTGGCACGTTACAGTGGGCACATCAGCATCACCAAGCATTGGGCAAGGTCGCTACTTCGCCGTATGGGATTTGTAAAGCGGAAAGGAACAAAAAGTGTAAAACAGCTACCCAGTGATTTTGAAGACATTAAGAAAACATTCTTGAAAAAAGTTTACAATGTAGTGAAACAGCACAATATTCCGGACTGTCTTATAATAAACTGGGATCAGACCGGGTACCAACTAGTTCCAGGTGGCGACTGGACGATGGAAGCCTGTGGATCAAAGCAAGTGTCATTTTCCGCACTTGATGACAAGAGGCAGATTACGAATTTACTCGCAATAGCAAAATCCGGAACTCTCCTGCCCCCACAAATTATTTACACAGGGAAGACTGAAAGATGCCTGCCTAATGGTGTAGTTTTCCCTGACCACTGGGATGTGACTCAAACAGAATCACACTGGTGTAACGAATAATCAATGCTGCATTATGTGGATAATGTCATCATTCCATACGTGAACAAAACACGTGACCGGCTGCCCCTTGCGCAATGCAACCAGCAAGCAGTGGCAGTATTTGATGTGTTTAGAGCCCACCAAAGTGCGAAAATGCTAACTAAATTGAAAGAAAGTGGAATCACTCCTTTATTTGTGCCTGCCTCTTGTACAGACCAGCTTCAACCACTAGACCTGACCGTAAAAAAAGAATACAAAGAAGAACTAAAGTTACACTTCCACGAGTGGTATGCTAAACAGGTCACGGACATAATTACGGAAAAAGAAGGTGACGATCAGTGCAGAGTAGTAGTAAACCTTGCAACCTCGTTAATAAAACCGATTCACGCTAAATGGATAATTGCAACTCACGCGACACTGAGTGAGCGATCGGACCTAATTATGAAAGGTTTCGAGAAAGCTGGACTTGTTTAATTTGGGGATTATTTACCCGAGAAACATTTATAAGTACCATGAGACTTGATTGACACGATGTTGAAACAGTGGCTTTGTCCAACAATCTGTGCAGTGTGAGCTTTAATAATCTGCTTTAGTGTTTCAAGAAATATATTTTTTTTTACAGGATTTTTGTTCTATTGGATTTAAAATGCATGGATAAAATGAAATGTGCTTTCAGAAGGATTTGAATGTTTAAACAACAGCTGCACTAGATTGAAGGATTGACTTGAATAAGTATTAAATCTAATTTTCATATGCAGTTATTTTGTATTACTAGTATTTCTTCTTTCTTTCTTTCTGTTTAGTATTACTATTGTTTGAATATGTTATGTTTTTTCTATATTTTCTCTCTATCCTTACTTAAATGAAACACTGTAAAAAAAAAAACGGGTCGGGAATTGGAGGGGGGGATCATTAACCTATGTGGCTCATTTTTCGTTGGGGATTTAAATTTGTGGTTTGTGGCAACCACGAAAACCACGAAAATTGATCCCCCACGAATATTGATGATACTACAGTATGCCATGATTACAGTTATATTGAGTAACATATAGGGGCCTTCTCTCAAAGTCAGTCTATTGTCTTTCAGTTTTTAAGATATGAAAGCTAATGATGTAATTTTTGTATTACCTGCAGTAATAACTTTCAGTGAAAGTGAAAATTGATTATTTTGCTGGTTAATCTACAGTATAACAGGTTGCTAACCATTTTGCTATATTTATATCATTAATAGAGAAAAGAAATTTGTGCTGATGTATTTTAGTTACTTTTAGTGTCATTTAGATTATACCATATATTTATATGCCATTTAGGTCTTACCTAATTAAAGCTGGTGGGGTTTAGATTCTACTAAATATATATGCCATTTAGATCTTACCTAATTAAAGCTGGTTGGGTTTAGATGCTACCAAATTATGCAATGATTAAGATGTGAGGGTATGTACATGGTTTTAGAATCCTTTTTCTGTTTACCTTGATAAGAAAGTTTAGCAAATGTACTTTCTAAATATTTTTTTTTTCTTTTCTTTTTTACAGGTGAAATGTTTTACATTTTATGATATTGTATTAGATTTTATTTTAATGGATGCATTTGATGATCTGGAAAATCCCCCATCGTCTGTGATAACTGTTGTGCAAAACAGATGGCTGTCGAATGGTTTTAAAGAAACTGTGAGTATAATTATATATGTATTATGAATTTATTCTGTGTTAAAAAATTACTGAATTAATTTAAAAAGAAATTAACAGATATTAATAATGAATATAAATTATTTAGAGCACACATGTGCATCTGAGTAGCCAGTTAAAAAATGAAAAAAAACCTGTAATTTCTTTTAACTATTACAATGTATTTTTTAAAATACAATTCTAATTCTGCCATCAGCTTGTAAAATTTGACATAGCAGCATAATGCAGCGTGTCAATATTCATTAAATAATATTTTTATGTATTTAGCTGTAGGTATATCAACATTGTATTTCTTTCCTATCTGCAAATACACAAAGGAATCGATTTTGCTTATATAGGAATGGTAAAGTTTACATAAGTTTGTATTTTTTTCTTCTTCAGGAGGCTTGGTTATTTTGTTTAATAAGGAATACTAAAACTATATAGTTACTGCAAACTATACATTGACTGTGGAATTAAAATAGGATAACTTTGTTTAAGAGAGTGCATGTCACACTCTTGAGTAATTTATGAACATTACTGTTATTTTTGTCAAAAAAGACAACTCTCCTGTTGATGATTGCCATAAAGGAAAATAAGATTAAAGTTTGATTATGTACTAACCATTCCGATGGCCTAGTGGTTAGAACATCTGCCGTGGAAGCAGGAGTTCGTGGGTTCAATCCCTGACTGAGTCATACCAAAGACTTACAAAAATGGTACTAAAATCTGCCTCGCTGTGCACTCAGCATTAGGAGGTTAGTGTTAAGACTGGGCGGACTGGTGTCAGGATAATGTGACTGGGTGGGACATCATGCTACATGTCTGCGGCATGATGCCCCAGTACTAGACATCACAATAAACTGCCTCACTGCAGACATTGTAGCAATATTACTGAAAAATTGTTAAAGTTACGTTAAAAATCCTAATCAAACAAACGAATCAATATCTGCTACCTGGAGGTTAGGATTAGATATAAATGTAGTACTGGAAATACAGATGGCCAGACAGATGAGCTGAAATAATTTACAAGTGTTAAGTATTTTGTTTTGTTTTTCAGGCTCTCTCCACAGCTGTCTGGTCAGTGTTGAAGGCGAAGAGAAGAATGCTCAAGGTGAGATTTTAGATTCTTGTATATTATTCATTAGTATTTCACATGAAATCAGAGTTGGAAAAAAATAGACCGAAATTCTCAAGAATAATTAGGCAACATTAATTTGAGTTCATTTTGTTGGCAGCAGAGCTTTTTTTGCTGAGAATGCTTTGGCAGAAACGCAAGATAATGATCCATTTGGCATCTGTATACTTGTCTGTACATCTGTATACTTGTCTGTACATGACTTCGCAGCTCAGATTAAAGAGTATGAGTTACAGCTTTTTGATGAACTACAGCAGTTTTACCAAAGACTTTTAAAAATGGTGCTAGTGTTATTTGTAAAAAAAATTGTACTTGCCTTATTTTTACAAATGGTATTAGCTTATTTTTCTTCACGCCCCATTCCTAGACATTGCTATTACCTGTCACAGTGCATACATCATAGCGATATGACTGAAAAATCGTTAAAGTTACATTAAAAATGCAAATCATACACACATAGCTCTTAAGTTGCAGTCTATGATCAGCTTCTTCATTTAGAATGAAATGAAAACTGTCAATTTAATCATGCTTTGCTTAGCAATCAAGAAATCCACCTGCACACTTATTCAGCTTAATAGCTGAAATAATATAGTTTTAAAGATACATGGAAAATGTTGGATTGGTTGATTATCAGGCTCAGAATTATTACAAAAGAAGTTTTTTTAATAAATTCTGAATAATTTTAATATGGACTAAATTTGCTTTAATGTTTTTCTTACCGGCCTGTTGTAACGGTGTATATACCTGAAAGGCTGGTATACCGGCTTCGCTATCTACCGTCATAACCTGACAGGCCGGTAATATATACCGGCCTGTGTTATGTTATTTGCTAGATTCGCTATAAAATTGTCAAAATTTGCCGGGGAGGCTCGGGTTAGGGTGCCGAAATATGGGGGAGATTAGGGTTCAAAGGGTTAAAGCTAAATTATTTGCATTTTTTTGCAGGAATAAATTATTAACTAGATTACTTTTATATCATGTAAATATATTGGAATTGCCACTGATTGAACATGAAACAGTTAAATTGATATCTGACATTCAAATATTTGCATTGATGAATAACTCAGTGGATGAATGTTAATTAGGGATGGACAGGTCAGTAAACTATGCCAGGTACCAAGCTGGATAGAGTCTCTCCACTCCCATCTTTTCCAGTTTCTCCACCTACTTCTCTCACCCTCATTTGGCAACCATAAAATGTTTTTTGTTTTTATTTTATTGCTGCCATTGAGGGGGGAATCTGACTCAGCAAGATCAAATTATTTATCTAAAAAATCTGTCTGGGCTGGGTATTGATTGTGCAAAACCTGGCCTGGTCTAGGTGATCAGCCCTGGTACATGTCCATCTCTGATGTTAATGAATGGTAAGAAGGAATTTATATTAAATATGCATGTATTTAAAAGAGATTTCTAAAGGACATTATACTGTGTCTTTTGAGGACATTTTCTTGATCATCTAACATTTTAAAGTTTTTGTGGCTTTCTATTTTTAAAATGAGATTTTTGTTCACAAGAATTATACTCCTTTTCAGTATGCTGATGGTTTTCTGTCCCGGTTCTACTGTATTTCTGAGACAGTCAGTCCACTATTGGCCTGGGGCTTTCTAGGACCCGATTCAGAACTGAAAGAGTTGTGTTTTTATTTCAAGGTAATTAGTACTAGATAATATTGACCCACAACAGCAGCACAAACCAGCAATGAAACCTAACTGAGATTTTGTTGAGGATTATCATACTCTACTTCATTACATTGTTCTACCATTTCTGACTTAACCTCTAGCATTTCTAACTTAACTTCTGCTATTTCTGACTAATACCATTTCTGACTTATCATCTACCATTTCTGACTTTTACCATTTCTAACTTAACCTCTACCATTTCTGACTTCTACCATTTCTAACTTAACCTCTACCATTTCTGACTTCTACCATTTCTAACTTAACCTCTACCATTTTTGACTTTTACCATTTCTAACTTAACCTCTACCATTTCTGACTTCTACCATTTCTAACTTAACCTCTACCATTTTTGACATCTACCATTTCTGACTAATATCATTTCTAACTAAACCTCTACCATTTTTGACTTCTATCATTTCTAACTAAACCTCTACCATTTCTGACTTCTACCATTTCTGACTAATATCATTTCTAACTAAACCTCTACCATTTCTGACTAATTTCCATTTCTGACTAATACCATTTCTAACTTAACCTCTACCATTTCTAACTAAACCTACCATTTGTGACTTATACCATTTATGACTCATACCATTTCTAAATAAACCTCTACCATTTCTTACTTAAACTGTTTCTAGCTTAACCTCTACCATTTCTCACTAAACCTCTAGCATTTGTGACTTCTACCATTTCTAACTTAACCTCTACCATTTCTGATGTAACTTCTACCATTTCTAACTTAACCTCTACCATTTCTAACTTAACCTCTACCATTTCTGATGTAACTTCTACCATTTCTGACTTAACCTTATCTTTATTCCTGGTTAAATGTGGATCTATATATTGTAATTACATCTTCAGCAATGTTATAACAAAATAATGTTTGTGTTTTAATAATATTAAAGAGAGATATTCATTGGATGCATAATTATTTATGACCAAACTTATATTTGTTAGCAATGTGACACTGTACCGAAAATGTCACTGCGATATAACACCCATAAGTATTGCATAGTTATGTTACAGAGTTGTGAAAAATTGTTAGTCGCGTGGTCAGTAAAGTCACAAACTCATACTCATCTGAAGTAAAATGTATTAAACTGTCACTCATTGTTGTAAGCTTTTGTCATATATTATTTAACTATGCTCATACATTGCATGCTTGATTACTGTTTATGTAAAAATCGTGTTCCTCCCATCTAAAATTCATCTGTCTTCACTTACCTAAAAATCATATATTACCACTTATCTAAAAATCATCTATTACCACTTACCTAAAAGTCATCTATTACCACTTATCTAAAGGTCATATATTACCACTTATCTAAAAATCATATATTACCATCCATCTTCGTGTTACCATCCTTCTAAAAATGGTCTCTTACTAACCATGTAAAACGTTTATCTATAGCCACTTTTCTAAATATCTTCAATTACCACTTATCTAAAAAAATTCTTATATTTCCACTTATCTAAAAAACATGTTACCACCCATCTAAAAATCATCAATAACCACCCATCTAAAAATCATCTATCACCACCTATCAAAAAGTCATCTATTATCACTTATCTGAAAATCTTTTTATTATTGTCCATATACAGTTATCTATTACAACCTATCTAACAATCATTCAAACATATGTTTTACACAGGAACTGAGCAAGACATTTTGATTGGGGCTTGTTATTCAGTTGATGTTTCAGTATTGATATGGCCATTCGTCTCCGTAACGCTGACACATAATCTTATTTCTACACTCATCCTCTTTCAGGATCTGGTACTGGGTTTTATCCGAGATATGTTCAGCTTTCAGAAATCCCGATATACCAGTGTGGAGGCTTTGGCTGAAGACATTGTTACTCTGGCAACGCATCGAAGCGAACAGGCAGCTGATAAACTTAGAGTCTAATCAACCTCATACATCATAGTGTACACAATGAAAATATTTATGATAGTAATAATTTATAGTGTAAATAGATAACATAGTAGTGTTATGTATGTGTGACATGAATTAAGGTTGACTTCATTATTGTACTTATTCTGTTATGTATGTATGACATGAATTAAGTTGGGTTTCATGGTTGTAAAGGATTTATTTGAAATTTATGATGAATTATTTTGTCATTTGATTTTTATTTATTGACAGCACCAAATAAAGATTGTGTTGTTTAAATTCTTCCTTCAAACTTGCATTTCCTTTGACACTATTTATTTTATAGGCACTGACCTCTCTGTCATGCAGAGTTTATGAAATAAATCGCACCAAAAAGGGGTCGTTAATTGATAGGATTATAGCTGGGTTTTAAATTTTTGTTTTATTGAAGTCAGTCAGGACAGCTTTTCTGTCGTTTAAGTGCATGTTTTGAATTTGAACATATTGAGGCCATAGCAGAATTTCATGAATGAAAGCATGCATGATGATGCACCAAGTATTAATAGAATCCATCATATCATCTTGTGTTGGATAGGAAATCGCACCCAAGGATCAGAAATTTTATGTATAAACTTAGCTTTGTTAAGTTTCCGTCCACCAATTCTGATTCAAAAAATTTTATTACCCTATCCGCCACCAACACATTTGATGAATTATTTTGCTCTTGTTCCTTACTAGGACTTTATGTTAAGGAAGAAAAGATGGTATTGTCATCCCAATTGATATAGCCATGACAATTCAGAGAATGTTCTAAAAGTTTGTAGGTGATTAGAAATAAAAATTGTGTTAACAACAAAACTGTTGTCATATGCAAGGATGCTTGTTCATATTCTGGCAAAGTTGTTCTTTTAATAATAAAACTACTAGTAAAAAAGCAGATGTTTATGACCTCACAAGCATGACATCATCAGCAATGCTAGTGAATTGACTCATGTGGGATTGATGTATCTCATATGACTCTCACATTGGTAAATATTATAATTATATCTCATATATGGGGATGAGACAAAAAAAAATGCAAATATTTAATATGATGATATAGCTACATTGCCATGAAACCAGGACATGGATATAGTTATTGCAGCTGCGTACATTGCCAGAAAACCAGCTAATGAATACCATAATACCTATAAGTTCAGTTAAAATTGATACAATATTACAGATCTGCAGATTAAGATGCAATTGCTATACTAATTACTCCTAACAAATTGCACAGCCCCATATCTGCAGTTGCATTATGCTACAGCTGATCTCGGTCTGTACAATTTGCAGTTGGACTTGTCTTATAAGCAAGTGTTATTTACGGAAAGTATCTTGAAATGAATTATTTATTTCTTAGCATGGTAAACATACATAGGTATAAACTATACTTTATTCATGATATATGCATTGTGTCTTTTGTGTTGATTAAGGTGTAAAAGATCTGTTTTGGAATGGAGAAATCATTTCCTAAAATTCAAGTTTGAATTTTGAATTAATTTGATTGGTCAGTTTTGAGTTGCATTAAATTTTGACCCAATCATATTGGAGTTGAAATATGCTGGAATATCTTCATATTTACCTGTGAGTTCTCTCTGTACCTTGATTTTATCCTTATGTTTTATGCAGAAAAAAGCATTCAAAGACTTGAGAAACCTGTAGGTATGGGTGTTTAAAAAATATATCATACGAAGTTGAAAATCTCAAACTTTTTTAAAACTTACTATTAATCTTTTAGAAAATATAATTTATTGATCTGAAGGTAGTAATTTTGTTGAAAAATCATGCAGATCTGAAAACTCATGTACCTAATGATAATTTTTTTTATATTAATGATACGTTTCATGTATTTTTAAAAAAGAATCAGAATTACTGTTCTTTGTGCCAGTTTTTGTCATATGGCCCTGAACATATTTTCATATTTTATCAAGATCTGCATTTTAATTAGAGTCTCATTTGTTGCTATGTAAATTTGCTTTTAAATCTACAAGGATTGACATACACGGTATGCAGTGTAACCAGATTTTGTTTTTCAGTGTAAAGTATTTTAATGAACTCTTACATTTTTATCTTATATTGTTTGTGCTAAAGGATTTTGGATGTCTACTCATCAAGCCTTACTCACATCAATCTCCCTTCTCAGTTTTAAATCAATAGACCACATAATTGTCAGTGAAACATATTAGGTACGATAAGAAGTTTATGTGGAAAAGAATTTTTGTTTTAATCAGTCAAATGTAAATTTTGATCTTTTTAAATAGCTTCATTTTTACTCTGTACAAATAAATCTGCTGTTTTTCTTTTAGTCTTGTATATAAAAATTTTAATTTATGGCATTAATGGTACTGTTTGTTTTGTACTCGCTTCTAAGTTCGATCTGCCATAGCTAATTTTGCTGGCAGATCATGTCTGCGTTTTTTCTGTTGATTACCCCTTGCATGCTGTACAGGCCAAGATCTGCTGAGACATTATGCCATGGCAAAACTTGGTCTGTTGATTGTTCTACTGATTATATATTCCTTGCAGATGAAATAGACCCATATCTGCTGAAATGTGATGACAGATTTTGATCTGTGTAGTTTGCAGTTGACACAACTCATAAGCAAATATTAATGGTATGAATTCATCATGGCATCATCTTTACTTTGAGAGCGGGTTTCACCTTTTATCATTGTAGAGCAACCTTGTAAAGCTCATTTTGACAGGGCATACTTCCATAAAAATAATTATTTTAAAAAAAAAATCGCTTTGTTTAAAAAAATTATATCTTTTTTCAATCATTATGTGATTAATAGAAATGATTTGATTGATTTGTATATCTTGTGATACATGTGTTTCATTTTGTTATTGTTTATTCTTTTTAATCAGGTTTTATGTTTATTTGGACCAATCCATATTGCTCGTTGTATTAGGTTCTGTAACTGATCTCATGTCTATAATAGAGATTTAGTTTGTAACTAACATGTAGATGTAAAATGTTTTCATTTAATCTGTGTTTGTTCAGTAATCATTTGTCATGACTTTATTTCCACCATGAAGAGACCCCGAGTGGCCAAGTGGTCTAAAGCGCTCTCCATTATGGATCACTGCCATCTCACCTCTGTCTGCATGGATTCATGTCTCAGATTCAGCTAGTGTGGGTATGTGAGAAAGCTTGCCAGTAGCTCCTCATGGGTTGGTGCTGCTTTCTGGAGGTTTTCCTGGGTTCTTCCTCCACCATTAATACTGGCCGCCATGTATAGCCTTTTGTGTGCTGAAAAATGGCATTAAACCATACAACAACAACATTTTTTACACCCTGAAGGGATCTTGGCATGAATTGATTATCATTTGAGAATAGTTACATTGAGTACAAATTGTGATTATAAACAAGTATATGAAAATAAAATGTGTCGTGTGTTTGAAATTTTATTTGTGATTTTTGTCAAATGCTAATCAGTTTTAATCAGATAAGTGATGGTAATAAATGCTGATATATGTTTTAAAGATTTTATATCCATAGTTTGTATTCATGATCTAGTAAAAGTTTGATTATCCACACTCATGATGAGTTATGAATTTTGTCCAAGTTTATCACGAAGCATGGATTTTTTTCAAACTCCTCAGGAGTCATGGATTTGTTTAAACATGTCTTGAGGAACGGATTTTGTCCAAACTTATCATGAGGCATGGATTAAGTCTAAGTTTGTCATGATTCTTGAGGATACATATATTTTGTTGAAAGTCAAGAGATTTGGATTATACAAAATTCATTATGAGTAATAGACTTTGTCTAAACTCCCCAGGATAAATAACTATTGCCCTAACTTATGAGTATATGAGTAGACAGGGATTGTATCCAGATTCACATGGAGATATTGAATTTGTCCAGACTCACCAGACATATATTTTCTCCAAACTCATCAGAGGACAAAGCTTATCTGGTGACAGAATTTATTCTGAATATCTGGAGATATGGATTATGTCCTAATTCATCTGGAGACATGGCTTGTCCTAATTTATCTGGAGCCATGATTTGGTTTGCTTTGGTGTTTTACAGCAAGTAACCTAAATGGGTTAATTCCGGCAGAGGCAATCGGGGTAAAGAACTACTCTGCAACTCGTCCTATCCTCCTAACTCTTAATGGGATAAAGACCTTCCTTAGGAAAATTATTTTCTTGCAACGTGTTGACTAATGTTTATCATACTTCCTCCAAATCGGGGCCCCGAGTGGCCAAGTGGTCTAAAGTACTCTTCATTACGGATCACTGCCAATCACTGTGAGTGTTCGAGTCTCAGATTCGACCAATGTGGGTAGTTAAGAAAGCATGCCAGTAGCTTCTCATGGGTTGGTGGTTCTTTCTGGGTGTTTTCCTGGGTTCTTCCTCCATCATTAATACTGGCCACCATGTTCAGACTATCTTGTGATGAAAATGGTGTTAAAACCTACCAAAAAAAAAAATTCATCTCTAACTCCTCCATTGCTCTTCTAGAGTTAACAGCCTTAGAAGAGCATTAGCAAGGGAACTAACTTTGGTCAGATACCTGAACTGTTTTGATACAATATGTCAACAGACCTGAAGAGCAAAGAGCATTGGAAGAGTTACCTAAGACTGTTTGCTAATACGTTACCAGCTTTAAATTTCCTAAGGAAGAGATTTTTACCATTAACATCAGCAAGAGTTCTTACGCTATTGCTATTATATAACTCTTCAAAGCGAATGCTCTTAGCACTTGCTGACGTTAACAGCCAAACAGGATGCAGATATTCCTTAGGAAACTTAATTCTTGTAGCGTATGGGCTAAAGCTCTTTGCTAATTCTGCCAATCCTCTCCGGGAATTAAGAGCTTTGACCAAGGACACCCATGCAGAAATAAGTTTTGGATTCCAAAATGCTTTGGTTTGGTCATGCTGACTGCTTAGGAACTGTGGATAATGGATTTTACCCAGATGCATCTCAAGGCATAGAATTTTTGCCAGGCTCAGTGAAAACCTGAATTTTGTCTGGACTCGCTTTGAGACTTTGGATTACATCTAACTATCTAACTCATTAATAGACATGAATTTTGTCAGGGTAGATTGTAAACTCATATTTAATTATTTCTAACGTTGATGTGCCATATTTCCATATAATCTGGATAAATGGTGTTGTTGTAATAGACTTTTTTGCACTTTAGTAAAAAAATATAAGTTACAATTTTTTTTATGTACACATTTTTCTTATGTTTTAAAATAAATTTTTAAGAAATCCGTCTACCCACCAAATTAGAGATGCCAGATTTGTACTTTTTCTCCACGACTTCCACAAATTGCTCATTCTGTGTTAGGAGGTTGTTTTCAAGCTGTTATTCTTATCCATGCTAAAGATAGGGATGCATCTGTCAATAGTGATGTTAATTTTAGGTCTAATTATCTGCATACTGAATACTTGGATTTTATGTGTGGAGTTTGGTTTAATATTTATGTAAGATTGTTGTCATGTTATAATTAGCAGACAAGACAGTATCCTTGTGGAACATTTGCTGCTTTAATTACATCCATATGTTATCATAGACATTTTCTTTTAAAATAAGAAATAATGTAATAACTGGGAATAAAAATAATATTAATACTACTACTACTAATAATAATAATATTAATAATAATAATAATAATAATAATAATAATAATAATAATAATAATAATAATAATAATAACTACTCCTTCACTAAAAGGCACATTTGGAGCAGACTGTCCCTTTAAAATGATGGAATGGTTATTGATTCTGCTTCATTATTAGCAATACATATAAAAAAATCTCATTATGAGAGATACCATTCCTCTAAGACAGTTCACTGGTATAGGTCTCATGGAATGTTGTAGTGAGAACAGAGCTAATTTTTGTTTACAGTATTAGTAATGACTAACAATGACAAGGACAAAACATTATGGCAACTATCACATCAAAATTGTGTTCAGTATTGATTGATATTTTTATGCATTATGATATTACTTTATTTTTATCAGAGGTATGTGTATATTTTATCACCCATGTAGAAACTGAAATAATTTGCAAGTAATACTATGTGTCAACTTTGTTATGTATTGGCATGAACATGTAGGTTTATGCAGTGTTGCCTTTGTTTATTGATTTTTCTATCTATTCCAACATGGTTTAGTTTCTTATATTGTTCATTTTAAAGAAAAGTTGCTATTTTAGATTAAGAATATACAGTTGGCTTTGTGAGTTATTTTGGCGTTTGTGGGTTTGATGCCATTTTTCAACACATATTGACTATACATGGCATCCAGTATATTTGGTGATGGAAGAAGCAGAGAAAATCCATTGATCCATAGTAAACTTCTGGCAAGCTTTCTCACATACTCAAGATGGTTGAGTCAAGACTTGAAAACCACATGGACAAATGTGAAATATCAGTGATTTGTAAAAGTTCCCAAAATAAGAAAACAAATTTTCCATACAAAGATATGGTGAAACTGACATATATTGACACTTTGTGTAAAAATGATTTGAAACATGTTTGACCATTTATACAAGAATTTTTTTTTATAGGATTGCTTTCTTTTGATGTATATATGTCAATGTCAACTAAAGCTAAGATCCAAAACATCAACATTTTTAAAGATGATTTTGAAACTTTATAATCTGTTGATAAAATGTTGTTACAATGTTGAGAAAGTAAATAATACTTAAAGCATGATTTCTGACTAATTTTGTCAAATTTTCTTGTAATTATAAACATTTTCTTTCAACCACTGTTTTAACTCGATTCATTATTGATTCAGTTTTACACTTTCAAACAATATATTTATGACCAACTTTATCTCCAGTTCAAAGAAATTATATTTATCAAGTATTCTGGCTTTGTGTAAAAAATGAAATTGTACACAAAATTGTATGCAATATTTTAAATTGAAAATGCCAGTATCAGTCATGTGAGAAAGTTTAAAGAAAATAATAAATCATTTAATTGGAATCTATTTTATCTGTCAATTCCATATCTCACATTATTCATGTATTTTACATATAATCATGTAAAAATGTAATGCATCCATTCTTTATACTGAATTTATATGATAAGTATATACAAAGCATGGAAAAGAATCTTGAACTGTCACCTTTTCAATTTAAATTAAATATTTCTATTGTTGAGGAATTTTCTTATTACAGATATATAATGTATGAATGTTCCTTTCAATCCATGCACATTTTGCAATTCCTCATAAGATTAAAATGAATCTTTCTGCAGCACGTGAGAGATATCACAGAGCTGTGTCCCAGCCACCCCCACCCACCGGTGTCCCATGTCCCTACTGTAAACACATGTGTGCATCAGAAATTGAGTTCGCACAACTAGTCTTCCCGAGCGACTGCCAAGAAGATATGTATGCTTAACAAGTGCAGCTATACAATTTAGAGATTGACCAAGAATCTTATATTAATATGCAAAAAAAAGGTCAACATTTTTCCATATTATTAATCAGTTTTGTCTTTGTTATTAACTAGTAAACAGTGTTTGTATAGAAAACCCTTTTAAAAATAATGCATCTTGTATAAATTACATGCATTTGTTAATTTAAGAAATGATTTCTGTAATTTTCTTTCATTTAGATTATATTTGCTTCCTGAAAACTTGTCATGCATTTCTAGAATAACTACATCTCCTTTACCAAATTAAGTTGACTGTATCTTGCATGTTTCCAAGAAGGCTATCCTTTTTTAAGATTTGTATCCTGAATTATACACAACAAAATTTTATCACAGTGAACTGTATTTCTGTTTGTATTTCTGTGTTTGATATTTTGCTTATTCCATTAAAATGCATAATATGCTTCAGTGTTTATTTACCATGATATGGACATGTCAGTAATTTAACCTGATATGGACATGTTATTTAACATGATATGGACATGTCAGTAATTTAACATGATATGGACATGTCAGTAATTTAACCTGATATGGACATGTTATTTAACATGATATGGACATGTCAGTAATTTAACATGATATGGACATGTCAGTAATTTAACATGATATGGACATGTCAGTAATTTAACATGATATGGACATGTCAGTAATTTAACATGATATGGACATGTCAGTAATTTAACATGATATGGACATGTTAGTAATTTAACCTGATATGGACATGTTAGTAATTTAACCTGATATGGACATGTTAGTAATTTAACCTGATATGGACATGTTATTTAACCTGATATGGACATGTTAGTAATTTAACATGATATGGACATGTTAGTTATGAATATTAATAGTCTATTGAATGTTACTGCACCTCATGTAATTTCATATGTTTATATTTATGTACATGTACTACAGGAAGTTGAGTAAAATATAAAAGAGTTGTGTATGTTAAGAACATTGTTTCATTTTATTTGTCACAAGATACATGTATACTTAATGAACTGCTGAATGCACTGAGATTTAGATATTCCATTTGTAATAATTCTGGATTGGGGTAGGGTGTCTGTGTTTGTATACCACTAAGAGAAATCAATAATAATTATACAAGGGAAATTAATATCTACAACTTTCTGATGTGATATTGGAGTATATTTTTAAGTATAGATTAAAAAAGCAACACTTAGCAGATGAAAATACACTTAAGTTAAACAATGTAAATGAAACAAACACCACTTACATCCACTATGGACCCTAATTACTGAGATCACATGACACCTGGCAGGCATTAAAAATGTGATTGAAATCGGATTTGTGTTTTTTGCTTATATTCACACATATCTTTGGGGCAAATTACATGCATTATATATATATATATATATATATATATATATATATATATATATATATATATATATATATATATATATATATATTGTAATATATATTAAATTGTCAGTTTAAATTCCTTTTTATTTTTCATGCTATTGTAATGTAAATTTATTCACTAGAGCTGTTTTGTCAGAAAATCGTTAAGTCTGAATTATCCTTTGGTAAACAAGTAATGTTGACCTAGATCCTGACCTTGATTCAAGGTTAGTGGCAACCACATAAACTTGTTTTATTTTAATTTTAAAATGATTGGTTTGGTTCTTGTCAGGGTCATGTTTGGAGTACGTGATATAAACAATCATATGACTCCTCCACCTGTTTGATTTCACAATTTGGGGATTTTTTTTCTTCGAAACTGCATATTAGAATACGATATATTCTTTGTTTTAGTGAAATATTTTTAGTTTTGGACTTTTACAAATGATATTAAGTCATTTTCTTTTATTGTAGCCAGTTTTTGCATCCATATTAAAAGTTCTTAAATTCATTTGGATTTAGAAGGAATAATTCATATATCTGGAAATATTTGATGTGCTCATACAAAATTCTTGTACAAAGACAGTTTATTAAAATCTTATTCGGATTTCCAACACCAGAGTGTTAAATCTTGTGATTCTACAAGGAACTAAAGATAAACATTACTATAATTTTTGTAATTTAATTAGTGGATTATTCTTTGATTTTTGTTGGATTTGATTTTTAAAACTAAGTTCCTTTTCTATTTTTACAATTGTTTTCCAGGGAAATAAATTTTTGGTTAAATTTTATAAAACTTTTTATTTTCACTTTTCTGTATTACTTTTTATATGAGCCTGTTAACATAGAATTGGGTAGCTCATCCAGGATATTTGAATTTTGGCTACAATATTTCAGAAAACTTTGTGGGGTTTTTAATTTGAATTCCCTGTGCTTTTAAACATGTTCTCAAGTGAGATTGACAAGCTTTCTTTTCTAAAATGTCATAAAATTGGGATCTTTCTTTCGAATCATACCCAGAAAGAATGAGTCTTTTTAAAAAAAGATGAATTATTTCAACTTGCTGGAAAATATGATCTTTCCAAAGTGCAAACGTTCTTAAATGAAACAATAAATAAGAAATATTCTGATTCAGTATTTGGCAGAAAAGAATGTTTTGGATAAAAGAGCTTTGGTTTTGATCAATAAGTCTGTATCAGGCTTTGACGTAAAAGTAAAAGAACTAAAATTAAAATATAATATGGAATTGGAGTTAAGGAAGCTCGAACTTAAGGAACGAAAGGAAGAAATGCAAATGCAGTTAGATAAGGAAGAAAAACAAATGCAATGCAGTTAGATAAGGAAGAAAAACAAAGACAAATGCAGTTACAAGAAAAACAAATGCAATTTTAAAAGGAGGGGAGGGACACATGCAGATGCAAAATAAGAAGGAAGAGCTGGAATATCACTGTAGAATACAAAAAAAAATAGAGCTGGCAAGTGAAAAGCTCGTTCATACTTCAAATCCAAATTTAGGTTTTGATCTCGCAAAGAATATTAGATTAGTGCCCCCTTTCAGAGAAAGAGAAGTATTTTACTCGTTTTGAAAAGGTTGCAGAAACTTAGAAATGGTCAAGGGAGCATTGGACTTTTTTATTACATTGTGTACTCACTGGTAAGGCTAGAGATATTTACCATTCACTGTCAGTTTACCAAAGTGGTGACTATAATGCAGTCAAAGATTACATCTTAAGGGATTATGAGTCAGTCCCTGAAGCTTATCGGCAAATATTCAGAAACTAAAAATAAATGAAGCTGGACAAACTCGTGTTGAATTTGCTAGAGAAAAAGAGTAGTTATTTGATAAATGGTGCTTAGCCAAGAAAGTTGAAAATGATTATGAAGGTTTCAAATAGCTGGTATTACTTGAAAAGTTTAAGAACTGTGTCCATAGTGACATTACGACATCATGATGAGCACAAGATCAAAACCATAGAAAATGCTGCATGTGCCGCTGATGAGTTCTCTTTAACTCATGAAGTTTCTTTTGTAAACAAGACTTCTACTCAACATTCTTTTCGCTGAAAAGTATTTCAGCCTAATACAAGCCATTCTAAAACTCAAACTTCAGAGAAGTTTGATTCTAGATCCTTGTCTCTTCCTATGTGTACATATTGCACGAAAAAGGACACGTTATTTCTGATTGCTACAAATCAATAAATATGCATCAAATCAAGACAGACCTCTTCCAAATGCTCTAATTTCTAAGAGGTCATGGTCATGTATATTTAAAGCAATACATTTGTTGGGTCTAATAAACCCCAGTCTGATTTTATTATGGAGAATTATGAACAGAAGGATTCTATATCACACTTGTGTGATATGGCCAATCCCATCCCCCTATTACAAGTTTAAGGGACACAGGAGCATCACAGTTTTTCATGGTCAGTTACTTTGCATTTTTCTGAGGAGAAGTCTTTTTCTAATGAGAGTTTTCTTATTCAGGGAGTAGAGTGTAGCTTTGTTAATGTTCCTATCCATTATGTAAATTTGTTCAGACTTAAGTCTCAGGATGCGTGACAGTTCGAACAGTCTCCATCTTCCCAGTAGAGGGCATTCATTTATTACTTGGCAACGACCTAGCTGGAGACAAGGTTTTGGTTAATCCACTTGTAACTAACAAGCCTTGCTCGGATCAGTAGGTCGATCGAATTGAAAAATAATTCCCCGATTTATTCCCAGCTTGTGCAGTTACCAGAGCTATAGGAAAGAACTTGTAGCAGTCTATTTAAACATCAAGAAAAAAAATACTTTGCAATTAAGGTCATTTTATTATGGTTGGCAGTACATGATTTATTTTGATTTCTAAAGTAATTCTTATGAGACAGAGAGAGCTTCAGTCTCACCAATCAAGTAAATCCAATTTCAATTTCAACCTTCACAATTACACATTTACGATTTTATAACTACTTGTTTCGTAACAAACAATGGAGTAGCAAGATTAGAAAGTTTTTTTATTTCTTGTTTTCATGTGATAATTACATGTGTAATAATATGATTAATATCTATAACAATGGTCCCTCATTATCAAGTGCCTGAAAATAGCATGTTCCCTCGAATAGCATGCCATTATAGAAATAAAAAGTTCACAGTAAGCCTGGGGTACATAAATCGGTTTCCTGGAAGTTCATGCCTGAATTGCACGGGATTGCACCATTAGTAGCCCTCTTGTTGAGCAGTGAAAAAAGTAAATACCGTCAACATCTGAATGAAATCACATCAAAATGTGTTTAAAAAATATGCCAAAAACTTATGTTAGCTTCATTTGTGTTATTTCATTCAAAAGCTTGTCTCCAAAATTTCATTTCATAGCTCATTTAGCATGGTCCTAAATAAAAAAAAACAACAAAAAAAACAAATAAGTATTGTATATTAAAGTTTTCACGTTGATGAGATAATTTATTCCTTAAAAGAGTTGAAAGGTTTATGAAGATAAATGTTTTGTAATCTTGTCCATGATTTCCTTCATATCATAAACTTATGTGACACATTGTAAACATCAACATGTAAATCAAGAAATTAAAACAAATATCAAATCAATGAAGTACACTAAAGTTAGAATAACAGTACAAAATAAATCTGTGCTGAAAAAAATTATGTTGTAATATGTATTGTTTAGAACCTCTTCCAAAACTGTTGGCAGAATTATTCCTTTATTGAATTTTGAATCAATTTAAGAATGTTTTGATGTTATTTACTACTGCATCCACATATATTCTTGAAATTATTGTTGTACAATTTATATAAAAACACATGCATTAGACTCAGCTTATGGCAATTTGAAGTAGGCTTTCTTTCTGTCACTCAGTGCCTAAGCATTCATTTGGTTAGGTCCAATAAGAAGTGTGTCATAACATTTATTTGGTTAGGCCCAGTAGGATGTGTGCCTAAACATTCATTAGGTTAGGCCCAATAGGAAGTGTGCCTAAGCATTCATTTAGTTAGGTCCAATAAGAAGTGTGCCTAAACATTCATTAGGCTAGTCCCAATAAGAAGTGTGCCTAAACATTCATTTGGTTAGGTCCAATAAGAAGTGTGCCTAAACATTCATTTGGTTAGGCCCAATAAGAAGTGTGTCTAAACATTCATTAGGTTAGGCCCAACCCCATGTTTATTTTCTGTTGGCATTTTTGCCAACATTTGACAAAGGAGAATGACTTGATTGAGGCTCATATAGTACAACTGATGGTGATGCAACTTACCAAATGACCAATATACAAGTGACTTTTACAAATGGTTGTGATTGCCATGAGATGATGGTAGGTATACTGCCTTGATCCAAGGTTGAACATCACAGATATGTTCTGTACTGCAACAAAAAGTACAGAACTTGACCAAATGCACTAGCATCTTTTTAAATAAATATGTAGACATCAAATGGCTGTTCGAGTAGTGATCGTTTATTTTTGTAGTCATTTGTTTTTTGGTAAAATGGTACTCATGGTAGTAAAAGATCTTAATTTTGGGATGACTGTATTTTCGGTTTTCAACTTACCCCTGTATAAGCCTACCCCACCCCCCAAACATAATTTATAAGTATTTTAATGAGATGCCCTGAACTGTGTATATGAGGGATCATTGTACTGGATTTTATAAGCAAGACTTATTTATAAGGTGTCCATAATTCTGGTTTTGACTGCACAGTAAAAGTACCATGTCAACAAATACTGAATTGATTTGTATAATTATCTAGTAATTATGGGAAAATTGTCCAGAAATTTAAAATTAACAAAATAAAACTAAAGGACAAAAAAAAGAGTTTGTAATGTACATATACTCAGTGAAGATGTTTTTTGCAAGTTTTACATCACCATACTTACAGTATATGACTTGCAAATACTATATAGCACTCCCCCATTATACTGCAACTAATGTTTTATAACATTAGGCAGTATAGTGAGGGGATGCTATACAAAAAATCTCATTAAAACTACCACTACAAATATCACAGACAAATATACTTAAATCAAAGGTGTTCATACTAAAGTATGTATTTCATGGAATCAAAATATTCATAATATTTATGACACAAACATGCTTGTAAACAAAAAAAAAATGCCATACAAAATATACAATATACAATAAATTTCCAAAGTACATACATTTTACAAAACAATGATATATGCAAATATAGTCAACAAAACTATGTACAATACATTTTATATCTGATCAATGAACTGGCATTGTTATTGTGAAAAAAATATTATGTCAACAAACTTCTGCCTTTATGACATGTATGGCTATATCTTTGCTCATTAGTGTGATACATACATACATACATACATACATACATACATACATACATACATACATACATACATTACAACTGCCACTACTCATCTTTGTGATTTGCTAATGTCCATATTTTTGTACACCAATTAAATTTGGTTTATTTGCGAATATTCATATTATTTATTTTAAGATGGGATTCAAAGCTATTTAATCTTGCAGATTAATTCTCCTGGCAAATTCTTAAAAAAAGGATACAGCCAAAAAACAAGGTAGGACCAACAGCTGCACTCTTACATCTATGCTGAAATGCACAGTCTGTGTAACTTATGCAATTTGCCCCTTTTCATGACAAAATTTATCCCAGCACTGGACACTGGGCTGAATTAAAGTTTAGCAGAAAGTTATTCATTTGCAAACAGAAAAACCTGTAGGGCTATTTAAAATTTCATAAGACTTTGCACATACCATTATTAACATGCCAGATATACACAACATTAAAATACTGATTTAAACAATACTGTTTCCATGAGAAAAATATGTAAACCTTAAATTTAAATTAAACAATTTCTTTTTGTTTCCTGATTTTAAGGTCTTGAGCATTTAAAATACATGACTTAAAGGAATCTGCTGAGCAATTCAAATTCAGACTATAGAAAAAAATGAACCAATTCCAGAAAGCTTTTGCGCCTATATTTCACGCTGACCTTGCATCTTTTTTTAAACTGTTTATTTCTCCGGTTCAATTTTATGTTGTAAAAGTTCCAATGCTTTTTGACATGGTCCCATTATTTGCTGTAAAGAAAATATAATTCATTTTAATATAATAATTGACTATTAGAACAAATTATGAAACTGCATCTGTGTTTACCTGTTTTAACAAGTGCCAGTCAAAATATTCCTTTACAGGTTTAAAGAAAGAACAAAGAATAATAGTCGGAGTACCTGGAAATACATGTACATTTCTTTAGTTCAGTTAAACACTTCAACACCTGAGATTTAACTCAAGCTATATTGGACAGTTGTTACTGACAGAATTATGATAAAAATTAGAGAGAAATTTATGTAAAGTCCAAACGGTTCTTATATATTTAACATGATCTTAATTTATCCATATGTCTGCAAAGCTAATTCAATTAGCTCATCCTACCTCAATCTATTAATCTGGGTCACTGCCATGATTAAAATATACTACATGCATTACTTATCATGTTCCTAATTGATAACTAATCATTCAGCATAATTATGTGGTAATAACCTCTGCATAGCATGTATGTATTTTTCTAACAATACAAGTCAGTTATATATGTTCTTTGCTATGTTGTCCAACACAATTGGAACGATAATGGACTTGTACTATGTGTCTGACCTTGACCTTAAAGATATGACAACTGTGATACCTGACATATCTTACAAATACAGGTATGTTTTTATGTTTGAACCCTCTATCTTGAAAAGTTGTTAAGTTACAGGGAAGAAATTAAAAAATTTAAAACATTTAACTTTGACATTGAAGACGAGACACACAAATGTTGTATGCAAGTCACTTTTTAGTGCCGACATATAAGTGTATTACACATAATCAATTTATCTCAAACAATATAAAAATTTCAATTTGGATGAGAAACTGAAAACTTGACATATGGATACAAAAAATCAAATTTTGATTAAGGTTAAAATAGGTACCCACTTTTATAAAATGGCCAGGCTTCTTAATCAAAAAACTACCGATAATTTTGAGTAATAAATGTTACTCAAGATGGGAAACGTACTTAAAATTAGAGCAAAAAAACTGAATCTTTGATAATAACCATATATAACAATCTCATGATATACCAATAAATACATTAAGCTTGCATTTTACCAGTTTAATACAATCTATCTATCTATCTATCTATCTATCTATCTATCATACAACTTGATAACAGATTTAGGCTTGCATTTAACCAGTATAATAATACTCTCTCTCTCTCTCTCTCTCTCTCTCTCTCTCTCTCTCTCTCTCTCTCTCTCTCTCTCTCTCTCTCTCTCTCTCTCTCTCTCTCTCTCTCTCTCTCTCTCTCTCACACACACACAACAGATTTTAGATTAACCGAAAACCTATAATTAAAGCAAGGAAAACAAATCAAACATAAATTTAAGACCATAACATATTAGCTCCTCTTTTCAAACTTGGCATTATGGTACCTTATATATATATATATATATATATATATATATATATATATATATATATTGCATATTCATATAAGTTACCATATATATATATATATATATATATATATAGATATATATATATAGATATATACTATATATATACTTCATATATATATATATAGTATATATATATACTATATATACTGCATATTGCATATAAGTTACCATATATATATATATATATATATATATATATATATATATATATATATATATATATATATATATATATATATACTTCATGTAAGTTGAGGCCAACTGCAAAAAACATAGATTCTGATCTGCCATTATATAGTTAATTGGCCAGACTGGGTCAATGTTATATGTTCTGCTGATTATTCCTAACATAATGCATAGACCCACATCTGCTTTGACATTATGCTATGACATTTATGAGTCTATAGAGTTTGGGTTTGGGTTTAACAAGTCAGTATATATGATATGACTGTTATAGGGACATTTCAGAATTGAGCAATCAATGACCTGTTTTGTACATTATTTTTAACTATAATAATAAGAATACAATACCTGCCATTTTTCTCAATCCTGCTATGCCTAACTGTCTCTATTTTCAGCATATGCACTGAGCATCTAAATTTAGCAAGTAATCCCCTAAGAAATAACAATAATCCACATGAGCGGTATTTTTCTGGTCTTAATTTGGTTTTATACATGTTATAATCCCCACATATATGTCAGTTGTTAATTTGACTTTGCCAGTTTTGTAGTGTTGAATCCATAATTCATTGGAAAAATAGTGCAAAAATTGTTTTTTTTTTATATATATAGAACATCTTGATTTAGCCAAACATACCCGAAACCGAAATGAAATAACATGTTTTTAACTTTGGTGAAATGATTAGTTTCATCTAATCAAATTAACAATAAATAACATTGGTGGTGATATCGAGTTGAACGCATTCTTATGACCTTCAACCAGCGTTTAATGCAATGTAAAAAAGGAGGTACAATGTGAGTATCTTCTGCATTCCCCTAACACAATTGCATTATTGGTAGATTTAATAACACTTAAATACTGTTTGCAAAATAAGTATGGCACAATTTAAATATCTTTACTATATTCATATCCCAAAATTTCTGACCCATAGGAAGCAAATGGTTTCATTATCAAATAATTAAAAAAAATGCAACCTTGACACTAAAAGCAACTGAGTCATTTTTGAAAATTCAAAATCTTTGAAGTTGCTTTCTTTGACTGAGTTGCTAGTATCTGCTTTATTTTCATCCAAACCAATTTTTGGGTGGAAAAACAAAACATGTACTTGTAATAAGGCACACATTCAATACAACTTTCTTTGAAAAACAGTATAACCTTTTGCTTGAGATATCCCCCATTTCTGAAAATTTTAGTTTTATCGAGATTGGCCATTGTACCAGTTCTATCACAGAAATATTCGATAACATTTATTTGGTCCTCATGTAGCTTTACCGTATCAGTGCAATTCACAACCTCATCAGCGTAAAGTATTGCGAAAATATATATACTACTCAAATCAAGATTAAAATTCAGTGTAAAATATTCATACCCCAATTGTTAGCATTCTCTTTGTGACCATCACCAATTTCATGAAAAATTTAAAACAATTTTTTATTTAGTAAGATACGGAAATAAAATGGAAAAGAGGAACTTTATTTTATTACAAGATATGAAATGTTAAAGTATGGTAGAATATTTGTACCAAACAATTACATGCATGACAGATCCAAAATATTGAAACGTTTTACCAGCTGCTATTGAAGAAATTCACCTTTTAGTATGAAGTATATCTAATATCCTTTTAGTATGAAGTATATCTAATATCCTTTTAGTCTTCTACATTCTTTCATTAAGGAAGAAAATTGTCTACAGGTACAAATTTTACTTACCGCTTGTAGGTAATAATTTCTTCATCTAAAAGTAGTTTTACCCAAAAATTCATTTATCACATATAATAAAAGTAATGATGGATATATTGTTTAATATTATGGTGACTGTAAGCTTTTTATATTTATTCATTACAAATATCATGGGGCTCACAAGATACCCACTATCTGTAATCAGTATCTTTAAAAGTGATCAATTAACTATAGAAAATAGATCACTGTGCCCCTGTTTATTGTATGACATAGTCTAAACCAAAGCTGTACTTACAATGCATGTGTAATGTCAATAGGTTAAAAGATATTATTAAAGTTTGACATTGTCTTTTTCAGTAATGGTCAAAATTAAGTACAAGATGTAACAGTGATTCAGTTCTGAATATGAATTATTTTCATTTTCCTAAAAGAAATGTGATAACAATAGGGATATAATTGTAAATATTATTATTTTTTAAAATCCTGAATGTTACAGTAACCTAGATTTGATGCATGACATTTTCCTTCAAAACAGTGCAAGTATGATGTCCATCAGTGCAGTAGTATTGGAGATACAACATGCTAAAACATAACTGCTTAGAAAGTTGGGAGAAACTTCAGTTTTGTGTAAATGTCATGTTTATTCTAAGATGTTCCTTCAGTGGAATTATGGTGCCATATTGATATGTTAAAAGTTTAGATATACTATCAACCAACTTTTAAACGTTATAGAAAATAGAGCACAGCAATCAGTTTCAACTAAAGATGACAAAAAGTTTTATATCACTTTGATACAGCTTGGTCAGTAAGGATGGAAACAACTTTAATAAATACTGGAAGATAAGTAACATTGACCTAGTTTTGGTGTTTATCATATGACAATTCTAAGATGCACATATGGTGTCAATTTGATTAAGAAAACAATATTGAAATCACAGACAATTTTCAATCAGTTTTCATTAATCCTGAAAGCAGGTCTCAGTGACCCATTTATGGTATGTGTAGCCCAAGATGTGCCAACAATGTAAGTTTTGTGACAATAGTTATAATACTATAGGAATCGCAGACTTGAGGGATAGGATGGACCCAATCTTGTGAAAATCTGAATAAATCCTAGATAGAAGATAACACCTTTTCAAGTGTTTGATCCTAAGAAGCAAATTTGTGTAAACAGGGTGGCAATAATTTAAAAACATATCAGAACTAAGGACAGGACAAAATATTTAACAAATATGAAAAAATCTGAAGAAAGTAGATCCACAGTAATCAATTTTGGTGTGTGACACATACTCATCTTAAATTCACTCACAGTGCAAGTTTGATCTCAATAGTTAGGAAATATAGATAATATAGTCCGGACAAGGAAGATGGATGGTTGAAGGCACATTGATGCACAAACTGAATCTTGCACATTGCCTGCTTCTTGAAGCAGGACAATAAATAACAAAATAAACATGTAACATATTAAATGCTTTAAATGTGATTCAATCAGTAATATAACTCATCATGTGGCATAAAGCAACACTTTTAAATTAGGGTTTTTGTTTTGTCCAGGTCATGCGATGCCGCAACTAAGTGTGAAGTGATGAGGAAAGATCCTGAAGCAATATGAATGAAAATTATATAGCACAAATAAAATTTATGAAAACTTGATAGCAGAAATAAAATGAATGAAAAGACAATGATTGACGCTTTCATTCTGTATATCATTAATCATGGCTGAAATTTAATTTGCTGAATGAGAACATTTAACATAAATTGTTTTAAAAATTGGTATTGTCTACAACATAAAGTAAAACAAAATGCCTCTTATAATGTTTTACATTCTCAAATTATAAAAAGAGCACAATTCTGATAGAAAATAAGGAAATATTACTGGAAAAATCAAGAACATAGTTATATTCTAAGTTATAGTTTTTGGTTTATGAGAAGAAATTAAAAGAAACTGAATAAACTTAGTCAAGTAAATTTAATAAATATTCCTTGATTATAGTAATCAGATTATTATTATTATTATTATTATTATTATTATTATTATTATTATTATTATTATTAGCCATTTCCACCAGTTAAGGAATCTAAATATCAGGGGTTTCATACACAATGTATTCTGATGGAGATAATGGACTAAAATATAAAGTAGTGATAAAGGAAAGCTTTCATTTGCAAGAAATACTTTTTTCAAATTTCTTTCTATTTGTCTACACTATCCAGAATTAGGGTCCTACTGCCACACTAATGTAGGCATCAATGGTTACTGACTTTTTATACAAAAAGGTTAAATCCTAACTTATTAATTTTTAATAATTTGTAGGAAAATTAAAGTTAGAAAACAAATATTTCCAAGTTATGAGATATCACTTTAAGAAAGAACTAAAAATGATAACATGTTTAAATACTGAACCTATTAAAATATACATGGCTTGCATCCATTACAACCATACGACTTTAGACAGTAAAAGTCTTCTTGTCCACATTCTTATGAAATGCTTTCTTTTGTGGTGGACGACGTTTTAGTAGTTTTATTGCATCAGTGAGATAGCAAAAATAAATGCAATACAAATTATATGACCTTACATATTTATTACGTATCCAGACTTAGGAAACCAGAATTAAAAATCCAGTACTGCAAAATTAAATTGCCAAATGTTGAATCTGAAAATAAATTACCATCTTAAAAGGCATTAATCATCAGTACTGTATGGCTGGATTAACTACTGGAGGTTACCTCAGTTCTTCAAGTCCCTATTTTTACTGATGGTGAGGACTTCAGAACTAAGGTAAAACAATACAATTCAATGTCAGACATTTTCATCAGAGTTGCTCAATATCAATCATATAACATTAGGGCTAGTTTTCTATGGGATATAACATTGGGGCTAGTTTTCTGTGGGATATAGCATTGGGGCTAGTTTTCTGTGGGATATAACATTGGGGCTAGTTATATCGGATATAACATTGGGGCTAGTTTTCTGTGGGATATAGCATTGGGTCTAGTTCTATGGGATATAACATTGGGGCTAGTTCTTTGGGATATAACACTGGGGCTAGTTTTCTGTGGGATATAGCATTGGGGCTAGTTTTCTGTGGAATATAGCATTGGTGCTAGTTATATCGGATATAGCAGTGGAGCAAGTTTTTTGGGATATAACATTGGGGCTAGTTTTCTGTGGGATATAGCATTGGGGTTAGTTTTGTGGGATATATCATTGGGGCTAGTTCTTTGGGATATAACATTGTGGCTAGTTTTCTGTGGGATATAGCATTGGGGCTAGTTTTCTGTGGAATATAGCATTGGGATTAGTTTTCTGTGGAATATAGCATTGGGTCTAGTTCTATGGGATATAACATTGGGGCTAGTTCTTTGGGATATAACACTGGGGCTAGTTTTCTGTGGGATACAGCGTTGGGGTAGTTTTCTGTGGAATATAGCATTGGGGCTAGTTATATGGGATATAGCAGTGGAGCAAGTTCTATGGGATATAACACTGGGGCTAGTTTTCTGTGGGATATAGCATTGGGGCTAGTTTTCTGTGGAATATAGCATTGGGGCTAGTTATATGGGATATAGCAGTGGAGCAAGTACTATGGGATATAACATTGTGTCTAGTTTTCTGTGGGATATAACAATGGGTCTAGTTTTCTGTTGGATATAACAATGGGGCTAGTTTTCTGTGGGATATATCATTGGGGTTAGTTTTCTGTGGAATATAGCATTGGGGCAAGTTCTATGGGATATAACATTGGGGCTAGTTTTCTATGGGATATAACATTGGGGCTAGTTTTCTATGGGATATAACTTTGGTGCTAGTTTTCTGTGGGATATAGCATTGGGGCTAGTTCTATAGGATATAGCAGTGGGGCAAGTGGTACGGCAGTTCTTCAACAGTATTAACTAAACAAACAATTAATACTTTGTTCTACAACCAAGTTTCTGCCTGATTCAAGCATTTTCAGATGTGACCTAGCTAGTAACCAAACATCCTAATGCTTTTATTTTTAATTACCCTGCACGGTACATTAAGTTGATGTTATTAAAAATTGGGAGTTAACTACTGCACAATAAAGTGTGCACCTGGGTAAAGTTTCATCAATAATACCTCCTAAAATGTGACAGCCTAGGTAAGGAATCAGGCCAACAATTTAAACTATCCCCTGGGTGACCTTCACCTTGAGCCTGGGTAACAGTGTGACTGAATATACAAGTTCAGTTAAGTCAAGATATATAAAACCTAAAGTTTCATTAGAATATCTTAAATGGTTTAAAGTTATACCCATAGCAATGAATATAATTCATAAGTTTATATTTTCCATTTCTATGACCTTGACCTTTAGATGGTTGGTTGCTAAGATATGTGACACAGTCTAGTTATGACATATACATTATAAAAGTAGTAAAATCTAGTTTCCACCATCATGAACTAGGAACTTGTAGAGCTAGAGACTTGTATATCTAGGGATTTGCAGAGCTAAGGCAACCTCAGCTACTACTAAAATTGATAAAAACCTTAGAAATGGCTAAACTGAAGTTGTCAAGATATATATTTTCCAGAATTTTTCAAAACATCGTCGGGTTTTATTGAGGTCTGTAAAACTGTCAGAATTGGGAACTCTGGTCCAACTTTTGTATAAGTCTGAATATAATTTTTTCCATAGATTACATAATGTGAATTCATGTATTTTCAGTGGAATCAGTTTTGCAGTTTTATAAAATGATTCAGTATGTTAAGAAGGATCATTGCTTTATTGCTAAATTCAGTGAATGTAGCAACCCCAAGATCCACAAAATGGTCTCCATAAATATGTGGATGCCATGCAAATTTGTGAGATCAGAGTAAGAATTATTACACTGCATTGTGGTGCACTGATTGCATAAATTTGCACTATAATGTGTGAATATGATAGAGATTGATAATTTATAAAGATAGGAAAGATAGGAAATGACTAATTAACATAATTAATAAATATGCAATTGCTCATTACGTGCTGCTAGGACTATAGGACTACATCTATATCTGGAGGGTAAGATTAAAGTCTGATGGAAGTAAAATGGAAAGAAGAATGACATGATTACACATAACATGATTACACATAACATGATTACACATAACATGAATACACACAACATGAATATACATAACATGAATACACACAACATCAATATACATAACATGAATACACACAACATGAATATTCATAACATGAATACACACAACATCAATATACATAAAATGAATACACACAACATGAATATACATAACATGAATACACACAACATGAATATACATAACATGAATACACACAACATGAGTATACATAACATGAATACACACAACATGAATATACATAACATGAATACACACAACATGAATATACATAACATGAATACACACAACATGAATATACATAACATGAATACACACAACATGAATATACATAACATGAATACACACAACATCAATATACATAACATGAATACACACAACATGAATACACATAAAATGAATACACATAACATGACACATAACATGAATACTATTAATGATATCAATATGCAACATGTATAGTTTACGTGCACAGAATGAGGTGTAAGCATATATATCAGAGAAGAATAATTGTAATGGAACAAATCAATCTAGTAGATTTTTTTTCTAAGAAGTTCAAACTATGCAGCCAGTACAATATGTTTGAAATAAAAGAAAGAAATTAATTAGTCAAGTCTTATTACATTATTTGATAATAATATTAAAAAACTCTAATGGCTTAGCAACCTGTTTTGTTGTATGTAAGGCAATTACAGTCTTTCTTAGTCTATCATCCAAAATCTTTGATTGGATTTAGCTCAAACATTAACCAAGTTATGGTCAAACATATTTTAGGATCATTAATTTTGTGTAACATCAGTAGATTTAGTGTGTTTATAACACATAAGACATTTTAATTTGAAACACTCAATAAAAGCATCCAAAATTGGTTTAAATACCTCAAGTGGATCTGATTAACATTTATGCATTCTATTTTCCTTTTCAAACTTATACAAAATGTATGCTTACAACTGAATGTGATGTGTTTTTTGTTAAAATGAACGCCATTATTGTTCAATGCAGCACTTGAAATAAAATAATTATCTTAACAATTTGCTTTACACAAGTCTAAAATGTTCTAGAATTCAAATTAAAAAACCCAAACAAGCATATAAAACACTAAATCATGTAATTTACTTTATTCATATAAATATTCCCACCAAATTTACTTTATCAATGTTAGCTGTTTAGCGCTTTCTGTACAAAAATTATGCTACATTGATCTTAATCACAAGTTTCTTTTGGTCAAAAAAACATGTTTTTAATATTTTTTTAAAAACATCAATTGGAAAAGCTGTTTAAGTAGCATGGACATCTATCCAGGTTGTCAAATTCATGTGTCTGTCAGGTGATTCTTAGCAATCATACCAATTAGATTTTCACAAAAATGTAAAAATTAAGCAAATTTAAAACTGTATATAAACAAGTTCAAGAAACTGATGCAATATCATTCAATCAAATCATATCATTTCCATAACAACAAAACCTACCACCCAATAATTGTCTAAATCTAATAGCTGCTTTAAAATCTTATTAAAATTCTCACCAAGCAAGGCAGAGAGGATCCAAATGACCTCACAAGAATCAGCTGGGTAGGGTTAAGGTCAGGATATTGACAAAAAGACACAAATGAGACAGGCAGTGCATTTACCTATTTTGTGAATTACTTCATTTCTGTTTCATAAATCAAAATGCTTAAATTTACATGGCATGGAAAGTTTAAACAGTTCTTTTGAGACTGTACAAATTTTAGATGTTTATTTTCCGGCAAATGCATGCAATTTTTTTTCCCCTTCAAATATCAAGTTACGACAATGTCTAAAAAAGTTTAGCAAATATTTTGATCCATTAAATGATTCTGGATGTAAATTTGTCACAAATTTTCTTTCATTAACCCTCAGGATTGAAATGTTCCTTTATGACATACATCACTTCCAAAGGCAATAATATATCCAGTGACTTGTTATAATATTAAACAGCATTGAAATAAAAGCAGAAAAAATGGTAAATAAAGATTCATAATTTTACAAGTAATGACACCGGTTCAATGTTATAGTGATCTATGCCTGTATGTGCAAAAAAATACTAAATATTAATTTATTAATCTCCCCCATTTAAAAAATATGTCAGGTTTTTCACAGCCATATAAATAATGACACTTCGAAAACAATACTTCTCTTCAATTCAAATTGAATTTGATTTTGTTTAAATTTGTGTTTTTTGATAATCATATAAATTTTATTGTCAAAACAACAATCATATTTTGAAGATGAGAATGAACACAAATATCTGAAACCAAAACAAAATAATTGTTGATATACTTTATGATAAAATTTATGACTAGGATATTACACAAAAGTATATCAGTAATGTGGATACACAATAAACATGCCTTTGAGAATGATATAATATCCTGAGTACAGTAAAGATACAAGAGTAAAGGTGAAGTGTGAATCAGACATCTTACCAAATTATCTCTGAAGCGTTTTAATATTTCAGAAAGGAGCTCTGGCCCAACGTTTAGATGAACCATTTCTGCTCGTGCATCATCTGTATATAATTCACATACAAATTTATTTGTCATTAATAGTACATTAGAAAAAAAATACATTTCTTGTTGATGAGTGTAAATGAGAAAGTTACCTGAAGCTGTAATTTTTTCTGTTGACTACATGTTATTCTTCATCTCTATTATGCAACTACACCTTAACCTGTCTACAAGGAACACCCAAGCAATGAAAACATGTTTGCTATTCACAGCCAGGTGTAATTTATATAAAAACATTAAATATTGGTTCCTTTATATAAAGGCAGTATTGAATCCAGTGTTTGTTTTTACAAAATGAGAGGCTCCTTCCTTCTCCATTTTCAAAAATAATGGTGTAGTAAGCCTTTAGAGTCAATCAGAAATACGTTTTCTCTGCTTGTGTCTAAATTATTCCTGCTCTCTCTGATTTTGGGAAGAGTTCCATAATTCATCTCATGTCTTGTTATAAATGTGCATTGATCTTTGTAGATAATAACTTTGTAAATTAATTATGCCAATACAGAATTGTAGAACCCTTCTAGGCAAAATTTTTATAGTATTACATTTACTTTTCATGGAATGAAATTATCATAACTAAATATGGTTATGATTTAAATTTAATTTGATTAAAGAATTTGCAAATACATAAACAAAATGAGCTTTTTTTGTGCAATCCTGTGCACTGAATGCTGGATGCAACAATGCATAAGTTGAATAGAAATTTAAAGTGAAATTTAGAATTAGGATCAATAAATGATCTATTATCAGCAGGTGTTCTTTATATGGAGGCATTTGCTTTGACAGGTCTCACTGTAGTTGCATATTCTCTCAAGTACTTTACTAAGAAAGCCAGATTAATGAAATCATATGATAATATTTGACCAAAATATTGTCAAATGTTATCATTGGGCTGCAAATAAAATTGAAAAGCAAAATATATGATCACTGAAAAAGAAAAGGCAAACTACTATCTCATTAACACAACAATAAAACAAATGCAATACAGCAAGCATTAAATTCGATGACTGCAATGCAATTACCATAGATTCTCATTAACTTGAACATGGCAGCCTAAAATATCCAGCATTCTACAAACATATTTTCAACCAATACAAATTATACAGATCTTTTATGCCATATTGTCAAGTCTCTGAGGTATTCAAGCTATTAAGATTCTATTGTAGTTGCAAAAATTAGAAACAGCACAATATAAAAATACTATACACTTGGTCAATTTCAACAAAACAAAAATGCAAACAGGCATGTGTATTGCTTCCAAAGGACAAACAAACTGATTTCGCAGTTCTAGATTTACCCATCTAATATAGAACCAAATTCAACTAAACAAAGTAATCTTCATTTTATATATTAATATAAAAAATTTAAAAAACAAAATTGCATAAGAAAATTAAAAATTTTCTGAAAGAGCTGAAAAGAATTTTAAGTAATATATACAGTTACATTAGTTTCTTGCTAATTTGTATAAATGTAAAGTTATAATGTTTTCTGGATGCTTCCAGAGAGAGCAATACACATGCTAATTATGCAAGCAAGACTTGGTTTATTTCACCGTCCAACAGAGTACCCACTGTCACTTCGAAGCTCACCTTGTTCATACTGAATTTCCTTATGATCTCATTCAAATGCATCTCAACATGATAATAGGAGAGATCCTGAATTAAATCATCTATAAAAGAAGAGGATAGAGTGAAAGAAACAGAAGCAAGAGAAAGAACAAGACAAACAGTACACTTTCCACTCTTATTTGTTAAAAAATGTTTCCATAAAAGAATCAACTAATTTCATTCATAAATTTATGATTTTTACTGGTAAAATCTTTGACACTTTCTTTAGGAAATTCCTTTTCTAGAAATGTTGGACTACTGGATTTAAATACACACCTACTGATAGGATATGCCATCTCTCTCTCTCTCTCTCTCTCTCTCTCTCCCTCTCTCTCTCTCTCTCTATATATATATATATATATATATATATATATATGGAAAAAGTTAAAGTTATACAACAAAATTATTTACATTTGTAATATTGAAACAAACAACAGGTTAATTTTTGCATTTTCCAATTTTCTAGTACACATATGTACTAACTGCAGTTCTTTCATAACATAAATGTACTCAACTGCAGTTATTTCATAACAGTAATATTTACAACCTGATTGCAAAAGTTGAAAAATTACACCATGTCATATAAACTTGCCCTTGCATGTGTACAATATCTGAATTATTAAAGATCAACTGTTGCATGTCTCAACCAAAATCATAGTTCTGCTAATTGTTGTTTGGAGATGCGATGAGGTACATGTACATATTTTGAACTCCTAGTCAATACTCTCTGACAACTGGTTGATACAATTTAAATTATTCTTTGTATTACTCTTTGACACTTGTTTGATACACTCTTAACTATTCGATGATACTATGTAACTTATTGGCTGATACATTTGACAATTAGTACATAGTACACTAGACTTTCATGACAGCAAACTAGTTTTCTTCCAGCCATATTTATGTTGTAATGAATCTATTGCTGTAACCTAAAGTCTCCCATTTAGAAGAGTTACTTTGTTGCCGACTTTACCTGTGTACATAAGAAGAAACAGAAATCAGAAGAAATAAAAAAACTGCTGATGATCTGTGTTTAATATTACCTGATTTATAGTCCTGAAACATATCAATTACAGAAGATTATCTGAGCTATAATGCAATTGTCAGTAAGATTATCTGAGCTATAATGCAATTGTCAGTAAGATCAAACATATATAGATAGACATTAACATTTAATAACTGCTGAATATTTTGTTCTTAATGTCTAATTTTATCTCGCTAGTGCCTTGAGATGTGAATATAGCATTTTTCCCATTTGTTCCTGTTCCTGTGTGATCATTTGATAATCTATTTCTTCATTCATTTCTCTATCACATGCATAATATCTTTCACTCTGTTTTAACTACCATCAAATAAATTGGTATGTATGTGATATCATAGACAGGTCAAGGTAACCTAATTTGTATGACTTTGTGACTCCTGTCTTTTAAGGTATCTGTTTACTACATACTGTATATTTGGGACTCTTTCTGACTTCTTTAACAAGTCTCAGTGATCAAAAGGATGTTGGTTAGATTCTTGCCATTTTATCAGGCAGGATTTACTACAGTGGTCTTAACCTGTAAAATGCCTTTCCAGCCCAATTAACACTTATAAAAATTAGTATGCATCTCAAGGTAATTAACACAAAGCAAGGTCACTGTGACCTTGTTTTTTCACACAGTACAGTCATATATTCACTTTGTTATTTTCAGCTATTAAATTTGATAATTTTGACCACATTTTACTTAAACTTGTGACAGACTTTTATGTGGATGTATTTCAAGAGGAAAAGCTCAACTAAACCATCATAGGTCACTGTGTTGCAATTCTCACACTTTTTGGGTATATTCAGCTGTTCTTTCTACACCCTCAATTTGTTGGACCCTATCTCACCCTATATGAAAACTGATTATGTTGATAGATGGATGCATCTCCAGACCTGCCTACCTTAACATTACCTATTCAGTACAAATAAAAGTAACTATTCAGAAAAGCAATCAATATTTGTGTGTAAGAGAGACCAATTTTCAATAATTTGTATCAAAATTGTTGACTTGAAAAATGCATTTATTAAGTTCTGAAGTGGAATCTGAGACTGATGCAGTGAAGTCAAACACCATTTTCAACTAAAAGATTTATAATGTATGCTGACACCTTAATTAAAGTTTCAGAAATAGTAAAATACAGTCCAGCTCACTCAAAAAACTCATTCACCATGATGGGGGAATCAATATTTACAAATCACCACAGCAACCTGGCAGATATATCAATGGTACATCATGTGGAAGGACTGATCATCATTACTGAATGACACCTAAACAGCTAATAATGAAAGCCACCCATGGAAAGACTGTGACATAATGACTGACTTATTTTGAAGAACCAGTCATCTTTATTACAGTTATATATTTGGACCCCAAAATATTATCTCAAATGTTTTGTATATTCAACATGTTATATTTAGACAAGGTTGATTGACTTAAACAATGAAACTACTCGCTGATCATACTGGATCTAAAATTCTCACGTGTGATGTGGATTAAAATTTTAAGAAATAATTAAACTTTTATTACAATACTGCATACTGTACCATAATTTGCCAGCTCCATGAAGAGGGTTACAATGCTTTCTACTACTTCCACATTGTCCCTGTGTAGCTCATAGGTTTTCTTGATGATTGGTATACCAGGTATGTGGGTTCCTTTTGGTCCTTCATTTGTCAAAACACGATAAGCACTCTCCTCTATAACAAATTTAATATATGCCTTGTATTTTTTTAATCTATCTTAAAAGTATGCTCTTTATCAAAATCAATTAAAAGAAATATTAAAACAAATTTCATTGGATGAAGAAGGTGAATGAATCCAAATTGAGCCTAATGATGATGCATATCAAGACCTTTGACAAGATCAACCAATCAAATGCAAGATTACTTCATTATTTCATAAGGCTCTTGCTCGGTCATAATCATCTAAGATCTTGATGACAAAGCCTAGTTATCAAGTTTGATCAAATCCATTAAGACATACAATTTCTAGTGTGATACATGTAAGAAATTCAGCCAAACATATGCAAGACATCCACATTTGCATGCAGCGTTCATCACACTAATAATAAAACCTATCCAATACCTTGTCAGCACTTATTTTAAAATCATCATCAGAACAGGCTTGTGGAATATTGTATGAACACAGCCTACGCAAACTATTTTCAAACCATTAAATCATATTTAGGGCTGTTCCAATAAAATATACATCAGACACAGGGAAGGAACTTTTAGTGTGGAATGGTCAACCATGGATTCAATTTAGAATTCTGTATTGTTTTCATATAAACTCTTTGAATAATCTGAGTACACTACCATACATATTTTTTAAGTACCTTGTCTGGGTACCATGTATGTTTATATAGAATAGGCCTTATTTAGTTTACTATGTATTATATTGCTCCTAATCTGACTCATCCATCAGCTTGATGATATAAAGCTACTATAGTAGAAATAAGATGAGAATAATCAAGATCTATTAAACTGATACAAGTTATCTCATTAATATGCACAAATCACACTGATTATAGAACAATGTTAATATAATATCATTTATTCTCCAGAGTGCAAATATGCTTGGCCAATCAGATGCAAGACTATCCGAATCTAATCAGCCACAAACTTTTTAGTGTTAACAAGCTCAATTACTCAGATGTTATTAATATGCATGAACTTCACTTATAATTATGCTCCGTGATCTTAATGACATAGACCTTTCTACCAAGTTTGATTAAATATATATGGGTCTCAGTCATAATAAAACTGGTGCAACATAATAATGACATTAGTGAATTTACGAAGTCTAATTCAAACTGGCTTAGATATATAATGTCTCATGTGGTGAAAAGCTCAGGCAACTAAACACATGATCACTTTCCTAATATATTTTATTTTAAAAACAATAACAAACATTATTATTAAAAAAGCTTATTCATTTGTTTGTTTGTTTGTTTGATTAGGATTTTTAATGTAGCTTTAACAATTTTTCAGTCATATCGCTATGATGTCTGCAGTAAGGCAGTTTATTGTGATATCTAGCACTGGGGCATCATGCTGCAGACATGTAGCATGTTGTCCCACCCTGTCACATTATCCTGACACAAGGCCGACAAGTACTAACGCTAACCAGCTGTTAGTACCACTTTTGTAAGTCTTATGTATGATTTGGCTAGGGATCGAACCCACAACCTCCTGCTTCCATGGCAGATGCTCTAACCACTAGGCCACTGAAGTCGTTAATAAGCATATTCAAGAAGTTTGAAAAGCATATGATCACACAGAGAGCCTCTAAATTGATGACAAACCCAACAATTAAGATGCCTATTCATACAATTAATATCCACAGATCTTAATTATAATTATATTCATCAAAGATATCTGTCATTTAACCCAATTTACCAAGTTTGATCAGCAATATATTGAACACAGTGGTAATAGGCTTAGCCAATCAAATGCAAGATCACTTTATTAATATGCATGGATCCCGCATATTGCACAAATCCTGTGAGATTTTGATCTTAGAAGCCTAGTTTGCTTATTAAATTCAGATAAATACAGGACTTCAAAAGATGTAACAAGTTCAGCCAATGACAGGCAAGGTTATCTCATTAATATGCATAATTCTTGATCATTATCAGGCTTGTCCAAGATCAGGATAATATAAGAATAGTTTCTAATTTTAACTAAGACCAAATCAGAAATTTGTCCTCCATAGTGGTGAAAATGTCAGCCTATTAGATGCAAGAATGCTAATTAATATTTGTATGTGTCACTCATTATTGTGTCCATGATTGTGATGATATAAGCCTATGTTCCAAGTTTGATCATAATTATTTAGAAAGGTAGCAAGGTCAGCCAATCAGATGCAAGATAATCTTATCAATATACTTGTATCTCACTCATTATCAAACTATTCCAATATTTTGCATGATATAGAAATATGTCTTTCACAGTGGTAACCAGCTCAGTTGTTTAGATGCAAGATCAAATTATTAACAAGTGTGCAACTCACTCTTTTTGTTGACCCTATACAGGATCTTGATGACATAAACAATCATGTAGTTCAAGCTTGATTAAAACTGGACCAGAAATATGGCGTGTACAGTGGTAAAAAATTCAGCCAATCAAATGAAAGATCATCTCACTTCTGTATGCATCTATAAGAAATACAGAAATATGGCCTGTACAATGGTAACAAATTCAGCCAATCAAATGAAAGATCACCTCACTTCTCTATGCATATATCAAAAATACAGAAATGTGGCCTGCACAGTGGCAAAAAATTCAGCCAATCAAATTAAAGATCACCTCATACAGAAATATGGTCTTGTGAGTAGTGCTATTGAGAGCCAATCAGATGCAAGATCACCTCATATAAAATATGACCTTGTGAGTAGTGCTATGGAGAGCCAATCAAATGAATGATCACCTCATAGAGAAATATGGCCCTGTGAGCAGCGCAATGGAGAGCCAATCAAATGAATGATTACATAAGTAATATGCAGGGACATCGCATTTATTTACTGCATTCATCAGAGCTATGATAATTTAGGCCCAATTCAGACACATGGATTCCAGAGATTATATACCAACCAGCTGTTGAAGGACAGAAGAGGACTGCAGAGCCACATCCTAACTTTGCTTGGCCTTATGGCCTTGTGAGCTGAAAGCTAAAAACATTTGCACAAAATCTTGATTTGCCAGTGTTGTAAAATGTCAAAATAAATTTCCTTCTCAGAATATATCTTCACTGGCAATTTCTACTGGGTATTAGCATTTACACTGGTATATGCACAGTTAAATTAAAACCTATAACATCTGGGGAAATAAAGTTCAATACAAATTAAGGGTACAATTTATTTTGTCTCTAAAGATCCTACCATCAACATCTGCCAGGCTGGCAAGGGCTAAGCAGGAATTCTTCACTACTTTAGCATTCTTGGAATGGTTCTTTATAGCTTCTATCAAAAGACCAACACAGTCAAGATCACCTATTAATTGTAGGTTCTCATCTGAAAAAGAAAGAAATATCTACTTGTATCTAAAGCATACTCCATTTTACAAGTGGCACAAGATCAGGTATGGAGATCATAATCATAAAACATTTCAAACTTTTCTGTTAACCAATCACAAAAGACATTATATTTAAAATGTCATTTTTTATTGACTGTTACTGAAAACTCCTGCTCAAGAGTTCTGTGAACTTAAGACATCACATGAAATTAGAAAAATGATGGGCAAACTTAAGACATCACATAAAATTAGAAAAATGATGGGCAAACTTAAGATATCACATAAAACTAGAAAAATGATGGGCAAAATTAAGACATCACATAAAATTAGAAAAATGATGGGCAAACTTAAGACATCACAAAAAGTTAGAAAAATGATGGGCAAACTTAAGACATCACATAAAATTAGAAAAATGATGGGCAAACTTAAGACATCACATAAAGTTAGAAAAATGATGGGCAAACTTAAGACATCACATAAAATTAGAAAAATGATGGGCAAAATTTGTAGACCCTGGTCTACCATAGTCATCACATTATGTGGCAGCAATTTAGGGGTATATGATGTTTTGTTTTTATTTTATGTGCTATACACATGTAAATATCAAAGCTATATAATAATCCATACTGTTCAAGGAGGCCATTAATAAACGTAGTACCATGTTATGTTATGATGCTTTATATTGGGTTAAAATTTGACATTGGATTTAAAGGATTTTGTGTAGAGATATGACTGAAAAGCTAATTTATAAAATACATCATGCTTGCATGCATGCAAGCACACACAAACACGCACAAACACACACTTTTATTGCGTGTATAGAAGCACCAAACCAGACTATTGTGAAATAAATAATTTTTATATGCAATAATTTTCAAAGTATTGCAAAAAGTCACGTATTCATTATTCTTATCTTTGTGAATAAAACTCTAGGTTGTAAGATTCTTCATAGATGGTTTATTGTTCTTTGTGATGTGAAATTTGTGATCCATTAAAATTAGCATCCCATGAATGATCACAAGTGAAATATCAGTACCATATTAACACCTGCCACGAGATGGGTCAGCAGATCTGAATCTATGCAGTCTGTTAGAAATAATCAGTAGAACAAACAATACAGATCCTGATCTGCTGGCATATTACGCAATGGCAGATCAATGTCTATGTTGTTTACACTTGGTCTTAATACATAAGAGAGTATATACAGTGTTTTATTGTTGGGCAAGGTCTTGCTAAAGCTATATTATTTTTTTATTATATATCCAAGATCATTCAATATGTTCTCAAGGCAAGATCTTTGACAAGATCAACCAATCAAATGCTTCTAATTTTTTAACTAAAAATAGCAAGGAAGATCTTACCATGCAGCGAGAGTGCAAGCAGTGCTGCACATGCTGCCTCCACAACCTCAGGAGACTGCATGTGGACTTTTAGTACATTACATACATCTATCACCCCCTTCTCCACTGTCACAATCCTTGCATTATTTTCTGAAGAAAAAAGAAATATTACTTGCTGCATTAATAGTGGCTGAACAATGAAAATGTAAACTCAGATTATTCATTCTTGCTTGTAACACAAAGGTGAGTACATTCTTACCTGTGAATCATCACAAGTACAGTGGAACCCCGCTATAACGCGATGACCGGGGTCCATAAAATCGGATCGCGTTAAAAGCGGGGTCGCGTTAATGCGGGGTTTTACAATATTTAACTTTTTTTCCGAGAACATATACGTGTATACATGTACAATGATCAAAAGTCGGCTTATCATCAGATGAATATTAACTGGAATGCATTAATTAAGATATATTCAAAATAATCGATGGCTAATATATTTATAGGTTATTACTGTGCATTAAAAACATTTACTAATTTTTATTTGTTTGAACGATAATACAGATTGACCGATAATACCAGACTATCGCTATATCATGAAAAGTGTATCAACATCGTATGGTACCGTGCCGTCGTGGCATGCAGTTCATCCATAATGGATGTAATTTCATTGAAAATCGTACAGATTTAAAATATTCAATAATTTTGTAATAGTCTGAATTCGTCGTGTAAAATATAGGATGAACAAAATATTGAAACCATTTACTTGCCGTCTGATATCGTACGGTCATTGCATGCAGCTATTCCCGGGTCTACATACGGTGTCTGTACAAATTTAATACCGCTAAAATTTTATCATATGCGACAACTGCAAGAATAATTAACAATCAACGCATGATTTCAGCGTGCAAATAATTTTTATTTCAGATTTTGTGAACATCAAAAGAAACCTGTGAAAACTGCTAAATTAATCGTTGTGCAAAGTGCCAAGTCCGTGTGGTTCCAAATTTAAATTTCATCATTGCTTGAAAAATATATCCAATGACGTTTGCTTCTTTGCTCTAGGGCATACAGTTTCTCTTTAGCAGAAAACGACTTGCCTTTTTGAACTTGCTTATCCATAATAGTAAAATATTTTTTTTATATAAGCAAACAACGTACACAGATAAAGCTCGATAACTAAGTAATGAAGGCCTGCAATGGTTACGAATCACATTTTATATAAAACAAAATTAAGCTGAACGGATGTACAATTTCATACCCTTTTAATTTACAGATAATAAAGTGGATATTATTTACTTTCAACTGTTTGTTGTTTGATCACACCGCCAAGCACAGCATACATGTTGGCGGCTTTCGTCCTTTGATGTTTATTAAATTGTGCGACTCTTGTATCGACCACAGCTTTGTCTGCTGCTTGGCTGTGATTGAAGTTGAATAAGAAGCCCATGTTGGCTATTGTTTGAGCAACGACTGTATACAGAATTCATGGAAGACAATCACAAAGACGATTTACTGGCTTTACTCATGGGTCCGTAATAAGTAACACTTCCAATAATGTTTACTTCGGCTTAACAATTCAAAAACCTAATGAAACCAGTTTCCTCTTCTAGAGTAGAATACGGAGCTTCATCCCAACCTGTTCAAATTGATAAATTTCAGAAGCCAAGCGTTGTACACACTATTTCTCGTACGTTATATATATCGTATTATTTTAGAATTCATACACGATCACTTCTCCAAAATCACTTAAAGAACCTGAATAAATTGTTAAGTTCCGATCGTTTATTATTAAAAGTCATACGCGAATTCTTCCACCAAATTATAATAAACGTTTTACACACTATTTCTCGTACGTTAAACAAATATTTTCACGGTCCGATAAAAATACATGTAAATGAATTTCAAATTTCAGGAACCATGCCACGATCATATTATTTTAAAAGTCACAATTAATCTCATGCCCAAAATGAAGTTAGTTTCTTTTTTTTTTTTTTTTACTTTTCTTCAAATTTATTTTCTCCATGTGTGAATGAATATACGAAATTTCGGGAGCCATGCTACGACCGCGTTATATCCGAATTCGCGTTATGGCGGGGCGCGTTATAGCGGGGTTCCACTGTACAAACTTAACTGTGAAGCAAAAATAAGCACAGTCTTGTCTGTCTTGTCTATGAAGCATAGGTGAGTACAGTCTCACCTGTATAGACAAATACCGTCTTTCCTGTGAAGCACAGACAAGTACAGTCTCACTTGAAAAACGCAGACGAATACAGCTACACCTACAAAGCACAAGCAAGTAACTATCTGCCTGTGAAGCACTGTTGAATAAAGTCTTGCTTGTGAAGCATCGCCGAGTACAGTCTTATCCATGAAGCATAGAAAAGAAAAGTAGAATCTAACCTGTAATGCATAGGCAAGTGCAGTCTTGCCTGTGAAGTATTGCCAAGTAGACTACCACCAGTGAAGCATTGGCAAGTGCAGTCTTGCCTGTGAAGTATAGCATAGCAAAGTAGACTACCATCAGTGAAGCACAGGCATGTACAGTATTGCATGTAAATCATAGGGAAGTTGAGTGTTGACTGAAGCACAAGTTAGTTCAATCTTAATTGTGAAGCATAAGCAAGTACAGTTTTGCCCATGAAGCATAGGTGAGATACAAGTGCCAATTTTATGATGGCATTGTTATTAATTGTAGTGGAAATATATATATATATATATATATATATATATATATATATATATATATATATATATATATATATATATATATATATATATATATATATATATTGACGAAACTTGATGGATATATTCTTTATGGAGGGTAGTGCTCATCACACTCAAGGTAAGTTCAACTGAGTTCCTACTCATGCTCCAGTGACTACTGGTAATCTGGAATGTGCAAAAGAGTATAAAGTGGGTATCTGGAATGTGCCTTGGTGGCACTGGTGAAACAGGGTATAGAGGACACATGAAACATTTTATATTTACAGCACTTAACCTTACTGGGAAGTCCTGGTGTTCAAAATTCAAACCTATATGAAAAATATGTTTCCACTGCAATTGCATTAGGCATCACAACAAGGATGAAACAATAACAATAAAAACACCATCCAAAACACATCATTGAATGTGATACCCAACAGAGCAAGCCATGCAGATATGTGCATCCAAAACACAGAGCATGCAGGCTTATGCATCCAAACTATATCACTGACTGTGAGTGCCAACAGAGCATGCAGACATGTGCATCCAAAACATACCATTGACTGTGAGTACACACAGAGCATGCATACATGTGCATCCAAAACATACCATTGACTGTGAGTCCTCACAGAGCATGCATACATGTGCATCCAAAACATACCATTGACTGTGAGTCCCCACAGAGCATGCAGACATGTGCAACAGAGTTTTGCATTGTTCTGATGTGTCCTCATTGCTGAGAGTAAATCTTGTACACCTTTCATCACACCTATGACAGTAGCTGCTGAACCTGGAATTTGAAAAAAAATATTAAAAAATCTGAAATATAAAGAATTCTTCTGCTTATGTAGATTTTGATAGCAAATTTGGTAAATATAGTAATTCATGTAATTTGACAAACCTTTAGGTAGAAAATTCTGTAGTTACAGAAAATGTATACAAAAATCCATTCAGTATTTCACATATTTATTGACTCAAATTGTATGCTTAATTTTTTATTATAATTTAAAAATAGTGTTCAAAACATAAAAAACAGAACATATAGTCAAACCTGCCCTAAGTTACCTGGTCTCAATAACCATTACAATTGTCAGTCCCATATCAATTTTCTTTATAAAAGTCAATGTATTCAATGGTTAGGTGCTTTTCACAATCAATGGCCACATGTATACAGATCTAAAAATGGTTTCTTATTTTTTGCTGCAATCACTTCAGCATATGGAATCTTTGCAATCATGCAATTTAGCTCTTGCATTTCTAAGAAATGCATTGTTACAGTAAAGATATGCTATGTGAATTGATGCATAAACATGGCATATCTTATCTCTCTTTATATGCACTGTACAGTGAAATGTAGCACCCTATATGCACTGTACAGTGAAATGTAGCACCCTATATGCACTGTACAGTGAAATGTAGCACCCTATATGCACTGTACAGTGAAATGTAGCACTCTATATGCATTGTAGAGTCAACTAAAGAACAATATGTACAAACTAGTTATATTCAGTCAACATTAGTCCTTACTGTTTGAAGCCATTGCCATTAGAAGAGTTGCTGCTATCTGCTGAACTTCAATACTTTGTCTGTGTGTCTGTAAAGAAGAAAGTAAACTGGAATAAGTATATTATGCTCACATTCTGTATCAATACATGATGTTGAAATTATGGAGTTAATATATTCACCACAACTGTAAACATCAACTTGGAATTAAGAGTATGTGTGTGTTTGGGATTTTTAATGTAACTCTAACAATTTTTCACTCATATTGCTACGATGTCTGCAGTGTTGCAGTTTATAGTGATGTTTAGCACTGGGGCATCATGCCACAGGCATTTAGCATCATGGACAACCTAGTCACATTATCCTGACACCAGGCTGACCAGTCCTAACACTAACCTCTTAAATGCTTAGCACCTAGCGAGGCAGCTTTTAGTACCATTTTTAGAAGTTTATGATATGACTCAGCCGGGGTTCGAACCCGAGACCTTCTGCATCTGAGGTGGACACTAGCAGTTGAGAATTAAGTAACATCGGCTTGAAATGAAGATTCAACTCTATTTAATGTTGCTTCAGGAGAAATGGAGCTGATTTTCAAACTATCAAATGCTGTGTTATTCAAGCATTTAAGATGGCAGGGTGGTGTCTTAAATCTATGCTGTTGTTATTCTCAACATCCCACACCACACCATATAGATGTAATGAACAAGGTAGACTATGTTATTAAATCCAATAACAAAATATGCATCAATGTACTTGATAATAATCCAACTTTTACATAAATAGAATATTTTTATATTTGTTGCAGAACTACTATTGTTGGGAGATTGATTCTTTACATTAACAACACATACGATCCATGATTGGTTTCAATTTATTGCCTCTTCAGACCACATAAGTAGGATTTATCCAGCCATTTCAGAATACCTTTAAAATTTTATGCCACCACTGTGAGGAAAAATGTTACAACCATAAGAAAGCACATACAAAAATGCAACATATCTGCATTGGCAACAATCAAAAGTAACTGGTAAACATCCAGCCAGTCATTAACTTGGATCTATTATCATAAAACTAGGAAACCTATTAGTCACAAAAGCATAAAGATATATCATTTTTTGGCACAACATTTGATCCGTATTTTTCATGCTTTTTAAGTCTTGTGTGATTTTTAAATTTCTATTCAGAATTTAAAAGAGCTAAGAAGTCAAAAGAATACTGCTTTCTATTGATTTTGACACCATATTAAAAAGAACCAACAAACAGAGAAATCTCAGTAAATGATACATAATTTCCATGCAAAAAAATATGGAGTGAAAATGAAAGATATCCGATGCTTATCTACAGGAAGCTCAATTAATAATGTGAGACCTAATACAATAATTAGGTCTGATTGTATTAATTTATATTAATTTATATTTCTATAAAAAAAATTATATCAGATATAGAAAATATTGGGTCATATCCAGATCATATAGATATGAAATTTGTATATGTTTATGTATTTAATTGTATTCTTGAATACTAAAAATATCAGTCTTGTACGGTGACAATTAAAAAAATCTATCAAACTCACTTCATGGAGTACTTATATGTAGAACTAAGACAGAAGGCTGTAAGGCTGGAGTTGTATCATAAAATATTATGATACAAGAACAGAATGTATCCATATCCACCATATAACATGTGTATAAATTAAAAAAGAAATTACATAAAAGCTCTTGGAATATAGATCACTCCAAATAAATGTAACCATTAAATACAATAATTTAATAGATAAAAAGACTTAAAATTTTGCAAAATGTATAAGATATTGAAAGCAAAGGTGAAAAATATAAAATCCTTAACATATAGTATAGATATTTCCTTTTAATATAAACTACATTCACCAAATATGGTCAAAGATTGACTCTGGTAATACAATACCATACAGCTTCTTAACCAAATTCATTTAAGTAAAAATTGATTGGTAAAGTTTTCAGTGAAGAACAAGCTATAATTTGTTTATATTTATTTATAAAAAGACAATAATATCAACGTGAACTAGGATTACTTAATATAATGTTGCAAACCTAATTTAGTTTAAATCCATGAGGTCCTTCACAAGTTTGAAAGGAAGTGAAATTTTCTATAGAATGGACGTACCTAGACATAGTACGAGAAGCAGACACAGTATTGTAACAGAATATGACTGTTTCTCAGTGACAGAAAAATGGAAATAAAATAAGAATGTTCATGGAAAGACAGAGTGATTCTGATAAACTGTTTAATGTTCTTTGTTACATACTACAGAGTGATTCTGATAAACTGTTTAATATTCTTTGTTACATAATACAGAGTGATTCTGATAAACTGTTTAATGTTCTTTGTTACATAATTAGATACAACTGCCAGTTAGAACCAAAGTTATAAAAGACAGTTATATGGAAGCTAATTTGATCCATTTGGAGATGGAAATCAAAAGAGAACATCAGATTCTGACCAAATCATGCCATATATGTCAATAGCAACTGCAATGTATACAGATGCTGATTTGCCATCACATAATGAATGACAGATCTGGCTCTATGTTGTTTCTTCCACAGATTACATCTAACAAACTACAAAAACCTAGATATGCCAGCACAATATGCCAAGCAGATATAGTATGCAGATCTGTGGCTATGCAGTTTGTAGTTAGATCTGACCTACAGTTTATGCAATGACAGATGATAAACTGGGTTAAAAATGCAAATACAATTTCTGGCCACACCTGACTTTGAATTTTAGGCTTATACACTTTACACAATCAAGTACTTTTGTTAAAGGTGTCAGTAATAATATCAAGTACTTGTTCATCGCACAAAATGGTTAAACAGCCATGTGAAAGCATGGTTTTGAAAGCATGGTTTTGAAAGCATGGTTTTGAAAGCATGCATTTAATGGAATGTTATTTTTTGCATGATGCATTAGATGATTCAAAGCATGCAAAATATTTGCTCAATAATGAGACTTAGAAATTGCATAAATAAAATTGGCCTCATATTAACTTCATTAAATTGGCAATTTTGAAAGAAAACAAAGCACAGTTTAAATCAAGGTTTAGTGTAAGACATATACTTTTCCAAGCCACTTGGCTATAGGATAAATACTTTCAAATATTAAAATGGGATTCTGCATTCAGTATGTAAACTGAGGCTGAATCTGAAATGCAGCCTTACCTCCATGGCATCTGTTACTGCCAGTATAACATCTGAGCCAAATAACACATCATCTGGTTCCGCTTAAATAAAAAATGATAAATTTACATCATACAGTATCAAAAGATTTCTATGATAAATTATGTTTCTCTGAGAATAAATATCAATTCACAATACGATTAAGGCTGATTAAAAAAAGTTCCCAAACTCCATATCTTCCAAACATACATATTTTGTGGTTGTCTTTCCTGCCTTTATATGATATCAGTCTATATCAATAGTATAAAAAGATGTACTCTTCCAAAATATTATTACAATTACCTCCCTTTGTCACTGAAAGTTGTCAAACATATACTTGATGCTCTATAATTTAAGCCAGAGTAAAATATTAATGACGATGTTCATATTGTGGGGAGGTGAGGAAGGGCTTAAGTGTAATGTCAGTAAGTAAGGATATTCTCCGAAAAATGTAATTTATGAGAAATAATATCATTTCTCTGCTGAATGCATCATCTGATCACAATATGAGAATAGAAAAAATGAAGAGGAAATATATAAGCTTCCAAGCCCCATACATTTCACCCTTAGATTACATTATGGTACATTAAAATGACAGAATGAACTAATTAGAGGCAGCATTGACAAAGAATAGATATTGTCAAATGATTACCATGAAGTCTTGGATAAATTGAAAACATCTCCAACCATTGGCTGTGAAGTTGGTTCTAAATTGCCATATGGCTGTCTGCCTGGTTCTGCCAAAGACCAGGGATTAATATTCAGCTTGAGTGGGGGTGTGTCCTATAATATTCAGCCTGAATGGGTGTGTCCTATAATATTCAGCCTGAATGAGTGTGTCCTATAATATTCAGCCTGAATGGGTGTGTCCTATAATATTCAGCCTGAATGGGTGTGTCCTATAATATTCAGCCTGAATGGGTGTGTCCTATAATATTCAGCCTGAATGGGTGTGTCCTATAATATTCAGCCTGAATAGGTGTGTCCTAAGCTGTCTATGAAGCATCCCTTCAGAACAGCACTGAGAATCACTCTTGATGTTTTCATTCAAAACAGTGGTACCCAAATGAATCAACTGAGAAAAGCTCAGATCCATGTCTGGACAAAACATGGCAATGAACTAAGTAAATTCTGTAGTAAAATCTCAGTGAGTTTGCATTGTGAACAAATGTCACTCTTTCTGTAAAGGGAGAATCCATTTCTTGCTGCAGGACATCGGCTTTGTGTGAGTCTCTTGGTTATCTATAGGGGGCCCTTGACAATGGGTAGGGGTACTGAATTTAAGGTGTAGGCTATCCATGATGATTGTAAAACATATGTTGTCAGGGACAGAGTCTCTTAGATTATGTGGCCATAATCTCAGTCTTTAAATTTCTTCAGGCATGTATGTATTATTATTATCATAATTATTAGTCTTACTATTATTATTATTATCATTATATTACTATTATTATTATTATTATTATAATTTTATTATACTTATTAATATTATTATTATTATTATTATTATTATTATTATTATTATTATTACATAATCAAGGTGAAGGAGAAATGAGCGTAGCTTTAAAATTGTGTATACTAATTTATTTTGTGTGCAGTGATTGCACCTCTCAAAGCTAAGTTATATATATCTTCAGAATCATAATTTTGAAATCTTTTTATTTAGTTAGTTTTCACTTTTTCTTTAGGTGGCGCTATACAGTTTCGTACTTTGCATAGGGTTAAAATTTTAAAGAAAAAGAATTTTCCAGGATTTCTTCACTGGTTATACTGGCAATATTATAAAGACTTTGTATATCTTAGGTGTTGTTAGAAGAACTTTCAATTCCCTTTATTTTGATGTATGATTGATGGGTGTACTTTAGGTTCTAGAGTATACAGCTTGGGCTAACTTAAGATGTGCTCATGTAAAAAAACTGCTAGCTCCGCATGGTCATTTTCACTTCCTGGACTTCAGAGGTAAATTGTAGAAAAATGGCACGATAACTTTTTTTTCTTTTCAGATGGTTTGTAATTTGTTCATTGCACTTTCAGAAGCTGCTATTGCCTACTTCAGCAAAATTCGTTTTCCCTACTTTAATAACTGCTAAAGTTAGTGTACTTTTGATTAATTCTGGCTAATTTTTCAAGCACATGGGAGCATCCATTTTGTTATACCATGTGCTTAGATCATGTACAATGTCCACAAGTGCAGTATCCAAAGAAATATCAGCCACATTACATCAAAGTAGCATTGAGATATGCCAACATTATCTCCATTGTGCATGTTAGAAATGCAAACAACTTCACCTCACATGCGTCACTATCTGAAAAGTACATATTAACTGGTGAGCGCCCCCTTACACAAAAGTATTGCCTGCATGCATTTGTAATGCAGATTTTATTGATAAATGATCAGCAGAGGATTAAACACTGGATTGAGAAATTATTAACTGGTTAACCTGAAATACACATCGAATTGTAGCTGTAATACATGTATAGAACCTGAAATACACATCTAATTGTAGCTGTAATACATGTATAGAACCTGAAATACACATCAAATTGTAGCTGTAATACATGTATAGAACCTGAAATACACATCAAATTGTAGCTGTAATACATGTATAGAACCTGAAATACACATCAAATTGTAGCTGTAATACATGTATAGAACCTGAAATACACATCAAATTGTAGCTGTAATACATGCATAGAACCTGAAATACACATCGAATTGTAGCTGTAATACATGTATATAGCCTGAAATACACATCGAATTGTAGCTGTAATACATGTATATAACCTGAAATACACATCAAATTGTAGCTGTAATACATGTATAGAACCTGAAATACACATCAAATTGTAGCTGTAATACATGTATAGCTGCATTTTCTAGTGGCTGGACATCTATTAATCTGAAGAAAAAAAATATAGGTAAGTAATGCCTGTTTAACTCTTTATTCTACCTGTAAAGTTTGATAAAATATTTCTTTTGCTTTATTGCAGTAAATCATTGTATGAGCTACCATGAAACTTGTTGCTGGGGAAAGAATTATATTCATTGTCCCTGTTTGTTTGGGACTCCAGATTAACAAATAGCAAATACAGCTGTACATGTATTACAGCTACAATTTGAGGTGTATTTCAGGTTAACTAGTTAATACATTCTCATAATAATAATAATAATAATAATAATAATAATAATAATAATAATACATATGTGCCTGAAGAAATTTAAAGACACCATATCTGCAATATCTGATGCTGGAATGGCATCATATGTTTAAATGGAACAGAGACTAATACCAGGATGCCACCTCTCAAATTTGGTTAAATTATGTTTAACAGTTTAGGAGAACATAAAAGTGTTGACACATGACACATTATGGATAAAGGGCTATACCATGCAGTCTCAGTAGACCTTATGGCTAGATAAACTGAAACAAAGTAGACAATATTTCTCAATTTAAATGTACACCACGATGAAAACTGAAAAAGGACAGACAGTTTCATGTGTAGGAAACTAAGAAAACCAAGTCATCAAAGTACTTCTCAACTGTTAAAACATTATGAGCATATGTGTGATTTGGATTTTAATAAAGCTTTAACAATTTTTCAGTCATATTGATACAATATTTGACATGTGACAGTATAATGTAATGTCTAGCACTGGGACATCATACTTGAGACATGTTGCATGATGACGCACCTAGTCACGTTATCCTAACACCGGGCTGACCAGCCCTAAAACTAATCTCTTAATGCTGAGCGACTATCAGGTCAACTGTCAGTGCCATTTTTATAAGTCATTGGTATGACTTGGCTGGGGTTCAAACCCACGACCTCCCACATCAGAAGTGGATGCTCTAGTGGTTGTGAAAACATTATGACATATTCTAGAATACTGTAGACTCATTGACTTTTGTCAATATAAACTTTTTTGTTGTTCAGAAAATGCCACTGTTGTTGGCACTGATATGTAATAGTCTGTCAGGAGAGCCTCAGAATGAAAAGGAATCATTTTTTTCTTAGATGGTGATTTATTTGATTATGTGGTTTGTAGTAACCACAAAAATCCAACAAGTTTGACAACCCTTTATAAACCACGAACAATGGTAACACACAAATAAATCTTGAAATCTATATGTACTGCAACATTCCTCTTTTTGTAAATATTTCAATCAACAAGGAAATATTGCGAGCAGCTTACCTGAATATATTAAGTTGTTCAAAACAGTGCATCCTGCAACCTGAATTTCCTTGCTGGTCAGGTTATTTTTCATTGCCATGGCAATGAGTTTCTTGCCATTGGGGTAAATGTGCAATCCTTCCTCCTGTTTAGAGAGCTCCACAAGATAATCAAGAGCCTCCTGTACACAGGATTCAAAATCCACCATTGATGCCAGATATTCAACTACCTTCAAAATACCCTGATCCCGTGGCATGGTAGCTGAAATATTACAAGAAAACAGGTTACTTTAATCTTAGGAAACAATTCATACTCTACCGTATATACTTGCTTGTAAGTCATGTCCAACAGCAGACAATAAATAACCTGATATGTCATTGCATAGCGCTCCTGCATATTGGGGTCTATGTTATTTATTGTATTGATTGATCATTTATTTTATTGATTGCTAAAATAAATGGCAGATACTCAGATCTGCCAATGCATTATGTGATTGCAGATCTGTGTCTATGCAGATTGTATTTGGACATGCCTATTAGGTAAGTATAGATATTAAGGTCTTCACTGACCAATTTGACATTTCTTTCACTAATGATTGTTATTTGTTACTCTATCATCTTGATAAAATAGTAACATTCCAATAACTATTAAACTTTCTTTATTCACTAATCAATCAATCATCGGTCTTTCTCTACTTTAAAAACTTTTAATTACTGTTGACTATTATAACATTTTTAGTATCCAGTACCTTAAAACGAATGACCTAAACTAATGGAATTCTGATCATATGAATTACATTACTGCCACAAAAGTGACATGAGATACAAAGATGCATAATGAAAATATGAATTTTGTATCATTTGCAAACTGATTAAGTTGTATCCGGTACGAATCTAATTTTTTTCAGTCTTTCAGTTATCAGATATTTATTTAATAAAGCAGAATGATCAATTTACTCTCAAAATATATAATAAAAGTACAGTCCAACTTGTTTCTTTGATTTATAAAAAGTAAAAGACCTGATTAACCCTTAAAGTGCTGAATTGTTTTGCAGTAAAAGATCCCTCAGTGCTGAATTGTTTCAGGAGAGAAAAGAAGAAAACTCCACAGTCTTTAAATTACATGTATTTCATTAAATATACACAATTGATAGACAAACCCTATATGAAAAATGATGGCGCGTGTCTATACTTTAAGATTGGCATCAAGACACATGTGTAGGTTTAACATATTTGCAGGTACAGGTGTAAATACAGGTAAAATGACAAGTTAAAATTGTATTTCATCAGTAAATTTGTTTGTTTTTTATGAAAAAGTTCAAATATATCTAAGAAATGTTATATTCTTTAGTAGTCCAACCATGCACATGTTATGTCTGTCACAATGTTATATATAAATTGTGAAAATCACAGGTAAAGAAAGGGTGACAGTTTTGCAAAAATCCACTCCATGAATGTCACAGGTAAGTTTAAACCCTCCAGTCAGCAATTAATGTTCATGAAAAACCATCACCTGTTATTTATTATAATATCATCAAACAGAGGTCCATATCTGGTGATTAAACCTCAGCAAAGGCTTTATTTTTGTTCAAACATTGGGTTGATTTTGTGTGAAGAGTCACCTTAATTGTTCTCATTGTCCGACAGGTGTAAATTGATTGGAATAGCTTGAAATATATCCCATACTTACTTTTTTCCCTGAAGTATGTGGTTGATATCGCATCATCAATAGCCCATTAGGAATCGGGAACAGACATATGTACCAAATCCATTGTTTTAATCGATGCGAAAACGTTTTAGATGCTCAGGTGTGACAGGCCGCCATTTCTTCATGCGACTTTTTTTCCTTCAAGTCTGGCCCATGAACTCTCTGATCTGCATTACGATTTGTTTGATCTACTATCAGATGCAATAGCTCGTCATCTAAGAAAAAGTCTTCAATAGTCCGATTGTTCATTATTCACCATCTCAACATTTAATTTTGAATTACCAGTGAATGGGGGTTGACAGGCGCGAAATCTTGTCACGTCGAGCGAGCATGTACATCCGACGTAAATTACTGGCTCAAAATCATTCATGTGTATTTCCATCAATACCTCGCTTGCTCCAATAATGTCATTTTTCTCAAATTATTCAAAATTACTATTAGAATCACTATCAGACGCGAATATTTGTTGCAAGAAATCACCTTCGTATTCAGCGTCGGCCATTTTAGTTTTGGACTAGTAGCACGTGTTTAGAAGCGAGCATTTGTAAAATTACATCGTTAACAATATAGTAAAGTACTGCAGTATGCTTGTTCCGGGCCTTTTTAAACCAATCAAATATAGTTTTACAAGCATTTATGGCTGGGTGAAGTTATATGATGCGATCACTATTGCTCACCTCGAAAACGGCTAGAGCCGCGACACGCACTACGGGCCCACATACAACAGCGCGGCTAGAGCCGCGATACGCACTTTAAGGGTTGCATATTTTTTAACCAAACTTCATTTTATTTTAGTTGAGTACATGAATATTAATGAATTCTCAAAGGTCAATTATAATAAAACACGAATATCATAAAGCGAGGTTTGATGACCTTGCTTGGAGAAAAGACTTAAGAGCAGTGAACATATCATTACAAAATTAAAATATTGTATAATGATTCTTCTTGATTCTGTTTCATTTTCAACATTCATCAATGAAGGATAATTTACTTTGATGAGGAATAATTCAGCTTCATATCTGAAATATGTGACTGGGTGTCTTAGATGAATTAAAAAATACAAATGTGATTGGATGTCTTAGCTGAATTAAAAAATACAAATGTGATTTGGTGTCTTAGTTGAATTAAAAATATACAAATGTGCATGGGTGTCTTAGCTGAATTTAAAATATACAAATGTGCATGGGTGTCTTAGCTGAATTTAAAATATACAAATGTGATTGGGTGTCTTATCTGAATTTAAAATATACAAATATGATTGGGTGTCTTAGTTGAATTAAAAATATACAAATATGATTGGGTGTCTTAGTTGAATTAAAAATATACAAATGTGATTGGGTGTCTCAATTCAATAAATAAAATGTGGAAATGTGAATGGGATTCTTATCTAAATGGAAATATGATTGGATGTCTTCAGCAAATTACATACATCAGAAACAAATTTTATACATTATAATACCACAATAATTTGCATCACATCAATGACCAGATGATTAGTTATGGTACCGCATGTCCTCATTCATAAGTCAAACTGCACACAGTAGATACCCAAATATATTGTCACATAGAGTACTGTCACATCTGGGTCTATGAAGTTGTTTGTTACAAATAATAAAGAGAACAGAGAATGCAGATCCTGATCCATTTGTGCATTATGTGATGGCATCATGCTTGCAGTTGGATTTATATATATATATATATATATATATATATATATATATATATATATATATATATATATGTGCTCAATATTTTATCAAATATATTGTTCACTTTTCATGATGGAGCATATTAATGTCAAACATTCACAACTATTATCTGTGCTATGAGAGTTACCATGATCATCAAGTATAATCGAGTTTACTTCATTTAACTACAGTTACAAGACAACTAATTTTTAAAGAGTCAAAATATTATCGTGACAACTGTGAGATACTGCTGTAAACAATCAAATGATATCCAAATTATCTAAATTAATTACTGTCTGATCTGCAGTCATGCAGTTTGCATCTGGACTCAATTCATATGAGTGTATGTTGTACTAAAATCAGTCAAAATTTCTGAGTCACTTTCAACCAAATACCAATTTGTCTTAACACTGCAATAGATATAACAGATGCGACAGTGCTGACATTTCACCTTTCACAGATGTTTATCTTCGATATATGGTTATGCCCAACAATCACCGCTCTGGTGGCCTAGTGGTTAGAGTGTCTGATGTGGTCATGGGTTTCATCACTGGCTGAGCCATATCAATGACTTACAAAAATGGTACTAACTGCTGCCTCTCTCAGCATTAAGAGGTTAGTGTTAGGACTGGTCAGCCTGGTGTCAGGATAATCTGACTAGGTGGGACATACTACATGCCTGTGACATGATGCCCCAGTGCTAGGCATCGCTATAAACTGCCACAACGCCGAGATCATAACCATATGACTGACAAATTGTTAAAGCTACGTTGAAAATCCAAATCACACACATACAATGCCCAGCATAACAGGAAATAAGTCAATTGCAGAAATAAAAAGGTCAGAATCGATATCACACAAGAGTAAAAATATGCAACATTGACTGGTCTCAAGCATTCCATTTTCATTTTTTATTGAAAAATAAAAATGCTTTCTCACAAAAATTACTGAACCTACGCATTTGAGGGCCTGTTGTGGATGTCAGCTGGATTCTTTTTCTTTTTTCAAGCTGTGTATAGTCACTGAGCTCCACACAGGACTTGATGTATGGAACCCTCAACAAATCTCTGGAGAGAAAAAATAACGGTAAGGAAAAGAGATGAATAAATAGAGATACTAATTTTAAAAGTGCTTATCAGTACTAAATATAAGTAATGGTGAATCCAACCTCATTATATTCTTTTCTTAAATATCCATTGGTTTAAAAATGAAAAGCATCAGTGATATAAAATTATATATTAAATTTCATTCATCAATTTTTAATTCTGAACCTGTCACCAGTGGGTCATTAACACTGGAATTGTTTATGTCATATTAGGGTGTTATGGTAAATAAACTGGTAGCATGTCAGACCCATAATAATAATAATAATAATAATAATAATAATAAAAATAATAATAATAATAATAATAATAATAATAATAATAAAAATAACAATAATAATAATAATAATAATAATAATAATAATAAAAATAATAATAATAATAATAATAATAATAATAAAAATAATAATAATAATAATAATAATAATAATAATAAAAATAATAATAATAATAAAAATAATAATAATAATAATAATAAAAATAATAATAATAATAATAATAATAATAATAATAAAAATAATAATAATAATAATAATAATAATAATAATAATAATAATAATAATAAAAATAATAATAATAATAATAATAATAATAATAATAAAAATAATAATAATAATAATAATAATAATAATAATGCTTTATTTATAGAGGGTGACTCATTAGTCAAGGATTATTCTCCCTTGAGGCCCTCTTAATGAGAGTATAAGAAATGCCCATTATATGAAGATAGCAATAATTAGTGCTTATTTTAGCATGTTTAGTGTTAAAATGGTAAATTCTATTATCTATTAGAAACACATGTATTCTCATATCTCTCTTAAATACTCTAATATTTTTAGCCAATTTTACATGTAGTGGAAGCTTATTCCACAGAACTGTACCAGAGTATTCAAAACTCTTTTTGAATTGCTCTGTTCTTGGTTTTCGTACTGGTATTGTGTTGAAAAAGGCCTGAATAAGTCCTGAAGATACTCTGGTGCAGTTCCATGTAGACATTTATATAAAAGAATTCAAGTGACATAAGCTTGATAAAAACCCTGTCCAGCTTCAGTACAATCAGCATGATATAGCTTATAATGTTTAGAAAGTGTTGCTAAAAACATGAAAACTCTAATTATATACTTTTTGCCATAATTTTCTTCGTTATAGAAAAATTGTAGCAACAAATGTACATACTGTGCTGATGGTCGTGTGTCATGATTCTTTTTCAACATTGACCTCAGTACAGATATGATATCATCAGAGAAGTCCTGAAAAAATATAAAGGAATCAAAATTGTATGCATTTTCCACATTTTTGTGAAGAACAAACAACATTACTGTGCCCTGCATACAAATATTATACTCAACTAGAAAGCACACGTAATATTAAAAAAATATTATATGTTCTAGAAGTTACAGTATCAAAAACTGGCCCAAAGAATGTCACATTTCAGGGAACAAAACATGTCTACCTTATGTTATCGTGTCATGGAATTGTGTCTCTTCTTAACTTGATACCTAACATGATTGTGTTTCTCTGTCTTATTTGATCTGACATATTAAATAGTTCGTCCTTGTCTGGAGGAGATATGAAGATATTTTTTTCTCGAAAGCATGTCATTTTCTACTTGATTACATACTCAGTATTGAATATACAGTAATAAAAAATACTTACAGGAGTCATTACACTTAAAATTAATCTAGTTTCAGCACATATATATATATATATATATATATATATATATATATACTAGCAAGTACCCGGCATGCGTTGCAATGCCACTCAAAGAAAGAAAGTGTTTGAGCAGTGCGAACCCGAACGGTTTCCAATCTTGCTTTCCGTTGCTCGTCTGTTTCTGAAGCTCGTGATGCCTTTATCTTTCGTGCTTGATGTGTAGATCGACCATTAGCTTTTCGTTTAGGTGGAATAATTGATTTGACAGCGAAGGTAATGCTTTGTAACGACTATTACAAATTCACACCGCGCATGCGTTGCAGTGCCACTCAAAGAAAGAAAGTGTTTGTGTTTTAATCCTGCGTCGTTCGGTTCGGAAGCATGAATTGTACTTCCGTATGTTTGCCAAGAAATGTTTCGATTGGCTTGTGTCACCTGATACCAACGTTGTTAATGGTTCGAGTGGTGAATGTAATTCTGGCAATTTCCCTTTTCCAACCGCGCAGCACATTCCAGGTGTTTCATTATTAAATTTGAGGGCATTGCAATACACGAATAATTTATCCATTTTTCCAATAAGCACAATCATAATTAGCATTGTAATGGAATGCACTAAGATTTAAATCAACGTGCATTGTTCGTCTGGATTGAGCAGTGCAAACTCGAGCGGTTTGCAGTCTTGCTTCCCGTTACTCGTCTGTTTCAGATGATCGGGTTTGAACAGTGCGAACTCGAACGGTTTCTAATCTTGCTTCCCGTTGCTCGTCTGTTTCCGAAGCTCGTGATGCCTTTATCTTTCGTGCTTGAGGTGTAGATCGACCAATAGCTTTTCGTTCAGGTGGCATAATTGATTAGACAGTGAAAGTAATGCTTTGTTACGACTATTACAAATTCACACCGCGATTGTTTGACGTAACCAAGGCGCGAACCAAACGTAACTAAGTAAACATGACGTACACCGATTATGAATTTCATACAGCTGTTGATTTACGTCATCATAGTTTCAGCCAATCCAGACCGTGTTTGATCACGTGACGTATTTAAGGCGCCTACTGTTCGATCACGTGACGTACAAATTCACACCACGATTGTTTGACGTAACCAAAGTGCGAACCAAACGTAACTAAGTAAACATGACGTATCTAAGGCGCCTACAGTTCACACCGAAGACACGCGAAATTAGGTATCACTACAGACCGTGTTCGATCACGTGACGTATCTAAGGCGCCTACTGTTCGATCACGTGACGTATCTAAGGCGCCTACTGTTCGATCACGTGACGTATATAAGGCGCCTACTGTTCGATCACGTTACGTATCTAAAGGCACCTACTGTTTGATCACGTGACGTATCTAAAGGCGCCTACTGTTCGATCACGTGACGTATCTAAAGGCGCCTACAGTTCCCAGCGAACACACGGTAAATGTCGTAAAAACACATTTGTTAATTGTTACAATTTTAATGGTTGTACTAATTAAGAAACCTTCGCGGGCGTGCGCAGAACAACTCACCAAAGTTTTATCGCAATCGGATTAACGGTATAGGAACGCATACGACACAAACAAACAAACATTCAGTTTTATATATTAGATATATATATATATATATATATATATATATATATATATATAGTCAGTAAATTTTGATAATGAAATGATTACCATGAAATAGTGGAATGATGAAAAAAGATTTGAATATTTTGTTGTAGGGTTTAACGCCATTATTCAGCATATGATAGACAATACAAGGCAGCAAGTATTAATGGTGGAGGAGGACACCCAAAAAAAACCCAGAAAGAACCACTGATCCACGAGAAGCTACTGGACCATTTGAATATGTGTGTGTCATCAACTTTAGTGTAATGTCACAATGTGTTGAACAATATTTGTTAAGTAATGTAGATTTAATTTTTAATATTCATAATCATTTAAATACCTATTCCAAAAATCAATTCAACTGTCCATGAGGTAATATGGGTCCCAAATGACCAAGTGATGTAAAGTTCTCTCCATTACAGATCACTGCCATCTCACCTGTCTGTGTTGGTTCAAGTCTTAGATTTGGCCAATGTAGGTAAGTGAGAAAGCTTGCCAGTAGCTGCTTGTGGGTCAGTGGTTCTTTCCAGGCGTTTTTCCAGGTTCTTCCTCCACCAATAAGTGATCTAACTTATATTGACTCTATGGATGTCAGTATGTGGATATAGTCTAGTGACCTGACTTGTATTTGCATGTGGATATAGTCTGGTGACCTGACTTGTATTTGCATGTGGATATAGTCTAGTGACCTGACTTGTATTTGCATGTGGATATAGTCTAGTGACCTGACTTTTATTTGACTCTATAGATGTCAGCATGTGGATATAGTCTAGTGACCTGACTTGTGTTTGACTCTATAGATGTCAGCATGTGGATATAGTCTAGTGACCTGACTTGTGTTTGACTCTATGGATGCCAGTATGTGGATATAGTCTAGTAACCTGACTTGTGTTTGACTTTATGGATGCCAGTATGTGGATATAGTCTAGTAACCTGACTTGTATTTGACTCTATGGATGCCAGTATGTGGATATAGTCTAGTGACCTGACTTGTGTTTGACTCTATGGATGCCAGTATGTGGATATAGTCTAGTAACCTGACTTGTGTTTGACTTTATGGATGCCAGTATGTGGATATAGTCTAGTAACCTGACTTGTATTTGACTCTATGGATGCCAGTATGTGGATATAGTCTAGTGACCTGACTTGTATTTGACTCTATGGATGCCAGTATGTGGATATAGTCTAGTAACCTGACTTGTGTTTGACTCTATGGATGCCAGTAGGTGGATATAGTCTAGTGACCTGACTTGTATTTGCATGTGGATATAGTCTAGTGACCTGACTTGTATTTGACTCTATGGATGTCAGTATGTGGATATAGTCTAGTAACCTGACTTGTGTTTGATTATATGGATGCCAGTATGTGGATATAGTCTAGTAACCTGACTTGTATTTGACTCTATGGATGTCAGTATGTGGATATAGTCTAGTGACCTGACTTGCATTTGACTCTATGGATGCCAGCATGTGGATATAGTCTAGTGACCTGACTTGCATTTGACTCTATGGATGCCAGTATGTGGATATAGTCTAGTGACCTGACTTGCATTTGACTCTATGGATGCCAGTATGTGGATATAGTCTAGTGACCTAACTTGTATTTGACTCAATTGATTTCGGCATCTGGATATAGTTGTGGATATAGTCTTGTGATTATAACACCAGCATAATCAGATCAGTGTAAACAAACATGGTGTAAATCTGTGCTTTAATTTATTTTACAATTACTTTTTGCAAATTTTCCAAAAGGTTCATTAGGTTGTCCTTTTTCTTTTTTTGAGAAGTATAATTAGTACACATAAACAATTAAAGGTAAAAACCTTTTCAATGTCTTCAAAGACTTCCTCAAGCACCAATGGTTCTTCTTTTATTTCCTGAAGTTTAGATATTGCCATGTTACTGTCAAAGCATCTGGTGGTGACAAGCTCAAAAAGAACACATCCCAAGGACCAAATATCACCTTTCTCGTTGTAACATGTCTTTCCATCACAACATTCAGGTGGCATGTAATTCAAAGAACCTAAAGTAGAAAGGTTTTATAACTATAATTCAAAGAACCTAAAGTAGAAAGGTTTTATCACTAAAGCAAATCAATATGTGTCAGAATATACATTTTTGGAGATTCCATTCAAACAGCTGTTACATTCTCTAATTTTCTACTACATAAAATCATAAAAAAAACTTTTCCAGATTGCTATATAGTGATAGGTCTATTCTTTGACAATAACTTTTTTTAAGAGATTTTTCTCTTCTATACTAAACTTAATATGCTGTTAGATAGCCTCTGATCAATTCTTGTACCATTTATTCAGCAAAAGTTCCCTGTTTAGAAATGTCACAATGGGAATGTTTTGTTTTTGCAGTGTATCCATCCATCCATCCATGTAAGCATGCATGGTATGTATGTATGTATGTATGTATGTATGTATGTATGTATGTATGTATGTATGTATGTATGTATGTATGTATGTATGGGTGGGTCCAATGAATGCATAAAGATCAGATATGAATGGATCGGTATAGCAAATGACAACTATATAATTTATTACATTGTAAACAAGTAGTAACTCACTGACTGAAGCTCTGGTACATGTCAAGGCATCTCCTAGAACTGTTGCCACACTGAAATCTCCCAGACAAAGTGTCCCATCATCCTTCAGAAAAATGTTGGAAGGGCGAATATCCCTTTAGACAAAAAAAAATTGTAATACATGTACATTAAAAAAATGTATCAATGAAATATTTTAATTGTGTACATAATAAGTCCAATAAATATTACTGACAATTGTTTCAGGACTGATGTCTCACTTTTTATTTATAGTAGCATTGGGTGAATCTGTTCTATGTTAACAAATGTGAATATGATAGCATTTCATAAATAACAGGGGCCATCCCAAAGGTAAACTTAAAGTCAAATCCAGCTTATGCTGCAATAGCTTTGATCACAACACAAATATATTGTCATAACTTTACTTGTACATTATAAATTAAGTCTATGCAAAACAGTAAAATCAATTTAACTGCAGCAGAAAACTGAAAATGCGAATTCAGTATACTAGTACACTCTATAATAAAAAAAAAAAGGTTTTCATTGATACGGGTTTATGGATGGTTTACAAATTGTTTAATCATGCTCAAAAATAGTTAAGATGCCATAAAATGTAGAAATGTCATCAATTAAACTTCAGTCTTACAAATTATGTAATAATTTTATCACACGTAGTCAACATATGTGATAATGTGATAAACAGAGTCATTTTTACTTGCTCATTTAATGTAAAATTTATAATAATTGTTGAATAATTGGAACATAAAGTTTGCATACCAAAGATTGCAAAACAGATAAATCATTGACTCTGAATTCATATATATATTTCTGAGGATTATTTTTCCAGTTTTATCAGACATATTTTAGTAGAAAATTTAATTCATGGATGGCAAACTGAATCTTTGTCTGTAATGATCCTACCATGTATCTAGCATCATGCTGTATTGTTATCAGATGATGATATAAAATCTCTGAATATCAGCAATGCAGTATAGGTTGGAGATATCCTTCAAATTATGTAAGTCCATTTCTTAATTAACTGTGAAATACAGTACTAATACTGAGTACCATGTTTTCCAGTGTCTACTCTATGTAAGCAGGTTTCATTTATAATAATCCAGGAACTCTTTTAAGATGAGCAACTGCATCATTCATGCAAATTTCAAATAAAAGTACATGTACCTAATGAGTGAAAACTGGACATCATATTATCACGTCCAACCTTCAGTTGTTAATCAAAGCCCTCCAGTAATCAGCATATTATTCCCTTTTAACCAATAAATAGAGAACCAATTTTCAGTTCTAGAAAAAACCTTGACAGTCACTTACATGTTTATCTAAAATAAATAGAAATGGTGTATATGCAATACTGAATGGAGAAAAACAATTACAAATTTTGAGATACATGGCTAGGCATACCAGTATGTCCTTTGTAGAAAAGTAGTATCAACATAAAAGACCACAATTCAGCTTCAGGTTTACAATAACATTACTACTTTACTGATATATAATTTCTTGCTGAGTCATTCAAATCAAGAAATCTATCCAAATTGGCTGCCTGTGAGTAAATTTTAAGTAACCTGCATCATGCATTTAATATGAAATTAGAAATCATGGAGATTTTTCTCATTAGCTTACCTATGTATGATGTTCTTTTTGTGTACAAAAATTAATGCCTCGAGTATTTCTCCAAGCCATTTTTTAATTTTCTGAAAGATAAGATCAAACATAAGCCATTTTTTAATTTTCTGAAAGATAAGATCAAACATTAGTTTGGTAAGCATGTTCAAAAGGACCACACATTATCCGTATCTTTAAATGACATTTACATCTGATATAATGATTCAAACCTCTCTGTTGCAGTTATGTTAGTATAATTAAAAAAAAAGTAAATAGATTTGTTTATTTACTTTAATGATGATTTATTATTGTAAGCAATTCATATCTCTTTCTGAAAAGTTAATGATATATTTTAATAGCGTGATGATATATTACTGTGACAAATATATATAACTCTCCCTTTTTATAACATGGTGTGTGTATGTGATTAGGATTTTTCAGTCATATCGCTACGATGTCTGCAGTGTGACAGTTTATAGTGATGTCTAGCACTGGGGCATCATGTAGCATGATGTCCAACCCAGTCACATTATCCTGACAGCAGGCCAACCAGTCCTAGCACTAACCTCTTAATGCTGAACACAAAGCAAGGCAACTGTTAGTACCATTTCTGCAAGACTTCGGTATGACTTTGCCGGGAATTGAACCCATGACCTCCTTCTTCTGCGTCAGATGCTCTAATCACTAGGCCACCGGAGTGGTTTGTTAGAACATGGTAAATGGAATCCAAACCTGTGCCAATTACCTTATATACAGAAATGCTGTAAAACACACACTATCCCAAAATCTGATTGTGTGTATGTGTTTGCAAAGGGGATGTTGTTATGGAAAAAGAAAGCACCAAACAAACATGATAATAATTTTTAAAATATTTATTTACCACATAAAAGTAAATTTTGCTCTCAAACTAATCAAACATTTCATATAGGTAACCTTATTATACTGAAGCATAGAGTTGTGTTTTTAAATCTATAGTCATGTATTTCAAACGTATATATCTCATGGTAATTATTAAATATGAGTTCCAAGTGGGCCTTAGACTATCACCTGTCTAACATGTGCTTAAAAGCCAAATGCAAGAGTAGTCTCTTTGTAAAAAGTATTTAACAATGATATCCACTAAACATGTGATTAAAATAACTGTTACTGTTTTTGTTTTGAAATAATTTCATCCATTTCTGATAACACTTCAGCATTAATTTGTCCAATATTCCAATATTAAATAGCATTTCATGTCAGGATGGTTTTCATTAAAGTTTTTCAAATTATTTTGCTGTAAATATTTAAAATAAAGTTGTTTCTCATATTTCAGTATAACTTACGATAACCTGACACATTTGCATTCTCTGACAGATATGTACAGTCACCATAATGACATGTCATAGACATTAAAGTGAGATACTTGTGAAGAAATAAGTTCTGACCAGACGTTTATTTCCTAGGGGTATTTATGTATAATTTTGAAAATGTCTAGAGAAAAGTGATTTAGCAGTTTAAAAGTATTCAGTTATTAGTTTCTATGGAAACAGGAATATATACAAGCATTTAATGCTCTTCAACTCAACTAATTTTTATAGTTGTGGACATTATTCTCTCTCTCTCTCTCTCTCTCTCTCTCTCTCTCTCTCTCTCTCCATATTTTTGTTTGTCAATATCTTTAATTCCCTTCCTGAGTAAGGTATATTACAAACAAAAAACAAAAAATACCAAACCTCTTCAGGAATGGCCTCCTTGCTTGACCTGCTCTTCTGAATCAAATGTCCAAGCTCTCCATTGGGAAAATAGTCCATCAGAATACAGATGTACATCGAGGAGTCCTGGGGAATAGATTTAAACTGTGCTGAGTATATCTTATATAACATGAACCAGTTAACAAATAGAATTCTGATTAAACATTAAAATGTACAATTAATCGCAATTAATTTCTGCAGTAAAATAAAATTGGAAAAGTTTCTTGGAAAACTGTTGCAAATGAATCAAATACCATCATGTGGAATAACTGTGTGCTTTACTGCTAATCTATTGCCACACAATACAACATCATTAATAACTTTATGTCCCTTCATGCTATATTTAAATTGACTTTTACTGCTATTTGTTGCCACCCATTTTACAAGCTGTCAAATCAATTAGTACCATCATGTGAATGAATGTTGGCCCTATATGCTAATGAATTCAACAGCATAAACAATTACATGCATATATTTTTGCTAAAGTTTAGTTAACCTTTACCACTACTTGCTTCCACACATGTAAAAGCTGTTAAATAGCAGTCACAAAAAACTGGCAAATCACATTGCTGAAAGATGAAAAACATGATACATGTACTGGACACTGTACACAGTAACAAAAAGAGAAGAGAAAACACGACTGAATTGACTGCATTTTTTTTTCAAGTGGTGGGACAACATAGCTTTAATATCTGCAGAATCCTTTACAATATATTGACTAAAAATATATCAAAATGAGGTATATTTATTTTCACCTTTATTATTTCCATTTAATAAAAGAAATAACTAGAAAACACTTTGGAAACTTGTCATATGTTCCACAGAATGTTCCACCCAGTTTTATTTATTATTCTAAAATCAGAAACCAATTAATGTAAGTATATCACTTAAATCTATGTATTAAAAAATATTATTTACAAATTCCAAAACTTAAAAATAAGCATAAAAATAGATTCAAGAAGAAGTAATAATTTCATGAACAAAAGTGTTGAAGCATTGCAAAAACTACAATACTGGTATCTTGCTTCAAGTCCTAGCTGAAATTGTGAAATTATCTCCCTTTACTACTTTTTTCTCCCATTGCTTCTCATATTTCAGTATAACTTTCCATAACATTGAAAAAAAAATTAAATTAAAAAAAATGCAAAAAAGAAAATAAAGGAAAGATAACAAAACTAAAGTTTGTGACATTTTATCAGATTAGTCTCTATGATTACACACAACTTAGCAATACATTTTGCTGCAGACCAAGAAAGTGCAACTACTCTTACAATGACAGGTTGGCAGGATGATTTGTTGACATGCATATCTTCATATGATGTTTATAACATGTATGAAGTTTGGTGAATTTTTAAAATCTGTGTAACTAGTTGTTTTCACAAGATTCTTTCAACCACTACATCAATGTGCAAGTCAAAATCAAGGCCAATAACTCTAACAAAACTCGCTGATGCACAGTAATTGGTTATATGCACATATTCAAATGATGACCATCATTTTACCAAGTTTTTATCCATTGAAATGTCTCAGACCATTTAAGGTTTGTTCATAAGATTCTAATGTACAATGCATACAGCCTATATACAAAAAGGGCAATAACTCTATCTAATATATTGGAAGCAATGTCATTTGTTAGTATGTGCATCTTCAGTTGATTACTATAAGATCTGCCAAATTTCCTGACAACCTGTTGAATTGAAACCTCTGCAACAAATTGTGTTAACAAGATTCAGTTGTAATACAAAAAGAGCAATGCATATATATATATGTCAAAGTGATCTGTCGATTTCCAAGGATGGCAATGAGATCTAAAATGTCTTGTAGACCCATTCAAAATGGTACAACTAAAGTTGACTTCAAAAGATCTGCCATATAATGCTTTCAGCTGCAAGTAAAACAGCAATAACGCTCAACAAAATCAAAGGTGCGAAGTGATTTATCCATACGAACATCTTCTGATGATGACCATAATATTTACCAAATATTATTGTACACCTTACAAGATGTCATAAAACTGCTGTAAGTTTAAATAAATATAATGAAGTCAATAGTCAGCATCCTTGACCTGGTCTAATCGTGATACATTTACAGAATAGTGTTGCTTTAAAATCTATAACAAACCTGTGCCCTAGAGGACATTGCACATGCTTGTTAATATGAGTATCTTATGTTTTAAATAAACAAATTATGAATCATGGAATTTAGTTTTTAAATTGCAGCATCTTTCACCATATTCCACAAATACATCAACCAAACTGCCAAATTATCTTAACTGTGTCATCATTAATCTACAGATTGAAGTTTTAACTTAAGCACATGCTACCAGGCTTGAAGCAAAGTGAAATAAATTATTTAACTAAATATGGGACATGCAAAGAAACACTGGCTTAATCCATTCATTATCTTAATTAAACATACTGGTTTAATCCATACATTATCTTAATTAAACAGACTGGCTTAATCCATACATTATCTTAATTAAGCAGACTGGCTTAATCCATACATTATCTTAATTAAACAGACTGGCTTAATCCATACATTATCTTAATTAAACAGACTGGCTTAATCCATACATTATCTTAATTAAACAGACTTGCTTAATCCATACATTATCTTAATTAAACAGACTGGCTTAATCCATACATTATCTTAATTAAACAGACTGGCTTAGTCCATACATTATCTTAATTAAACAGACTGGTTTAATCCATACATTATCTTAATTAAACAGACTGGTTTAATCCATACATTATCTTAATTAAACAGACTGGTTTAATCCATACATTATCTTAATTAAACAGATTGGCTTAATCCATACATTATCTTAATTAAACAGACCGGCTTAATCCATATATTATCTTAATTAAACAGACTGGCTTAATCCATACATTATCTTAATTAAACAGACTGGTTTAATCCATACATTATCTTAATTAAACAGACTGGTTTAATCCATACATTATCTTAATTAAACAGACTGGTTTAATCCATACATTATATTAATTAAACAGACTGGTTTAATCCATACATTATCTTAATTAAACAGACTGGCTTAATCCATACATTATGTTAATGAGATTTATTATTCACTAATTACAACTTTAAATTTTCTCACATTTTTCTCCCAGTGTACAAAGAAATCCCTGTATCCAGAAACATATGGATGGTGGAGGTTTTGAAGAGATTCAGCCTGCAACAAAATAGTAAATAAACATAAATTACTGCTCAAAGTGATATTGTACACATTTCAGATATGAAACAAATCCATCTGAAACTTACTTCATTAGAATATATCTAAAAATGTCACTGCTTCTGCCCCAAAAATAATGATATCTCCAAAACAGCTGGTCTCTCTTGACATATCATAACATGATATCATCAATAAATCTGTGAATTAAAAACTGATCTCTGTAGGCAGTGGTATTTTCAAGACAAGTTATACTGTTCTACATTGGCTACTGTCTGGATGGGTTTTTAAAAAACTGCTTTTAGGGTCTATCCATGTCCTCTGGCATTTTGCCAGTATTTTCCACTCCTCTGGAGATGGCAAATTTTCTGATGTGAAATCTAAATTGTCATTTCAGAGCCTAATGTTTGTGCCAATATTTAATTAGTATTATTTTACCACTCCTGATACACAAAGTGGGCCTAATAAGAGATTTATATAAGACTAGAAACATTTCCGGATTCATGTTATTGGAACTTCTTGAAATTCTATATGCAACAATTTTTTCAAGGTTGCTCCCCCTTTACATATTCTGGTCAGTCAAGGCCAGGTTTATTCAGTAAACAGGTAAGAAGCTAATGTGACTAATTAAACAGGTAATACTTCTCATTGCAAATAGCTTGTGAAAAGAAGAGACCTTCAGAATGCTATGTGTTTTTTTTTTTTTGGTATGTTTGAGGGAAAGGAGATTTTATTTCAATTCCTGAGAAACTAAACATCATTCTCAATAAACATTCTTGGGATTGAAACTAATTGCTGACAATTTTGTAGTGGTTTATTTTATGTTTTTAGTAGAGGTCAAAAATTATTTTTGAATTGACATGTATTACATTTAAATTTAAATTTAATTTAAATTCTATTTACTGAAAAACTTTTATTGTTTAAGTGTCATTTTATAAATGGCTAAGAATTAAAATCTTATCTTTGTTTTAACAATGAGCATAAGATTTTTTATTTTCCTTCTATCCTTCTGAAAAATGAGGTGAAGTGAGTCCAGGGCTCTGCATCCTGAAATTCTCTTGTGAGTCCTGCCTTTGTATCAGCCTCTGATCTTTTAATCTTTCTTACTGCCAATGAGTTTTATGCTGCACATAAAACATTATTATATTTTGCAATTATCATTCCACTAACAATCCTCCAAGCAGTTTGTAATTCACTTATTGAACATGTACTTTTGGGAAATTCAATAGATTTCAGTTATACCAAAGAAGCAAAGTTTTACTCTAAAGTTACTGTTCTGTATAAAGCTTGTAAAACCTCCTCATTGATGATTTTCTCTCTTGATACTGAATTTTGAATTATTTATCATTAAGCATAAACACACAACTGCAGTTTCTGTTAAGTGTTGATTGCCTAGAAGTGTCTAAAAAAGGTAGATGGCTTCCAACTTCCTTGACATGATACTAAGCCAAACAAAGTTTGATAATGCCATTAGAAAAATAAATCAACTATCGTTACTATCCTATCAAGCTTATTAACAGTTCCACTGTCAGAGATAACTGGAGGGGTAAAATATTTGACCATAAGAAACTACATGGGTGATATTAACAACCTGAAATAAGAATAAATAATTCAGCTAGGTAATAATCTATGCAAGTCAGACAATTATGTGGGTCACTGATTATAAATTCAGATAGGCAGGAAAGTTTGGTGTGGCAAAATTTGGACTTTTCAATTGACTCAATTGCCACCTATCATAATGAGATCAAATGGAGTGACTCTTCTACAGAGAAATTCTACAGACTCAGACTCTTCTACAGAGAAATTCCAACGCAGCTAGTGGGACATAACTCTTCCTATATGTACATACATCTGATGAAAACACATGCTGGTCAATTAGAATATTTCAAGTTGAGAAAGAAACTCTGATGTAATTTGCTACCACTGAAAACTGTACAGTGGGACCCCGCTATAGCCCGCCCCGCTATAACCCGAATTCGGATATAACCCGGTTGTGGCATGGCTCCTGAAATTTCGGGTAATTTATTACAGGTATTTTTCTCAAAGACCAAAAAAAAAAAAAAAAAAAATTTTTTAAGTATGAAAAAAAAATACGTCAAGAGTCTAATTATCATTCTCATATTCGTCTAAACAGTGCGAAAAAGAACGTGTAGAAAATGTATTATCAAATTTCTTCTAGTTTTGTGCCAAAATAAACGTCGGAAATACGAACCAATTGCTGGGCCTACTGAGAACTTTGATCTTTGTTTATTGTTGAAAAACTACAGCTCATAAGTGTCAATATTATAATTACTGATTCCTGAGTAATGAAGCCATCGTGTCTACTTTGTGTTTGTCTTGAATACATTCTGAATACAATCGTTACTCTAATAATCTCCGATATATGTTCTCTTAATTTCATACACAACTAAGCAATAGCCAATGCGGGGGTTGATAAAAGATTCTCACCAGAATGTATAAATCAATAAATTTAAGTACATTGTTTATCATCAAAGTGAACTGCCGAGCTAAACAGTGACATAATTCGCCTGCTGTATTAGAGTACATCAAAAGAACATGACGCAATAGCTGGGCGGCAAGTTCAAAGGACTTTGACTAGCAGCTTGGGTGGGAAATTTACAATGACTGAATTCAAAGACAGAAAGATCCTGAGATGTACATGTAGTTATTATAAGAATACACTTTAGCTTCCATTATTTAATCTACGGACATGTACTATTTCATCATTCATTACGTTAGACCAGCGAAAGTTGGTCGCTAAGCCTTTTTTTTTATTTTGCCAAGTCAAAATAAAAAAAAAGGCTTAGCGACCAACTTTCGCTGGTCTATCATTACGTACACCCGTTACGTAATTTTTGTTTTTTTCTTTTGATTGAATTCAGTCACATAATGATCTGTGACAAAATTATTGAATATTTTACATCCTTGTGTGGATATTTTCGATGGAAATATTTGTATTATGGATTCAGTGTATGTTACAAGATTCGCTGGTGAGTACACGGTGTTGATACTCTTTTCATGCAATAGATTATACATGTATATATAAATTAGACACGTGTATGTACCAATGCATGGTTCTCTGAACAAAGTAATATATTAAATCTGCAATTTATGTTACCACAGCAAATGTTTTTCTTATTTAATATATATTGATCAAAAATGGTACTTGTGCCATGCATTTTCGCACCCGTCTTTATGTATCCCCCCCCCCACCAATTAAATCCAAAAATGTGTTGGTATTGTACATGGTTGCTTATAACACGGTTCGGTTCATAGCCCGGTCAGATTCTATGGCTCCCAACTACCGTGTTATAGCGGGGTCCCACTGTATTTAGAACTTTGGCTCACATGACAAGTTGGTGACAGAAAGAAGACAAATTTTAACATTTTTGGTCTTTTAATTTGAATCATATGTGGTGTTCCCCACACTAGGCAAATAACCAAACCCATTAAATGTATGTGTATTCCTACAACTACATCTTATGTTATTTCTCAATTTGATGGAATGGACATGTGCATGACTGACAGTGATGCAAGAACAACCCGTTCTAATGAAATTATATAATTCTGTACCTCTCTTTAAGACAACTGTGAGATTTTTCTGTTACTTACTCTTCTCAGAAATTTTCAGACTGAATGTGGCATTGCTGGCAAAAAGCTAAAGTTGATGATATAACTGATATAAGACACACAACTCATCAATTTCATTTCCTGATAATGATGGCAACAATTTCTTTAAAGTACATTATTTTACATCTGAAAACATGATTCTTAACAGAACATCGATGAGTAACTTTGTTTTTAAAGAATCACCATTTTAAGTTTAAAAGTCCCAACACAGTGTAAATGCAGATCCTATAAAAGCAGCCTATGTATATATCAAGGCAGAAAATCCAGTTACATTTGTGAGCTTTCATAATGTGCATCACCTAAAATAGTACAAAACAATATTACAGTGATTCCAAAATGTTCAACCTAACTTGCCAGATATATTCAAGAGCCCAGTATATCTTACAAACAAATGGAATTGACTAATACATACAGCAAATAAATCAATCACAATTTACAGCTGTCACTGTAAGCCTAATGTACCTACAACTGGAAAGATCTATTTAAAATTAATTTAATTAAAACCATTATTTTTGCTACAAAGTACACTGAATTATACATTTGGGTTAACCACCTAAACATTATAATTATCCATTACTTCTGTTACCATAGTAACAGTGGATTGTATTTGCAGAATTTGTGATCCATACATACCTCTTTAAAGGCCTTATTAGCAGCACTTTCATCAAAGCATTCAACCTGAAATTGAATGAGCATGTATTGAGAAATAAAGATCGCATATCATATGTCAACATTTTGATCCTCATACATTTTTCATGCTTACAACCAGATAACCCCTTGTCAGAATGCTTGTGCATTAAATCAATTGCTGATACACTTCATGCAAACTTTATTCTGTCAATTAGCCTACACCTGTGCACATGTGATCTGTGACAATGATATATCACAGCATTACATTGACAAAGCAAGTTTTAAGGAACAAAGAACATACAGAAACATAATGTATCAATGCTAAGCAGCCATGGCTTGCCTTATTTTAACATAATTTTGTTTTGGAGAGATTTCTTCTCAGAATTTAAAGGAATCAAATTCAGAAAAATCTTGGTGACATTTAGACAGACTGATTGATCAATTTAGACATAACTGGGGAAGGCAGTTTTCCAAAAACATATTATAGGGCACTATAAGGAATCCAATTCAATAAATTTATATGAAAAAAATACAAATTCTAAAGCAACTACTCTACATAAAAAGTGTCATCCATGGGTTCTAATATTTTACAAGAAGATTATAAAATAATTGTTTATTTGTATGGAAGAAAAGCATTACATTAGGGTACTAACTTTATTTTTTAAAAATTAATCCGACGTTATGAGCATGCAGAATATCAATAACTTCAAGCCTCTCTTGCATTCTTCATAATCCATTTCTCTAAAAATGCAAATAATTAGGGACAGCTGACATTTAGTTTGAGTACAAAGGTTTTATTTCTAGTATTATTATTATTATTTTTTTTACTATTTTATGCAAACTAAGACAATTAAATATGTACAACAATTTAAATCTCAAGATTTATTTAATGGATATGAGAAATACATACTGCTAAAGTGAAAAATGACTTAATTACCAACAGACAGAAAAGATTAATACTTGGATATAAATAAGAAAACATGCAGATCATGCTGACTTAATTATATAATATATGGCAAAAGTGAGCTTTTCTTGTAAACTTGCACAAATTAAAAAAAGATAGAATATATTTATTTGGACATTGGTTATAATGAAGTACACCGTTATAAACAGTTATCCATTGTTGGTCACAATGCTATCACAGATGCCTATTATGGTAGTGAGTTTATTTTCCCCACCAGATTATACTCTGAATATACCTTCTCATTTGTTTGTACCCACCTACCAATAAAAGAAAAATGAAAAGCACAAATGAGATTTTAAAAAATGAAAAGAACTTAGTTTATTTATTGATTTATAATTTCAAACCTGATTATACCCAGGGGGGCTGTAACACCACTATTGTCTGTGCATTTCATTCTAAACAGAAGTTTTCAGTTTAAAAGACTACTTGTTTGCCAGTCATTTTCAATTCCTGGACATATCCATTGTCAGCAAAGGGGTGTATACATGATTGTACATGCATGTACAAAGACGGAAAATACTGTGTTGCCTGTTTCTGATATTTATGATGTTGAATCAGGTGAGGGAAAGTAATAAAAACTAAAACTTTGCTTTTAATATGGATTTATCAAGATGTGTAATTTCTGTGGTCATGTGTGCAAAGGGATATATATCTAAACTCTCAACATTATCTTAATTTATGGAATTATTCAGCAGTTACTGAATAGAATGAACTACTGTTGTCAGAAGAAAATAAAGCAGCTCATAGTGTTTGCAATATAGTGCTGTGTTACTATGGAAGGTCTGTTAAGCATGAAAGGTACAAAGGATGACAGTTTTGGGCTGTCAATTCAGTCACTTAGGTTAGAAATCATAAATTAATGAATGAATTGACTAAGTTCGGTGCACTTTTTATCACATGATTTATTTCAGTTATTGAATTGGGGTGGAGTTGGGGTTACAAACAAATAGAGAGGTAAATTCAGACTATAGTTTGTAACTATTTTTGAGGACCAACTTATTGGAAAAAGAGAATGAATGAAACAGAATTTTCTTCATAGCATGTATCTTTGTTTCAATTCACAACTAATAAAGATAGAATTCTGTCTATTTTGATCAATCCAAACTAAAGTAAACAAATGGTGTGGTCATAATGCTACTGTTTAAAAAACCTAGGTGTTTATGATCAACTAGCAACAAAAACAGGGAACATAACGACACTTGTTAAACATTTGGGCAGCAATTCATATGTTCAATCTGCACAATTAGGTCTTAACTTATTTCATGTACCAGCACAGAGTCAATTATATGTTATAACAAAGAGGATGGTATTGCAGAAAATGGAAAATTTATAGTCATGCCAATTTATATAGCCTTTCTAGTCAAAAGTAATAAAACAAAGTTCTGATACTAGGTTTATTTTGGCTAAAAATTACCAGCTCCAGAAATTTAGATTGTCAGGATTTTAGACTTTTGCCGATTACATCTAACGCAGACCAGTTTAAAGTGCACAGGTACAGAAGAACACATGCAAAAAGGGAGCATAAGTTGGATTGGAGTAGAATGGGTCCATTACATGAAAATTGTGGCTCCAATAAACAATAACAAAAAGTAAAATTTTCACTTTTTCACTCATGCATAGGCAAAATAGCCAATCAAAATGTAAATAAAAGATACCTATGCATCCAGCAAAATGAAAATTTCTCTCAAAAATATGTTTCGGCACAATCAACAGTAACCAAAAATGTGGTTCTTAACTCCATTTCAGCAAAAAAAAAAAAAAGAATCTCCAGGGGAAATGGGTTCATTTCACATTTGATATAAGGATAATGAAGAGTATCCACCTCAGTGGAATGAAGAATGACATTATGCTGCATTTACCATGAAATAAATGAAGCTACCAATCAATCTAATGTATGTGTCAATGTAACCATATAGGTACTTTTATTGAACTTATATAAAGTAACTGCTGTTCACAACTTTAATGCTAACATAGTTTACAAAAGTTTATTCATTCATCATTGTTGTGCATTTTATGCCTTAGTTATAATGACAAAACTTCAGATGAAAACAAATAACTAGTATAAGTTTTAACAATGGTTAAATGGGATTGAATTGGGTCACGAGAAGAAATATTGATTAACAATGAAGAATAAATGTACAGATGTTATTTATAGGTATACTCAAATTCTGAAAAATGGTACATATATCTTAGAGAAGATTCCAAAATAATATAACCTATAACTGTACCTTTGAGTTTAAGTTGGAATAAACAATCGTGATGTGCAGACCCCCCCCCCCTCTCTCTCTCTCTCTCTCTCTCTCTCTCTCTCTCTCTCTCTCTCTCTCTCATATAATATGCGCACAGATATTATATAACAATTAAAAATGAAAATGATACCTTTTTCAGAACGAATATTTGATGGTCGGATTTTCGCTCTACGATGTGAACCATCGCCTGTGCACCCTTTCCGAGACATTCTTTAAGCTGAAATGAAATATATCGGGTTACAATAAGTAAAGCAATTCAAACAATTGAATACTACTTGCTACATATGCACGCTATTGAAAAATAACACTATAAGTCATACAGATTTGATAGTTTCGTACAGTGTAGCCCTCCATGCTTGACAACATAAAGCTTACTCGATACGCATGCGTGTTGTTCTATGACGTTATTTTAATAAAGAAACAAGGGCAAAAATGAAACGGAACGCTAATATTACGCGTCCTATCTCAGCTACCATTCAGTATCAGGGTCGTCATTTCAATATTTTCGAGGGGTAGGGGAGACTTTGTCGGGCTTGTTATTTTTCGTATATAGCATACAGAAATTTTACGGCACACGCAGATTCGGGGGAATGTCCCTGGATAATATACATATCAATAAAGAAATTGATAGACAAGTAGATGAATTATAAGAACATCAACTATTTGAACCCAGTTCATCTAGTTATGCATCCCCAGTTGTATTGGTCAGAAAGAAAAATGGTTAATATCGTTTTGCTATTGACTATAGGAAACTTAATCAGGTGACTTAAACGATGACATTCCCTGTTCCACGATTTGAGGATGTCATCGATGCAGATGGACAAACTCAACCATGTCTTGTCACTACTTTAGATTTAAATTCAGCATTTTGGCAAATTAAAATGGACCCACTGACACAACATAAGAGCTCCTTTATAACATCACGTGGTCTTTACCAATGGAATTTAATGCCGTATGGACTCAGAAATGCACCCACCACTTTTGTGTAATTTTAAGTCATGTTCTTAGAGGTATACCATGCTCAAAATGTCTTGCAATACATGTGTAACGTACAATGCAAGCGAATTCTGCCTTTGCTTGCAAGGGCGCAACTTTATTAAAATAGTATATAGCTGTGATATACAAATAAATGAAATTAATCTTAATACATTTTTAGTAGAAAATTACTTCAATATATATATTAGTGAAAAATTTACTTTAATACAATTTAGAGAAAATGTCAATCTTATTACTTTTACTAAAAATTCTGTCCTAATATACCTATAGGAAATGAAATGTCAGTGTGCCATCAATTTCGTTGCTTCAGCTCTAGCAACATAGGGCTTTGAATGAATACAACATACGAAAATTCGGACGCTATACAGGTATCAGGTTTATAATTTGGCTTAAGTAAGCTGCAAACAAACGAAAGAAAACCATACAGAAGTTTCATACTCGCTCCACCAAGCGGCGAATTGCAAACAAGAACAAGGCACATATAATGTGTAGAAGAAATCGTTAACAGGAAGATGAACTTGACAGATTCAAACTTGAAGCATGCTTAGTTCACTTGATAAAACAAGCAGTTGAAAATTACATTTTAAAGGAAAATATGTTTTCGATAATAGTATGATCTTTTAGATCTTTGTTAGTATCTGCCTGCCTTTCTCTACGTGCTTGTGTCTTTACGGAACCTTACTCCCTTAAATAATGTATACTTAATGACTTCTCGAAATCTGTATTAAAGTTTGGTAGTTATTAACATATATCCATTGAAAATATTGTCTTGTTTACATGTGTGATTGTGACCGCAGTTGATCAAAATAACATAATGATTTAGGTTAGATTAATATTTTTTAAAAAAAACAACAAGTTTCAGTTTTGAAAGAATATGTTTTTTAATTTAAATGCGGGCATAATGGAGAAATAATATTGATGTATGGATAAGACGTAATTATATTAAAACGTGTCATGTCTATTTGCATTCGTTGAAGATGAGCGCACTTTATTTACTATTCGTATCGCTTTACTCAATCTTGCCAACCATTTAGTGTATTTTCTGCACGTTTGTAGTTTGGGCATAACACGTGACCATGTGCGATGTCAATTTAAATAGTGTTCAGGTTGTTGCGATTGCCTTTTAAATTTTATGCTTGAATATGTACCTGCCATTGTATTGAAACTCCGATAACTCTGTAACAGACAATCCTCTGATTCGATCGTTTTCCTTGTTAAAATGATGTATGTAGTACTTAACAGGTTTTCAAGCAATCTTGGGTTTACTCTGTAACGTCTCATATGCTGCTTGTTGTATGAATTGCCAATCATTTTAATTACTGACGCGTATCGTCTCTATACTCCCAATCACCCTTTTGTCAGCGAATACAGATTGCTGCTGTAAATATTCAGATACTGAATACAGGTACTGAAATCCGATTTTAGGTTTAATGTTATTACTTTTCTGTTTTTCATACCAACAACTGTCTAGTATGAATCAAACAGCATGCACTTTGCATGTTTTAACCAATTATAAATATCATTATCCACCTATTACGCTGTAGGACTAATACATGTACGGGATATGTAGCACGACCAAAATATTAAATGTAAAGTAATACTAGGCAAATAAGGCACTAAGAATAATATGTGTATGTATTTGGCACGTACGTAATGGTAAGATATTGTATAAAGATTGCATAGATATGCAACACAAATCCATTGGCCCCCTACCCGGGCATCAGTCTTCAACAGATTTTGTGTTGGTTCGGTGACCCACAAATGTACAAATGCGAAATATTCAAAATGGTCCGTAGATACACTAACGAATATATTATTCGACCACTCTGTAAATTAAAACGTCACTTTTCTCCAATAAGGAGAAGTAACAGACACAATAACTTTCGAAACTTCATTAAAAATGAAAAACACGTTTTAAATCTGAATCGAGATTACACCATTGTATGCTTTAAATTTAGTGCGCGTGACCAGTTAGGGGAGGTAAATTATATATGTCCGTTATTTTGACACTTGAGAAGAGGATATCTTAACAATATTTGACAAATTTGCACATTTATACGAAAAACGTGCTAGTTTAAGAGCAAATATCAATGAAATTCTTTATGAGCAATATAAGAACAAGATATAACAGTATTTTCGTTGACACTGAAGTACAAATGGTGTCTTCAAAATAATATGCTTTTTCAACTCTAGCTAGATGCAACCACACCTACCACCACCACCAACTTTAAAAGTAACATTTTAGAATATTTGGGGCTTACTTATTGGAAAGTGAGATCGTTTTTGTTTTTGATGCCACTGTGAGTGTTTCTAAAAGAGAATAAAGAAGAGAAAATTATCTTGAATCCAGAGGTCGCAGTAATGTTTATCGACCCAATGCACGCTCCTACCCAATATCCATTTCTTACACGCACTCAAACTTTGACTGAGTGAGTGATAAGGTTTTTAACGACACACCAACACATGAAAGGTTATAGCATGCCATGGTAGTTGGCGTAAAGTGCCATGCTCTGTACAGAATATGTATCGGCATCCTGCACATCAATATTGGTAGATAAATATAATCGATTCTTTATAATTACACAACGTTATTTATTGGAAAGAATTACACTAATGTCAGTAAGTTCAGAAACATTTCGTTTACTTCATTAATTGACAAACGTTCGAAGACTTAATATCTGGCAAATGTTACGAAAGGAACTCACCCGTGACTGTAATACAGACACAGGCGGTAGCGATGTTAATATTTGCATTAACCTAATACCAAAATGGCACGATGAATATAATCTTCTGTATATTTGATACACCACGCACGTATCACCCAGTATATATGGCAATAGTTAAAATAATAATAAATTGCATGAACTATTCCCAACTGCATTGAGTGTGAAGATATGGCGAAGTAATTCATGTGTCAAAGAAGTATGCTAGCATTCACGTTAGTTTAAATAAATTGCCGTATCCTTGCTGTCACGTTGTAAGGAAAATAACCAGATTGCAACATGTATATGTCAGACCCTGATGCTAATAATTTTGCGCCGTAAATATGTATGAAGGTCAGTTCCACGAACAATGTGTCAAGCCAATTATTTGACACGGCCATAAACTCGTGACTGGAGCCTTAATTTTGCCTAGCCAGTTAAATAACATAGCCATATAATGGTTCACAGGTAAGTGATGCAATCCTGTGTTCGGATCAAAGAAACATCAAGTTGGTGCCGTAAATCAAACCTTGACAGAGTATTGTGGTAGGGCAGTGTCTGATAATTATGTGAATCGATTTCCACTCAGAATTGAGCAAGGTGTGGCAATTATTAGAATCGCAAACTTAAATCAATTATCTTGAGAACTAAAAAAAAGCTACTCCGACATCTTTCCAAATTACAAGGAGCTTCAGTACAGGTCAGTGACTATTTGCTCAATTGTTGTAATATATTACAGCTACAGATTGTCTATATCTCATATTAATTACTGTTTTCATACCCAAATGAAGGGAGTTTTTCCTTTAACACATTTAATATTTCTGCGGTTGGTTTTGAATAGTGGAAACGTTCCAACCGACATTAGAGTTTAAAATCATTAAACAACAGCGTTTAATGATTCAGGACATGCTTAAAAAGGTTTTGGTCTCTAGTTTTGTTTAATTCTGCAATCAAATTTGCTTTTTTGTTTATTGCCAGGATAGAGGTCTATTTGAGTAAAGACATTGTACACAATTTTCGGTTGTTGCTTATTTTCTGATATAATCAACACTCATCAATGTTTGATTTCTATATCGCTTTCAGAATTGATTATAATTGTGATGAAAGTTAAAATCGCAACTTAAATAATTTTATTGTTGTATTTATGCAAGTGATTCTCTTAAAAATGTGTACCGTTTAAAATTCCGTAAAGATAACACTTTTTCTGAACTGCTGCACTCAACATTAGTTAAAATCAATGCCGCATTATGCTGCCATTATTTCGGATCTATTAAGACGGATCACTGCCATTATTTAGGATCTGTTGAGATGGATCACTGCCATTATTTCGGATCTGTTGAGACGGATCACTACCTTGGATTAGCATTTGACCAGCATGCCAGATGCTATTCAAATTACTGAATCTAGTTGTATAATACTGCTCAAGAGTGAAATAGATACTTAACAGGCCAAGGTCTATTCTAAACTAAAAATATGTAGAAAAGGGTGCGGGGATTGATGATCATTGGATCATAAGCCACATGCTCTGCCTCTGAAGAAACATTTAGTATATGCCATTACAAAGTATGATTTCGGAATTTAAAGCAGATTGTTCTAAATAAAGAACTTGTTGATTTTAATACGGCTATAGTCATTAGAAAACGCGTCGTCACAATATCTGGCCGTCTCATCTATAAGAAGCCACATTCAGTACACAATCTGGTTGCTAAAATGATTACAGATATACTTGTTTGCAAAGGAACATAAACTGAAACGTTCTCAAAACCTTTTGACATCTTACCTCCAGCTCAGACCGCTCCTGTGGCCTAGTGTTTAGAACACCCGCCTGGGGTGCGGGAGGTAGCAGATTCAAACTCCGGCTGAATCATACCAAAGACATATAGAACTGGTACTAAGAGCTACCTCGATAGACATTTGGCACTAACAGGATTAAATGTTAAGATTGGTTGTCCTGGTGTCAGGATAATGTGACCGGTGGGCCATGATGCTACATGTCTATAGCATGATGCCCCACTGATAGACATCACAATAAAATGCCACGCTGCAGTGATCGAAGCGATATGACTGAAAAAGTGTTAAATCTACGTTAAAACTCCAAATCACACGCACATACACCAGCTCAAAGTTTTAAAAAAAGAGGAAAATCTTATCAGGACTATAATGACTAAGTGATTATTAAAATGACATTCCTAAACTTTTTAAAACATTTTAATGATGCACATTTGAATTAAAATCAGTATTAGTAACTGCTATATCTCTCAAATTAGGCCACAAGCACAACATCTGGCATAGTATAAAATAGCATGGAGCACCAGTCAGTATGACAAGGTTGCTGATAGGCGGGCTCTTTTTAAAGACCAATGATGCGAGACAAGCATATATGACAGAAGTTTTATTTGTGTAGTACGTCAATCCGAACACACACAATGTGTAGTAAGCAACACAAAATACCACATAGCATACATGTCAGCACATTTGTACTTGTGTACTAAGCCATGCCAACAGTATTAAATTTCTTTAAAGGACAAAGTCTAAAATACAAGCATGTATGTCAGAAAAATTAGCTAATTCACTGCATAACAAACTAAAAACTTCCTTCATTGTGGCGTAGTGCATGGCGAGTAGTGTGGCGGAACTCCTTCGGCAGAGTTAACAGTATTCCAGAAAGTACCTTGCTTGAGGCAAGACTATTTATAGCTGACGAGAGGCGTCTCGTCGGTTGTTGAATCAGAATCCAAATCTTTAATTTTCAAGAACACGTGATCAGACTGAGATAAATCTGTGACGGAGTCAGATTTGTACAACTCAGCCATACCTAGAGAAGTGAACACATATATATAAATTGAGATTTGCTTCAAATCCATTATGTATGACACTTTATTGTAATTACATTGCTTAACAATTTCCTTAAAACAGATGCCATATATTTTCTCAATTACCCTTCAAAACCACAAAATGTCTTTTAAAATATCTCTTTCGGAAAAAAAAACACAAAACAAGTAACTCTTTGAGTAAATCAAAGACTCTATTTTAACTAAAGAAAACATCCATTAACTTCCACTCCCATTATTTGATTTAGCCTTTAAAAGCATAAATGAAAGCAAACAGGCTGTGAAAGAACATGGACGCTGAAATGGTTGTTAAGCCAAACGTGAGCTAAAACGGGCTGGAAAAATCATGAAAAACTGATGTTTCCAGCTTTATCAGGCATTAAGACATGTTTAGAATTATACAGACGACAGATGTAAAAATATTCAATCCATCGAATCTTTTTTGTTGCTGAATCAATATTCTCAAATATCCTTCCATGACGATGAAAGGGGCTGGGAACAGGATCAGATGGGGTGCTGCGACTATTCCCGCCATCAGTTCCAGCCTGATCGACTACCTTATTGTCCTCGTGGGTAAACATATTATTCTACGTGGCAAAACACGATATAACCTTCGAATGTTTGGTGTGCCGAATTACGCCACAGCCAAGCCAAAACTAAACGTTGACATATCTCAAAGTGTCAAGGGTCTAGGATAAACGGTATATGAGAAAAGCGCGAATTATATATACATGGAATTGCGTGATTCGATCTCGACGATAAGGATCACACATATTACGTTTATTTCGAGATAATTAACCAATATAAAGTACAGACATGTATATCATTGTATTATAAAGCCATATCTTAATTTCAATTGAATCATGGTCACCATGCAGTTACGACACAGAATTTCAGCGACAACCATCAAGAGCATTTGAATCTGTCTCTATGGATTTAGTACGGTAAATAGTGACGAAGAGTGCATAAATGGTACGTGAACATGATTTAATTGCAACATCACTGCTGCGTGAGTGTTTAGACCCAATATTGCCTTCTGATGTTATTAATATATCTCTTTTTCATCCGGGGAATTCCCATCATTTTTCAAAACTGTCATTGTAAAGCATCACCTGAAGAAACCAACACTTGATCATAACAATGTAAAGAACTACCGCCCAGTTTCTAATCTCCCGTTCATATAAAACAAATCTTAGGAACAGTTGTTCTAACCCAACTTGTATCTCATTTGAATTCAAACAGTCTTTTATAGCAATGTACAGTCTGCATATCGCCCTTGCCACAGTACTGAAAATAATCTTTTGAAAGTATTTGTTGACATTCGCTCTGGTTTGGATAGCGGAAAAAATACAGTCTTCACCCTCCTTGATTTGTCTGCAGAATTTGACACAATAGACCATGATATATTACGTCACTGTCTTCAGCATGTATTTGGCATTCAGAATACAGCCTTACAGTGGTTCAAGTCCTACTTAGTGAACAGGACAGGGATTGTATCTGCAAATGGAATAAACTCATAAATCCAGTTAATCTGTGTTGTGGTGCTCCACAGGGATCTATTCATGAAACCATTCTCTTATTCTATACACGCTGCCGCTCTCAAGTGTCGTACATCATCATTCAGTTTCTCACCAATTGTACGCTGATGACACCCAAATATACAATACTAGCCACCCAACTGAAGTTGATGCTACCATCCAAGGAGAAGAGAGGTGAATATCTGATGTGAAATCATGGATGACATGTAACAAACTGCAGATGTATGATGATAAAACTGAAGCCATTTTGATCACAACACAAAGCTGTTCTCATTCACATCCTTTACCTCAAACAATAAATATCAACAACACCAACATTAAATTCACACAGTCAGTACGAAACCTAGATTTTACTCTAGACACTACTCACACATTGCACCAACATGTCATACATATACGCCAGGCTGCATATCTTGAGTTGAGACGCATCAGCACCATTCGCAAATAAATTTCAGTTGATGCCACTACAACACTTGTGTGTTCATTAGTACTTTCAAGACTTGACTATTGTAAATTAATTCTATTTGGTTCGTCTCAATATCTACTCCAGAAACTTCTATATTTTCAAAACATACAAATCACGACCCAATCAATGTTAACGGAAAGGTAAGTAAAGTGCTTTTTTCTGTTCGACGTTGTATCTTTTAGTTTTTTCTTCAGCATGCGGCTCCAACAGTGCAGTGCTGTCTGTGTATTTAATGTGCAAAACTTCCACAGACAACATTTGATGTACACACTAAACTCTGCTACACTTAAAATAATAGGCATACATATGATGTCTCTCTCTCTCTCTCTCTCTCTCTCTCTCTCTCTCTCTCTCTCTCTCTCTCTCTCTCTCTCTCTCTTTCTCTCTCTCTCTCTCTCTCTCTCTCTTGCAGTCTTTGCCTGTCCAATCCGTACAATACAGATTCAGAAACACACACACACTCACTAAATATATATATATATATATATATATATATATATATATATATATATATATATATATATATATATATATATAGAGAGAGAGAGAGAGAGAGAGAGAGAGAGAGAGAGAGAGAGAGGGGAGGGAGAGAGGATCTAAAGCCGATATAGGTAGATGGCCTTATTAAGTGAATGAGTGAAAAAATGTGTATATACACATCACCACAATTAAGGTTACAGCATGTAATGGTAATTTTAGTAAAGTTTCCTGCACTTTACATAATATGTATCAAATTTGCTAGATAAATATACTAGATTCGTTACGCAACTTGATTTATTGAAATGGCGTTTACTGATCTCATTGAGTTTGTTTAGACTATTAATTAACATCATTTTGAAGATTTTATATTGTTGCCAAAGAAACTCGCCTAAGACTGTGATACGGGCACAGGCGGTATTTAATATTTGCACTATCCTTATACCAAAATGTCACGAACATTATTATATTCTATTTATGCGCTATATATATATATATATATATATATATATATATATATATATATATATATATATTTCAGTATGTGAGCGACTAATACATTGAATGTTTCGCAATAGCACTGAGAGTATAGATATGGAGAGGTAAATACTATAATACGTATCAAAAGTGAAAGTGAAACTGATGGCAGATCCAACATTATATATCTACATTTCCTAATTTTAGCAATAGTGTTCAGGGAAGCATTACTCCCAATATAACAAACAAATATACAAAAGCGTTAGGACCCATACAAATTTGCTTATAAAGAGAAATAACTATGAACTAAACCTGAACCTAGGTTTATATATATAATTCTCTGGTAAATATATATCTAAACCTTAAACATAAAATCTTCAATATATTTATAAGACATTAACCTTTAAAGCAAAAATATTATTGAAAATCATGTTTAGGATACACATCATTTGAAATGTTTTATTCATGACTTTTGGGATTTTTGGGAATGGGGATTTGAGAATGGGGATTTTATTCAAGACGTGATGGCTATAAATAACTCGAAAGACGTCATTATCCCTGCGCATACGTATTACGTAACAGCTGTTATGGTTACTTATTGATTCAAGACAAACGATAGTAATGGCGCTTAACTAAAGGAGGGAAGGTACAGTTTGACTTCTGAGCAAGGTAATGTATTGTATACTGCGTTATCTAATAGTTTGGAACAAAAAGCATCTACATTTAGTTGAACATGTATATATTATTGAAAATGATATAATGTGCATAGATTTGTGATTATCTATTTTAGGCATCAGATTTTGTGAACACCATAGTCTTTCATTCTGGTACAAAGGGTATATTAGTTTAAATCAACAAAACCGAATTAAGTTGGGGTAATGAAGTCTGGTCGCTATTTTAACGGGCATAAATATAGTACTAAAATTTCTGAACATTATAAAAATCGTACTATCATTCGTTCATCTTGCTGATTTATACCGTATGAAATATACTGTCTAGTTATTGATTTTTATTGGCTTGCAGTTTTTTCCCAAGGTTTTCGAAAGATACTGCTCCGCTGTCACTTATGGCCGTCGCTGCATACAGTTTAAATTAAACGTGATATAAAGCATTCAAACATGGGGACCGTTATGATTTGTACAAATAATGACGAGTCGCATTTAATTAAGGTCACATTTGTTGAAAATGCGGCCCCTCTCATCATCATCAGTCTCTTTACCTAATGTGGTCGTCGAGGCACTGTGCTGCTGAACATCTGACCAGTTTCCTCCAATTGTCTCGATCATGTGCCAATGCCTGTGTCTCCGCAAAACTTGTCATGGTCCATTCTGTGATGTTGTCAGGCACTGTTTTGCTCTGTCTACATCTCCTTCTGCTGCCTTGGACACTGCCCTGCAGTACTGTTTTGGATAGACTGTTGGCTCGGGTGACATGGCCATATCATTTCAGTTTTCTCTTTTTGACAGTGGCCCATTCACGATTCTCCTGCTGCCTTGCAGGTTGTCTTTGGTTAGCCAAAGGCTAAGGGAGTAAACCCTAAACGAAAATCCGGAGTGGAGACCCTAAGACAGTCGGACGATGTACTACATCCCCTTCTGGCAAGTCCTTGGTACGGAGACGGAAGGGCTCCGCCAGACGACTTTTGCCCAAGACACATTGATAATGCTGGCTCCTATAAGACTCTCATTAACTGTTCATTGTATGTAATTCCTGGCTGATTTGGAACAGCGATGCTCCTTACATACAAGTTTGGCACGTGTAAACATTCTGGTAAACAAAGCATGGATTGGTGGGTATTGCAATCGATAGGCCAATCTAAATCGACCATGCGGATGGAACATGACATCCCGACAGCAGTACACACAATTCCGTGTTTGAATTCTCCTATTTTAACATAATGTTAGACAATATAATCAGTCCTGACAAACCTACCCGAATATATTATTCTCATCTTCGACTATTTGTGCAGGTACTGTATTATTAAAATCTTGTCTTGTTGTACAAAATACGCGAATGGGTAAAGAGCATATCGATGTACGAGGAGATATCTCAAAATGGCTACGCTCGACTACAATAACGTGTAGTCACTAGAATCAGTTGATCGAAAGATACATTAAGTAACGGCATAGCAATTTCAATAATAATTCCCTGTCATTCCATTGTCATAGCATACACAGTGATATCAATACTATATTAGAGTATGAAACTGATTCCGGTGTTATTCTGCATTCTACGCTGCCATTAATAATAATTTTATATTGTAGATAATTATTGTTTATCACTGTACTAATACATCTGACCAGGGCATGACATAAAAATACCCGAGTCTTTTATTGTCAGGTACTTTGCCTTTTTCTGAGAAGTCTTCTTCTAATGAAAGTGTTCTTATTCATGGAGTAGATTGCGTCGTTGTTAATGTTCCTCTCGATTGTGTAAATTTGTCATCAGACTTAGTGTCAGGAGCTCTGACAGTCCGAACAGTCTCAGTTTTACCCGTTGAGGGCATTCATTTATTGCTAGGCAACGACTTAGCTGGAGACCAAGGTTGTGGTTAATCCACTTGTAACTGACAAGCCTGATTTGGATCAGAAAATTGATCCAATTGAAAATAATTCCCTGTGCAGTTACCAGAGCTATGGCAAAGAAAGCTCTTGTGAATGATGTTGATGAAGTCAGTATTCTTTTAGCTGACACGTGTATAGGTCAGGCTTTTGATGAGGTCACTTTTACTCCTTGTTTGGATCAATCAAAAGGTATTGATCATAGTGATTCTCTTTTAACAACTCATTCTCTTTATTCTAATCAGGGTGATAAACGACAGTCACTTGTCGCCGAACAGAAAAAGGATCCTGAGATATCCTGTTTCTTTTAAAGGGCCATAAGTGAGACTGAAGCCACTGAAGTTCCTGTCTGTTATTTCATTGAAAATGGAATTCTTATGAGAAAATGGAGACCTCCCGAGGTACCTGCTGGTGATGAGTGGTCGGTGAACTATCAAATAGTAGTTCCAAAACCATACAGACAGGAAATACTTAATCTGGCCCTATAAAACTCCTTTTTCTGGTCATTTAGGGATTAATAAAACTTATCACAAGATCTTGACTCACTTCTATTGGCCAAAAATCAAAAGTGATGTTGCCAAATACTGTAGATCTTGTCATACTTGTCAAATGGTAGGAAAACCAAATCAAAAGATACCTAAGGCTCATCTACAACCTATTCCTGCCTTTGTTGAACCATTTAGTAGAATTATGGTAGATTGTGTAGGTCACTTACTCAAGTCAGGTAACCAATACCTGTTGACCATTATGTGTGCATCAACAAGTTTTCCAGAGGCAATTCCGTTGGGGAATATAAAATCTAAAACAATAGTAAAAGCTTTGATAAAGCTTTTTACTCAGTATGGCCTGTTCAGTCTGATCAAGGTTCAAATTTCATGTCTGGATCTTGAATTTTCCAACAAGTTATGTATGAATTAGGCATTCAGCAATTCAAGTCTTCTGCCTATCACCCTGAGAGCCAAGGGGCATTAGAAAGATTCCATCAGACTTTGAAAAATATGATTCGATCATATTGTTTTGATACGAATAAAGATTGGGATGAAGACATTCATTTACTTTTGTTTGCTGTTAGAGAATCAGAAAATGACGAATCTTTGTAATTCAGAAATTATGAAAGATCTAGACCAGAAACTTTCACATTTGCAAGTGCAAGAAAGAAATGAACTGAAACAGTTATTATTTGAATATGAGCACTTATTTCCAGATGTTCCTACAAGGACTAACAAACTTTTTCATGACGTTGAAATTGTAATTCCAAACCTGTCAAACAACATCCATACAGGATGAATCCACTCAAAAAGGAATACTTAAAAAAAGAAATTCAATATTTGCTGGAGAATGATTTTATGGAGCCCAGTAAAAGTGATTGGAGTTTACGATGCATACTTTTTCCAAAACCAGACAAAGCTTTCTGTATGTGCACTGATTATAGAAAGGTGAACAGTGTGACAAAACAGATTCATTCCCGTTACCAAGAATTGAAGATTGTATTGATAAAATCGGGAATGCCAAGTATGTCACCCAATTTGACCTTCTTAAAGGATTTTATCAGATTCCACTAACGGAAAGAGCAAAGGAAATCTCGGTATTTGTGACTCCAGATGGACTTTACCAATATAAAGTAATGCCATTCGGTATGAAAGGGTCACCAAGTACATTTCAACGTCTTATGAATATGATCACCTCTGGTCTAGAAGATTGTGATGCCTATATAGATGAGGGCATCATCTACAACGACACCTGGATAGAACATCTACCAACAATTCGAAAATTCTTTGACAGACTGACTGATGCATGTTTGACAGTTAATTTATTTAAAAGTGAGTTCTGCCGTGCTAGTGTGACTTTTTTAGGGCATATTTTGGGACATGGACAAGTTAAACCAATAGATGGTAAGGTTTAGGCTATTTCTAAATTCAATGTGCCTAAAAATAGAAAGCAACTGATGCGATTTTTAGGTATGGCCGGATATTATCGGAAATTTTGTTCCAATTTTTCTAGAATTGCAGAACCCCTGACAAATTTATTAAAGAAGAAGAACAAGTTCTTTTTTTTACTGAAAAATGTCAGGAGGCTTTTGACAAAGTTAAAATCGATACTTGAAACAGCACCAGTTCTTGCAGCTCCAAAGTTCAGTCACTCTTTCAAATCATCTGTCGATGCAAGTGATGTTGCTTTTGAAGCAGTTTTAATTCAAGAAAACAAAAATGGTATTGAACATCCAGTGTGCTATTTTTCATAGAAATTAAATAAGCATCAGAGAAATTATTCAACTATCGAGAAGGAATTTTTTGGCATTGATTTTGGCTTTACAACATTTTGAAGTTTAGTTCAGCTCCTTCTTCTATTATAGTTTTTAGTGACCACAACCCCCTTACTTTCATCGGCAAGATGAAAAATAAAAATTAAAGAATACTAAGGTGGAGTTTCTTATTGCAGGATTATAATCTTGACATCCGGCACATCAAGGGAAAAGTTAATTGAATAGCAGACGCTCTTACTCGTGTATAACAATATATTATATCATATACACTGTGTAATTTATACGAGTTGTTTTAACCTCAGGTGTAAATTGGTTTGTGGTAAAAAGAAAGTTTTATCCTATAAAGACATTATGCACAGTCATGTTTAGGATACACTTCATTTTGAAATGTTTCCCTATCAAATTAGAGAAACGCTGGTTCAGTTTTGAAAAAGGGCACTACCAAATACATTAATTCGTGTTAATAGCTTTATTCCCAACATATTGTTTTCATTTTAGTAAGTAGATCACGGACATTTTGTTGGGTAATTTTACTGGTATGTTAATATCTATAAATAACTTGAAAGACTTCATTTTGCCCTGCACAAAAGACTTATCACAACAGCTGTTAAGAATTACTGATCGCTTCATGACAAACGATAGCAGAAGCACTAAGCTAAAGGACGGTGTGACATCTGAACAAGGTAATATATTGTATACTGCGTTTTGGAACAAAATCATCTGCATTTAAATACATACATGTATATATTAATGAAAATAAATATATATATGGCACACACACAATCACATACACACACATCTATCTATCTATTTATCTAAATGTCTGTCTGTCTGTCTATATATGCGTGCGTGCGTGTATGTGTGTGTAAATTGCACAGGACTAATGACAAACAGGGGGACTGGATGGTTGTTTGCTACAATGCATGTGTCTCATGCTGATTGTCTATCGCTTTGTAAAAGTATTCAGTGATAGTTATCGAGAGAAATCTTCCACATTTGCATTTGTGGTGACGCATGTCGACCATACACGCAGATTTTAATACGTTCATGTTTCGTCGTCGGTGAAAAGATATCGTTATTCTTACATAATCATCTGTCAGGTACAATAATTATGTTAAAAATACTGCACATCACTATTATTATTTCAAAATATGAAGAAGCAAAGAAAACCAGCAAGCTTTACGGATTGTCAGTAAGCTTCACGTCTATGGAAAGTTATCGCTGTTATATTACTGCAATGCTTTCCAATCTTATTATCCAAACCCAAGAGAGACAGTTAGCATATACTTTCAATCGTATGATCTATACATGTGTGTGTGTGTGTGTGTGTGTGTGTGTGTGTGTTTGTTCTATGTCATGTTATTTTGAGCATAGTCTACACATTTTATGAATTTTTTCCTTATTCTAAGTTACTAAGACTTACGAAACGAAACCGAATTGGTCGGCAGACGGCTTGTTTCGTACAAGGTTAGGTGCAAGCTCAATGTAAAAGTGAAAATAGAAGAAAGAACATTTTCCACCTTGTTAGCTCTGTTTCTTTACAAGTCGCACCATGAACCTTCATATAGATAACAACATAACTCTCAAATACAATTGTTTATAATCTCTTATTACATCTGTACAATGTATATTACTACTACTATAGAAATCATTTTGTTGCACAATCGAAAGAGTACCTTGCCACGTCACGGTTACATATGGTCACGATTACAAAGGAAAAGATATGAAGAAAAAAAAACATTAGTAGTTAGACCAGGAGGATGCTGAGCATTTAAAGTATTCATTTTTTTTTTAAATTTTATTTTTTTTACTCTTCAAACAAGCTACTGAATTATCATACGTAATGTTTAGCCAAATGGCTTCAAGGGAGATAACGCAAACTCTGTGAGTTGTTGTAGGGTTTAACTCCGTGTATTAGCAAAATATAGGATATACTTCGCGGCCTGTATAAACGGTTGAGGAAGAGCCCGAGTAAACTCCTGAAAGAACCACCTCTAAGTTTTCCTAAGTACCCACATTGAGCTAGCTCGAGAATTGAACCCTCGCAGAAAGTGGCGAGAGGGCAGTGATCCGTAACGGAGAGCGCTTGAGATCACTTGACTGCTCGCGACCCCTCTAATAGATGACTAAGAGAAATAACACTTAAAGTGGTCATTTCATTTAATAGTTTAAGGCTGTTGTGTAGTATTTCAAGCAATGGTAGATTCTCAGCAGAAAGTGCTCATTAAACTTGGATGGATATTTTCTCTCAAAACATGTAATCATTTTTTTAAAAATGTATTCTCTATTTAAGATATAAAGGAGAAAAGACGTAAACGATTGTAAATTAGATTCGATGTATTTTGACGAATGATCACAAAAAGGTTTCCAAAATATTACAGAAAATTATTATGAAGTTGTGTTCTTGTGACGATGTGTTGTTTTACTACATTTGCTACAAAGTATAAAGTTTTCAATAAAGTTTCTTAAGTCCGACTCAGTGCTTCGTCTGAAATTGTGAGAAACATATTAACAATGTGGATAAGGAATAAGACTGAATAGTGCATGTTAAGATCAAACAAATTCTGGTACGTTCACAATTTTCAACCTCTTTTAATGCTTCTGTTCTCTACTTGTACATTTCAGTTGTGTTTGCGCCTAAAACATTTAACTGTCGACAATTGTGATACCAAAATGAATCAGGTAACCGAGCAGGAAATTTGATAATGACAATCAAAATACTAATTTTCCAATGAATAGCAGGCGGTTGTGTTTATGACGAGACACTGACATTGTCTTCAGTTAAATCCCTCTGTGGAAACGTATATCTGATGTAAGGAGGTAAATAAACATTGAAACATCTTGAGGGATATATTACTAGTTAGTAACTAGTCTACCTTGCTAGTAATGCTTTTGGTTGAGATGAAAATAGGGATAATTTTGTTTGTTCATTTGGCCCTTGGACCTTCATTAGAACTCAGCAGGACCACCTCTGCCCGACGTTTCGGACAGATAATTACCACAAATTGTTTCTGTTATTCGAATAAATGCATGCACATGCACTATGTATTGGTGCAGTGTGCCGTTATATCTTATGCTACCATCACTTAACATTGTGTAATGTTGATTTATTGACCTAGTTCAAATTGATAATTATCATCTGAAAACGCATTTGAGCCGGTCCAGTGTCTCTTAGGTTAAATATACTTATGGAGACAGAACAATTTTAAGAGCGAATGTTCATCTTACCTTACGAATATCTGTAGGAGAAACAAGGACGGCTCTTGGTAATAAAGGTAAGTTGTGTTACCCCACTGAACATATATATCTAGACCATCTCAAAATGTTAAACCTTTTGTTTGGGAAGATGAATGTCAAATAACAGTAAATTAATAATTTACTGATGATTATTTCAATCAAGTTTCTAGCAGCGTTGTTACTCCAGTTGATAGTTTTGTCGTTTCAGTTTGATTGCTTTTGTTTTTATATTATGTAATGTACCTATTATTCAACAGGTTCCAAAGCTGTGAATTGCTTGCTTAATCAGGAGACACAGATCAGTGCCACACAGACTAGATTTTAATCACTTGATACGGGTCCTGACAATTCCACTGTAGAAACACTGATTTATTGCATAACGGATACCAGTACATGTTTGAATCACCATCATGTCTGACAGTGAAATAGTGGCCCATAATGCAAAGGTATTACGGCAATTAAAAGTTGGTGATACTATCGAGTTCCCAAGAGGTTACTATTCACACTGGGCTGTCTATATTGGTAAGTGTCTCAATATGAAGAACAATACTGTGTAAAATATTAAGATTATATTGATTATTTTCTTCATACTATTCCGATACCGAACGGTTCATATTTTATGCTTATACGCTCCTTGTAGTTCGAGAATCTTATCCTTACCGACCCCCTCATCTTTTCCAATAACATATACAAGCCGAACAATTTAAAAACAAACTCAACATTAATAAATTCAATTTCAAAAGTAATTTAACTATTTGTTTATTGATGTTAGGTGATATGCCTAGACTTTCAGACCATAGGAGAAAATTAATTTTCTTTGCAGGTGTTTATTATGTATAAAAATTATGTTCCACATTTTTCCACGAGGTAAGCAACGAAATGTGGAAGGCAATTATTATGCATAAGCAGATAAGAGAGTTACCTTTCAGAACATTGAATGAATATTTTTTTCTTTATTCAAAACATTTTGTGACCTCAAACGATTTTCGTTTTTGGGACAAATGGTATATTAGTGTACATAAACCAAAAACAATTAAGATATGGTAATGAAGTCTGGTCGCTGTTTTTACATGCATAATTATATGATTAGAATTTCAGACAATGATAAAAATTGTCCTATCTGCTGTTCATGCTGCTGATTTTTACTTTATGAAATATACTGTCTAGTTATTGTTTTTATTGGCATGCAGTTTCCCCCCACGGTTTACATAAGATGCTGTTCCGCTGTCACTTATGGCCGTTGCTGCATACCATTTAAATTAAACGTGTTAAAATGCATTCAGTCAAGGTGACCGTTATAAATTGTATAAATAATGCAGAGTCGCCTTTAAATATGGCCACATTTGCTGAAAAAGTTTCTTCTTTAAGAGTTCTCATTAAATGTTCTTAATTTGTACATAAATCTTAAATTGACAGAAAGGATCCTGCTAATAAGAACTAATGATGCCAATCTACTAGAACTGTTGACGATTATCACTGCAAAAAGTAATAATTTGTAACTTTCAGAAAATGGAATTGTGTTTTTAGATTGGATAAAAGCATACTGGTAAGAAAATGTTACCAGTTTTTAAAATGACTATGATTTTATGTTATATTATTCAACATTATTAACAGTAGTAACAAATGTTTTGAATTGTTGGTGAAGAGAAGTTGAACAACATTTAACATAAATCATCGTCTTACAATTCCAACATGACTGCTGATTGAGTGCTTGAATTTAATATTGACTTCACTAACTGATGTTATTAATAATCCGGGTAATTGCCATCATTTTAACAACTGCCATTTGCTGGCATCTACTGAAGAAACCAACACTCGACCATAACGATTTAAAGAACTACCGCAAGATTATAATCTCCCGTTCATATACAAAAAAAAAACCCTTTGAAAACGTTGTTCTAACCCTACTTGTATCTAATCTGAATTCAAACAGTCTCTTTAGCAATGTACAGATTGCATATTTCCCTAGCCACAGTACTGACACTATTATTCTGAAAGAAGATAATGACATTAACTCTGGTTTTGATAGCGGAAAGAATACAGTCCGCTGCATTTGACACAATATACCATGATATTATAAGGCCCCTTTTGGTCCTTAAGGGTGCTACATATATTTGTACATAGGAAAAGAGAGTGACGTGTTATAGACGGTCAAAAGTTTGGGATTGGGGCGATGAAATAGGCCTTATATAATCAACATAAAAGCGAGAACAGTTTGACAATGTTTAATGAATTCTAAAATTAAATAAATAAATAGGAATTACATATAGTTATAGTGAACAACCAGATTCTGTAATTATAATATAACAGACTGTATGGGGGGGGGGGGGGAGGGCTGTCAGGTGTGGTTGGAGACAACTGTTACAATATTTTTTTCATGGAACAAATCTATTATTCTTGTTCATTCAATGTTGTAATATGCTATTCTTAAATATCCAAAGGTACTCACTCGACTTTTTGCTCCGACACTTCGAATTCTGGCGCCGACTGTACTCGTCAGTTGTCTGCTCTACAATGACAGCACTCCCCTATTTATAACCTTCCCCCAGACACCACGTGAGACAATTCAGCTAATCGCAGAATGCATGGTAATCCATGTAACCGATCAGTGTCTTGTATGGTGTGCCATGCATTGCATTGTAAACAATACAGTTTTGTATGGTATACCATGTCAACATTATAAACACATAAATTACATTATAATAAGTAATTGAATGCAGTAGGGCTTGTCTATGAAACGAATAAGAATAGTTTATGAGCTCGTGTTTATATGAAATCAAACTTTATGATTATAACTTCAGTCTTGAATAATTGAATCGATTCATATAGACGCGGGTTCTGCACTTTATGCAGACGACAGCTATTGTCACATCAAAACATGAATTGCATACGTTGATACAAAGGTATTGCAATGATGTTATCACCAAAACATGCTAATTACTTTATTAGTAGTACCCTACTGTCATTAGAGAGAAATAATCACAAATGCCAGAATATAGAGTTTCGAAATACGAAACTCATGCAAATCCAAAATGGCGGACATCGTGATACAGTGATATACGTGGACTTTTCCTGTCATGATTTTTGAAGGTATTTTACATAAATTACAAATAGTAATAGTATAAGAGCATAATATGTGTATCAGATAAGCTAAATAGTACGCTCTGAAAACACTTTATGACAGACCTTCAAAAACGATTTATCGAAATAACCTCTACCTCGAAATTAGGTTACACATGTTAAGATGCGTTGCCAGGATTGACTGTTAGTTTGACAGACCATATACATTATAGATATATATCGTCTATATGCTTTGTAAATGAACATGATAATTTATATTCATATGTACCATATTTATAAAAATAACTTAATAGAAGCAAAGACTGAACATTGTTTCCGAGTCAGTAACTCTAAACATGGTCATTACACTATATTACTTCAAGTCTCCAGTATGTATTTGGCATTCAGTGCTTTAAGTCCTACTTAGTCAACAGTACATGCATTTTATCTGCAAATAGAATACACTCCAGCCTCTTTGATCTATGTTGTGGTGTTCCATAGTGGTATGTTCCTGGACCTGTTCTCTTGGTTATATACAGTTAGACACTCTTACGTGTAGTAGATAATCATCCAGTGTTTCACCAGTTGTATGCTGATCACATCCAAATATACAAGTCAAGCCACCCAACCGAAGCTGATGCTACCATCCAAGGAGTAGAGAGGTGAATTTTGTATGTGCAATCATGGATGACATGTAATAAGCTGCATATGAATGCTGATACAACGGAGGCCATTCTGATCACAACACAAATATTTGCTTATTCACCTAACATCCTTTACCTCAGAGAATAAATATTAGCAACACCAACATTAAATTCACACGGTCAGTACGAAACCTAGTGTTCTCTGGACAGTACTCTCACTTTGTATCAACATGTCATGAACATATGCAAGGCAGCATATCCTGAGATGAGACACATCAGCAAATATCTTTCAGTTGATCCCACTAAAAAGTTTGTTTGTTCACTAGTACTTTCAAGACTGGACTATTGTAACTCAGTTTTGTCTGGTTTGTCACAAAATCTACTATCGAAACGTCAAAAAGTTCAAAACACAGCTGCTTTGATCATCTTTAGAGTACCACAATCTGATCACACCTCCCCGCTGCTCTGTACCCTACACTGGCTATCCATTCGATACAGAATCGAACACAAAATATATGTTCTCTGTACTACGTTTTACTGATGGACTCCAGTCCAACATACTATTTGGCCTTATCCAATGTACACACCAGCAAGATACTAACGCTCCTCTTCTGACAATCATATACTCATTATTCCCACTATAAAAACGAATTCATATGGATAACGTTCTTTTGCATACCAGGGACCAGCAAATTGGAACAAATTGCCCATTGAAATTAAACAAAAAGGCAGTGATAATTTTAAATAGTGCTCTTAAAACATACCTTATCGACTGCAAGAACAAACTTAAAGACCTAAAAATGTTTCTACCTTAAATATTGTCAGCATCTTTTTATGTTTTTTTTTTTAAAATTTTACGGTGGTTACTTTTGCGTTTTGTTTATTGAGAGAAGTTGTAAAGCGCTTAAATCTTCTAATGATTAGGCACTATACAAAGTCCTCATTATTATTATTATTATTATTATTATTATTATTATTATTATTAGTGGTAGTAGTAGTGGTAGTAGTAGTAGTAGTAGTAGTAGTAGTAAGTAGTAGTAGTAGTATCTTTACTAGAGATCTTTCAAGTTTAATGTTTAAACGTCGTACAGTATGAGTATTGCTTCTATATATCCAGGCTTTCAAGTAACGAAACCAAGACTCTAACTCAGCTCTCCTGAAAAACGACCTTTGCGACTAGCTTCCACGTATATGTCACATTTCAAAATCACCTGCGTTTATTGGCTTAAACGTTGATCTTTTTATACTTTAATAAGATGAGTGCTTGATTAGGCATGTACATGTCTTGCACAAATTATATACAGTCAATTATATACGACTTTTGGGCTAGTCAGTTGCTGTATAGCTTGACTTTCTCTGGTTTACAAAGCATAATGCAAAATTATGTAATTCAACAAATGTGTCTTTCCACTGTAAAGGTAACATTATCATTTTGCGCTGTTCCAGGAGATGAGCACGTTGTCCACTTAAGTGGTGACGATAATGACGGTATTAATGGTAATGTCAACTCTGGTCACATATTTACAATCTGTGGACAAAAGTTCAATAAGGCATTGGTCAAGCTGGATGACTTCTGGAATGTAGCTCTTGGTAGCAAAGCTAAAATCAACCTAAACAAGGATAGAAAAATGCGGTAAGTGACCGTTAATCAAGGCAGATTTATTTTCTCAAAACAACTCATTCATCACTTCGTCCAAAACAAAGCCGTCAGCATCTCTCCACTTCACTTCCTCTATGCCTTTCCTTTTGCCCTTTAAATGTCTTCCCCTTGATCATAATTTATATGACTAAAATAAATCGTTGAAACAAACCAGCTAACATATATTTCATTCGTGATAAAACTATTGACCTGATCTTGTCATATTTAACCTAAAAACGAGATAGCATTCTGCAATTGGTCACCGTGAATCACTTTTCTCAAAATTAGGACCCTTATTATCGAAGGTACCAATCTTGATACCTGCTGTTATTCCAAGGAAATTGCTAAACTAACAAGAACAAGTTATATACGGTGTGTGTGTGTGTGTGTGTGTGTGTGTGTGTGTGTGTGTGTGTGTAGATTTCAATTTTGATCCATTCTTCCTTCACAGGCCACTGCGGAAAGACGAAATTGTAGATAAAGCACTATCGAAGCTTGGAGAAATAGGATACAATGTTATGTGGTGCAATTGTGAGCATTTTGCCAGTTGGTGTCGTTATGGAAAAGAAAAGAGTGAACAGGTAGAGTATATATTATTAATAAGCTTTGTTTTTTCAGTTATTTAGAAACCATCTGAATTCAATGCCAGCTGTGTCCAGGAGTGTACTTATTGTTTCTCTAGCACAAAACGTTTTCTACGAAATTCTATTTGCAGAGCCTTTCGTACTGAGCTCCATCTTAAAAATGTCAAACTGTGAAATGTAATTAATAAATTAATAGAATAAACTAGAGACAAACAGTCATACATATTGATATGAATGATATACAATATATCAATTTAAATTATACAATTGTATATAATGCACTGGCATTAAGTCCATTAGGATGCAAAATATCTAACGTATGAATCCAATAAGTTTATTTTATGAGTCTGTTCATGTCACCATGCACTAACTATATCTATTGGCATGAAAGTAAAATCGAGTAAAGAGTGATTATTGGTGTTAAAATGTGTTGAAATATTAGAGGAAAACATAGGATCTCTATACTTTCTTATATCAAAGCGATGACTATTGATTCTTTTGGAAACTTGTTGAAGTGTTTGTCCAACATATTGCATGCTACATTTTTTTTACAGGTTATTAAAGAAATCACATCAGTTGATATGCAGTTTGTGTTAATACTTAGAGAAAATACATGTTTTATATTACCACTACTGAAACAAATAGTTTCTCTTATGTTTGCACATTGAGAGCACCGGCTTCTGTTACATTTCGATGACGAAAAGTGTATTTCATTATTATTATTTTGTCTGTTTAGCTCTAATTAAAAAATCTTGCATTCTTGGACCTTATCAAAGAGAGAATTGGTTTAGATTTGTAACGTGATTTTTGAACAGTTTCTAAATGGATTCATAAGTTAAATACTTTGTATCCTAATGGACTTAATGCGAGTACATTATATACAATTGTATAAAAAAATTAAATTGATATATTGTATATCCTTGATAGCAATATGTAAGACTGTTTGTCTCTAGCTTTTTTTTTATTAATTTATTAATCCATGTTTCATTAGAGACTCATGTATCTTATAGATCCTGTCATATAGTAATGTATATAATTGTTATGATGATGCCTATCGTTTATGACGTTACGTGATCACGAAATTGTTATTTTGTTTAAAAAAAGGACGTCATTCATTACATTCAAATCATTTAGTGCCTGAAGAAGCATTGATTAAAATGCAAAACTAGTTGCACATAACCTTAGCGTTTCTGTTGTTTTTCTATCACAAATGTAATTAATGAAATCCTCATAGTTGCAATCCAAGATGAGTTGTTTGAAACACCTTTGCAAACCTACTTCCTCTAGATGCCTTGATGCACGATTACTACTTTAAAATCCAGTCACATGTTCTTTATCTTCATGAATATATTGTCATACCACTATATTGTATGGACGGAACACTTGTCGAGTAATACCAAAGCATTGTTATATAATCAATTAAACAATAAACGTTAATATTTTTCCAACCGGTATAGTTTAGCATAAAGCGCTTTCAAGTGCTTTCAAGATAACAGAAGTAATGACAAACAAGTTTCCACTAAGACATCTTGTAAACACTTTACCACTATACCAAAACATATGAAATGGGTTATACCATTTGGTACGCCTGTTCGTTTAATTTAATGATTGGGTTTCTATTAGTTAATATCTCTGTGACTTGTCAGCATGCTATTTTTTAAATTTAAGCTAACGTCTCTTTTTAATGTCTCTTCAGCTTAAAGTTGAATCCCGCTTCAGTTTGATACACGGAATTCATGTTTTATTCTTATATACAACTTACCAAAAAATAACCCACTGTCTCTGACAAATTAAGTATATTGCAAAATGTTTTAATTTGAATGATCATTTCTTCCCTTGCGTCAGGATGTGTCTGTAGCATCGATACATTTTTGACAACATAAATACCTGATACACATGTACCTACATATAACAAACTTTCATTTAAAAGCAGTTAAATGTACAATAGCTACATCGAAATCAATTATATTATATGCATATTAGTGTCACCCATTTCGACCTTTACTTTCTATAGACACAAAACGCTTTAACACTTCAGTTATGTCTTTCACCATGGAATATTGCCATGACTATATGTATTCAAAGGGAATTATGGTTGGACCGTAGCCCAGTACTGAGTTTGTTTGAATTTTGTAGCTGAAGACATCGACCACAAACAATCATAATGAAGTGAATCCATTACGTATTATAAAGTTTCCAATGTTATTATCGTACCTTATATAATCCATATTCATACTTTCCCGACTTAGGTTGAAACGGCACTAACAGTGTTTGTTATTGAAGCGTCAGTCTTGGCAGTTCTTGGAGTGGTCATTGGCAGCGCTCTGAGCAGCAGCACATCACATGAGTCGGATGAAGAGGAATCATAGTATTAGGACATAAATGGTGATAGTTTGGTATGAATGACACGATCTAGGACTTATATCTATTTGTACCTTTTCGGTGCAGCAAGCTATTGTAAATCACAGACCACCCATAGTTATGATAATAAACTATTTGACGGAAACAAACATTGCACATTAACTGTAAGCTTTGTATTTACATCACCGAATATGTTACGTGCACTTTTGAAATGCAGAGGACAAATTGATCATAATTTGAAAAGGACATCACGAATTTCATGGCATTAGTTTTAAGAGATGTTTGTTTCATTTTTATTACACTTTACTCTTTCAATATTTCATCATTGACAAAAGATTATTTTTAAGAAAATGCAAACGTGCATTAAAATAAATTGTTAGACTTCGAGCAAACTATTGTAAAACAAATAGGTTCTAGCAACTGTATGGTCTTAATAAATTATAAGACTCTTTGTAAACCCCTTTACTATTTCTGTATTTGGTAACAATTAAATTACCAATATTATAATATTAATTTCAAATTGAAGTCATGATCTTTGTTCTAAATATATTAAGCATATAATTACATATTTTTACTTTGAAATCTGAGATAGTATTTGAGAAATGATAGAAATTATTCATCTTTTACTAAATTATTCACACCGTTCCCAATCAGTCATGCATACAATAACAATGCATCCGAATAGAGTGGAGAGATTGGTATTAAATTGTCTGTATTTATTTTTATATTTTAATTTAATGTAGTATATATATATACTTTATACTTTATACTTTTTTTTGAGAGTACAAAATCACATCTTCTCTGTACATGGCAATGTTTCATTATAATATATTAGACCATCTTATCTGTACATGGCAATGTTTCATAATTGTATATAGTATATAGGACTATCTTCTCTGTACATAGCAATGTTTCATCATAATATATAGGACCATTTTCTGTGCATGTTAATGTTTCATTATAATATATTGGACCATCTTCTCTGTACATGGCAATGTTTTATAATTGGATATAGTATATAAGAATATCTTCTCTGTACATGGCAATGTTTCATCATAATATACAGGACCATTTTCTGTGCATGGCAATTTTTCATCATAATATATAGGACCATCTTCTGTGCATGGCAATTTTTCATCATAATATATAGGACCATCTTCTGCACATGGCACTGTTTCATCATAATATATAGGACCATCTTCTGCACATGGCACTGTTTCATCATAATATATAGGACCATCTTCTGTACATGATAATGTTTCATCATTATTTGTTCATACATTTTGTGTGGAGTCTACTCATGGATAATCCTTAGTAATCTTAGAATCAACATTAATTCTACAACTGCATTTCATGTTCCCATTCATATGGTTTTTTTTCGACAGTTTTCCTTACGTTAACGTCTATCAATAGAATGTCGGTATTCTACATTTATTGGTTGGCATCGTAAACATTGCCACTTGTCTTTTAATAAGTAACAAACGAGAGTGAAAAGCAGCAAGCTTTGAAAAGTTCAGCAAATAATTGTTTTCCCAAGAATATAAAGTGAAAATATAAAACAGGATTGAGGGTATTGCGAATTGAATCATATATATTTCTTGAATTTTAGACATAAGTCCTAATAAGTACAACTTTTACTAACACTTTAGTGGAAATCCTAATTAATTCCAACACTGACGTTGTGCTGTGCCAATGATGGCCTCTGTTGTTGTGTTGTAATAATAATAATAATAATAATAATAATAATAATAATAATGAGGACTTTGTATAGTTCCTAATCTTTAGAAGCTCTAAACGCTTAACAACATCTATCATTATATGATAACACTGCAGATAAACAAATAACAAAAACCATGAAATTGGGAAACATAAAAACATGCTGAAAACATATAAGATACAAACCATTTCTATTTTCAATGGGCAATTCGTTCCACATCACCAGGCCCTGTATGCAATAGAACGTTGTCCATAAGACTTCATTTTCATAGTGGGAAAAATGAGTATACGAATGTCAGAAGAGGAGCGTAAGGATCTTGCGTGCCAAGAGTATTTTGTTGAATCACAGTAATACAACTCCAGAATTGACTTTAGTATAAATCCCAGTGAATCTACAATGATATTATTTTAAAATCAATTTGCATTTCCAGACAAACAGCACTTGAATTAAATAATTTGAAGAAATACATTCCAGCCCAAATGTATCAATGGACACTACATAATCACAGTTGTGGCTGTCAATATCTTAAATAACGAATAACAAATTGCAGAAACCGTTGTTAATTGACAATCACAGGTGCAAATCATTACCCCGGAAGAGGATGAAATGGCATTATTCCAGAAGCATTAGAAAGTTTGTTATCTTAAGGTACGTGACATGAATCATGTATTCCATGAATAACCATAAAAAATGCAATGTACTTATCTCAGCTTAATAGCAATGATCCTGTCTCCTTTTGGACAAGATAATCAACTAGATACATAGTTGTTTACCAACAACATATAACATTTGAAAAGAAAATAAAACAGTAAACTAAGACACAGTGCACATTAAAAACACATAAACGTCATGCAACAAAATACAGACAATAAAGCTCTCTTTTTCATTTCAGTCAAATATGCATGTGACAACAATTACAAAACGTTTTCACAAGAAACAATATTTTTAATGGAACAAAATGTACATGAAACAATATATTGCGTTACATATGAAAGTGCATTTTCAATTATATTGTCTTTCCCCTTGAGTTCCTGATATCAATATTGTATACCTGCAACATCAAACTTTAATAATATCTGATTTTCTTTTTATATCTTTCCAGTACAATTAAGGGAGTTGTGCTCAGTAAACCCAATAATAGGAGAAGGATCTGAACTAATGTACACTTCAAAGTGTTGAAATGCCTATATCAAACCAAAACATTTCTTCTCGACTGTAGAATAATTTATCTTTTGCTTATTTTAAGTCTTAGAAAAATAGCACACTGCAATATCCACACCATTTGTTTGCTTCTTGAATCAATACTGTACCAACCCCAACATCACTTTCATTAATATACAGTTTCAAAGACTGATTGACAGTTGGCGCTGAACGAACTAGTGCACTCTTAAGAATTGCATTGGTTTTTTTCTTTCCGTACGTGCTTCGTTGTTTCTTCTATCTCTCACTCTTCTTTCACCAAATTAACTTCTTTATCCTATTTCTCTTTCTGACAATAGAGCTTTCTGAATGGCAATTTACTATTGTATTTTAATTTCAGTTGTGTAACCTTTATGAAATAGTCTAATCAGATTATCCAAAATATATTATTTTCCTCCAAATAGTGTACCAAATTATTTGGTATTTCTTTCTTCCTTGACGAAGTCTTTTCCTCAAAAAGATCTTTATTGGCAAGATGGAGCAATTAATCCTTTCCCCGGGGGTATAATTGTTCCTGCGTAGGATTTGAAATAAAGTTCTACACATGTCTTTCAATAACAATGAGAAAGCACTTTAGTTGCACTGAAGATTTCTAAAATGTAATATATAATACATGGGACTTAAAAACTTCCATACCAGAGTCAATTTAAATTTCAAAAACAATTTTTCCTAATGAAATATTGGAGAGGCATTCGTATCACAAGGAGGAGAGCGGAATTCGCCGATATGCGTCTATGCTCTTAAAGTATGTAACATAATCGAGTGGAATGCTACAAAATTGATACAATTCAGCAAATAATTGTTTCCATAGAATACAAAGTGAAAAGGTAAAAAAAAACCGGCCGGTATTGGGAATTAAATTTTAAAACATCATAGAATTACAGACATAAGTCCTAATAATTAAAGGTCTAATTAAACTTTAGTGAAAAGCCAAATTAAATGCAAAACATAACAAACAATGCAAATTAAATATACATAACAACATTAGGTATCACCGTTGTCTTGAACGCCCGATGTGCATGACATAGATTAGCATATATAGCACAAGGCACTTACTTAGATAAGGGGATCTCATTTATAAGGGGTGTGATCCTGGATCATATCTCATTAGTTAATAACATTATTATGTAGACAGTTAGTTTATAAAATTATACCTCCTACAGAACGTTATATGACAAGCACCTTAGTTAGAGGGTACTGTACTGGGGACAATTATATGAATTTGGGAGGTTTAAGAATGTTGTTGTTGTTGTGGGACTGTCATTTTCAGCACAAAGTAGGTTATACATGGCTCCCTGTGTAACTGGTGGAGGAAAGCACGGGAAGAACCACCGACTCACTCATAGCTACTGGCAAGAATTTCTCACAAACCCGTTTTGACCGAAGACCCTGAGACTCGAAACCATGCAGACAGAGATTAGCCGGCATTAACCAATAACGGTGAGTGTTACAGACGAGTCAGTACTGGGGCCTCTGATTTAAGAATATGATATGGACAATTCAGGTAATCATTGCCATCAATACCATCACCTTTAACTAATATGAATCTTGTAGAAGTTTGCTCTGTTAATGTGGCTGTTGTGGCTATGCAAAAAAATATTTTTGCCAACACATTGAATGACATAGACCATTCATCTTAGACGATAAATTGCATTTATGGCCCGACATTCTAACTTCTGACTGATCATGTAGTTAACTCATGTTGTTGAACGTTTGAATGATTTAGTCCCATGCATATGTTTCTGCCAGATTTTTCCAGCATTGTCAGTGTATCTTGGGCAAAGGTCGTCTGACGGAGCCAATCCCTCTCCAGACCAAGGAGTTGCCAGAAGGGGATGTAGTATATCGGTCCGATGCCTTAGGATCTCCGCTCCAGATTTTCTTATAGGGTTTACTTCCTTAGATTTTGGTTAACCAAAGCCGACCTGCAAGGCAGCATGAGACTCGTGTATGGGCGGTTGAGTACATTTATCGAGCAGATAAAGCATCTGCCACCGCAGCGTCTAAAGTGGCAGAAGGAGAGTTAGACAGAGAAAAGCAAAGTAGACTGAACACATCACAGAATGGACAGCAAACGTTCTGCAGAGACATATGCATTGGCACATGATCGAGACAAGTGAAGGGAACTGGTCAGATTTTCAGCAGCACAGCGTTTCGACGACCACACTAGATCACGAGACTGATGATGATGATGATGATGATGATGATGATAATGATGATGATGATGATGATGATGATGATGATGATGATGATATGTTTCTGCAAATTAGGCAACGACTGTCGTTGCATCGGTACGTACCTGAATATGCTGTCTTCTTTGAGGTTACCCAGGTACGTGTCTGATGGTCCTTGAGATTTGTAAGTATACGATACGCAGACCCCTGATATGCTCGGATATTTCCATATGGTGTAATGCTTGAGTATGATCAGATGAAGATTATGGGTGTCGGGATGGAAAGTTATTTCGGAAACGATTGTGATTTTGTTAGTTTTTATTTCAGGAGGGTTCCTCTGTCGAGGATTCTAGCTTTATAATAGCCTTCACAATGCTTTTGTCTCTGAGTGTGTATATGTGCCGCAAATGACAGTTTATAAAGATTATTACAGTTGGTCTTTGTCTATGGCACATTCATGACTGATGTTTTGATATTATAAACGCTCCACCGATTGTTTAATAAGGACAAGGACTTATTTTGTATAATTGTTCTGTGTTGTTTAAAAAATGACTTCGTGCCAAAATTCTGACCGTGATCGTAGTTGGAGATCATTTATGGTTAGTTCATCTGGCTACCTTATACGGCATAAAATAAATCGTACGCCGTTTCTGCGCTTGTTCTCATTTCAATAATAAAATTGTTATTTTCATTTACAAACAATATTTGTTCTTTCAAGTACAAATGGATGTCTAGGAAATTTTCTTTAACATCATTTTTTTTAACGTGATATGTATCCTGTATGATGGTACCTTATCCATAAGAAGCAATTATAATACAACCTTTATTTTTAAATGTCTGTAAGTATTTAAAGCTCTGAAAGTTTAATTAATTACATGCAGCCTAAATATCTTATGAAAATTGATCCATCGAACATTAACAGTCGAACATTAACAGTCGTTTGCAAAAGACACATCCTTTTAAATCCAATGTTTGTACTTAACACAAGAATTTATGATCCTGATTTTAGATTTCGTCAATATTTATTTAAGAATGAGCTCTTCGTTGTTTTAAACTGGAAATCTTTTACAAACCTATATATGTGATGAATAGGCAAATATCGATTTTCAAAGCTTATTCAGGTAAATATTTACTCAATTACGACACTCTACTCCTAATATGAATAATTCTTCAATACTAGGTTACATTCAATAGCGTTTCCTCTTCAAGAGCTTGAGACACTTGAAGTTATTAATAAAGCATATGAAATATTTACACATGCATTCCCGTGAACGAAAAATTCCAAACGTTCTCCGTGCTCTCATTGGCATTTTTTGTTTATTCTGACGTTGCGATAAAAACAATGATACTCAGACACTCATAAAAAATGAGGACAATAACGAACTAGTAAGTAAGAAGATTAAGAAAATATTCATTTTGGTAGAAATTCAGACACCTGTCGTAAATTAAGAACTAACTATTTATTATAAAGCAAGTTGCTGTTGTTTTATTGGTGTTGTGCATGTTTTGAGGAGATTTGTCATTTCTATGCACAAGATAGGTTATACATATACATGGCTTCCAACATAACTGGTGGAGAAAAAAGCAGCCACGAATACACTGGTGAGAAACAGTGGCCTGATGGAAGCTTCTGGCAGCTTTCTCATATATCCACGAGTCGAGTCCTAGACTCGAACAGCGCGGAAAGAGGTAAGATTGTAGTGATCGGTAAATTTGAGCGCTTGTATCACTCATTCACACAATGCTAATATATTTTTTTCGAGCACAAAACTCTTGCTCAGAATTAATATTTTAAATTAAGATATTACAAAATTTTATGGTCTTTTGATGCTATTAATATGAAGGTGCTGCTTCTCGGTAATTGATAATCACCAACATAAACATGGATTCTTAAATTTAAAACGAAAATGTAACACTACGCATCCATTTTTAATTATTTAATGTTTGCTAACGTTACATCAGATATATGTATTTAGTTCATATTTACAAATTTACGGATCATTGCCGTCCCACCTCTGTCTTCGTGGGTTCGAGTATAAGATTCGGCTAAAGTAGTTATGTGAGAAAGCTTGCCAGTAGCTTCTCGTGGGTCGATGATTCTTTCTGGGGGTTTTCCAGGGTTCTTCCTCCACAAATAATACTGGCCGCCATGTATAGCCTATCGTGTGCTGAAAAATGACGTTAAACCCTACAACTACAACAACAACAACAACACATTTTATCCCGTTTTATATCACGTTTATAACACATCTATCATTTGTAAAAGAAAATAAACGAAGTTGTAACAAATTCAGTCTTATGTTTATTTCGAAATAATTAAGCAACATAAATTAAAGCCAAGTGTATCAGTGTATTATATAGCCATATCAACATATGACAACCATTTATGTACGGAAGCTGCCTTTACACCACACGGAAGCTGCGTTACAGCACGACACATCCTGCTTTGCAGAAGCTTGTCAGCTCGTTGGTCTTGAGGTCAGCTTAAGGCAAACTGAGGTACTCCACCAGCCTGCACCCAATAAAGAGTACCAGTAACCAAGCATCTTCATTGGCCAGACATAGCTGAATGTAGTCCATTAGTTCACCTACCTGGGCTGTGTGATATCCTCTTATGCCAAGATCGATAAAGAAATAGACAACAGACTGGACAAGGCAAACAGCGCCTTCGGCGGACTCTATAAACGAGTGTGGCACAATGTCAGTCTTAAGAGAGGTACAAAGATCAGAGTCTACAGAGCTGTAGTACTGACCACCCTACTATATGGCACCGAATCATGGCTAACCTACAGCCACCACCACCGCATCCTTGAACGCTTTCATCAGCGCTTCCTGCGCACCATCTTCAACATCCACTGGAGTGATTTCGTCACCAACATTGAAGTCCTCAAACAAGCAGAGATCACCAGCGTTATGGAAATGCTATTGAAGATACAGCTAGGCTGGGCAGGGAACGTCTCCAGGATGGAGGATCATCGCCTGCCAAAGATCGCACTGTATGGTGAGCTGTTCACTTACCACCGTGATAGACGGGCAACTCGTAAGAGATATAAAGACTCCTTGAGAAAGACAATCACCACGTGTGACATTGATAACCGCCAATGGGCATCACATTCGTCTGACTGTAAAACTGGCGAAGTGAAGTTCACCGGGACACTGCCACTTTTTAACAAAATAGACAGGCCAACTTGGAGGAAAGACAATGGCAGAGAAAAAACCAGGAACTATCGGCAGCACCCATCACAATCAGGACATTCTCCTGAATCCTTTGTGGACGGACACGCCTGTCACATATTGGGCTTATTTGCCACCAGCACGCGTGCAATAGAGGTGGACATCCCCTTCCTAAATTTTCGCAAGCTAAGTCAAGCCAACAAATGTGCCTGTCAAGGATAATATGTTTTAGTGTATGTTATGTGATAGGGCCTTATAAACTAAAATTTCAATTCATGCATAACACGATATTAGATATTTTGGTAAGAATTAATACATACTGCAGTACTAAAATACGTATATTAATATTGCAGTAAATATCGTGATATCAGTAGCATATTCCTTTCAATGTGATAAGTAATAGCATGATATTAATAGTACATTCCCTGTCATTTCAGTGTTATAACAAACACAGTGATAAAATATCCCTGTCATTCCAACGTTATAACAAAATGATTAATATCAATATTTCATTCCCTGTCCATTAACAAATAACTTGATCAATAGTACGTCCCCTGTCATTAAAGGACTAAACTCAGGCGTTATTTTGCAATCTACGCCACGATTAATACAATTTTCTTATTAAAATTAATTAATATTTACCACTGTATTAATAAATATGCCAGGCCAGGCCATGACATTATTCCAACTATATTGTTGTATAATGATACCGGATACATTGATTTGATAGCAAGGTGTATATTATCACACTGATTATTATTACTTGATATCTAGATAGGCAATAATGAGTATCCTAATGTACTGTATTTAATACCATGGTAAATACTCATTGATACCGTGGCAAATATGCGTTAATATTTGCGTGCATGTTCATCAAAGCATTATTGCTAACATTTAAAACAATCAAGGATAACGAATTGCACCAAACGTATTTAAATAAATGTTAAAAACCGCATTATCATTACTACGATATAAAAAACATATACCGTGAGTATAATACCCAGGTTGTATTCAATACTAACAATATTGGTAAAATGAACATAAATAACGTGATTGATTTCCCTTATTGTATATATTGTTGTTTTTCACTCTCACATTAGCATGCCATTGCATAGTCCAAAATATACATAACAACACCAAGAAAATGATTGTTGCATACACCAAATACACTCAGAATGCATGAAATTTTGGATGGCATGCATACTATGTGTGTGTGAGTATATATATATATATATATATATATATATATATATATATATATATATATATATATATATATATACACACACACACACACGTGTGTGTGTGTTAGTGTGGTAAGAGATTAGACAAGGTCTATAGTCGAATTTATGTAGACTTCATAATCGATTGACGGACAGCTGCTTAATGACACTTCCACACACGAACTGCTTTATCAAAGTTGGTGGATAGATATTCGAAGTTTTCTACAACTACTTCATAGAGTCATCGATATTCAAATTACTTTTCAGTAAGCTAGGGTGGTTTAGAAATATATCGTTTAGTTTATCAGTAAACACGACTTCGAAGATTCGTTTCTGTCGATGTTAAGGGAGTGAACTTGATCATGGTTATATGGCCATTGTTCAGTTAGGCATTACTATGGATAAATTACTATTGTATGCAAATATACACGTTTGTTTATTAACAGATAGATCAACTGGGGACTAAATCTGCATTTACATTACATGCACAACTATGTATATAACAAAGTCCAAGTATTCACTGATAAAAACACGAAGGTTAGTGCTTGTGAACTTTAGATAACTTCTTCAATAGACTAGCATAATAAGATGACATAATGCTCTTTGCATGCATAGAGGACCCGAGTCAGAATGACTTACTAATAGGGTCATTAGAGTTTACGTGTGGTCTATGAAAACGTTTTGTGATAGGGTCGTCGTAGTCGTATTATTGTTAGAATGCCGGAATGTAGAGAGACGAGAAGCACAAATGAATGAGCTCCTTAAAGAAGATGTCACTACGATGATGGATACGTCTACATCTGTAATGAAGAAATGAACATCATGCTATCTTCTGAGTATAAAGAACTTTATTTAAATGATCAACACACATATCTTACTACATTCTAGAACACATCTATAAGCCTTATAATTAAAATTCATGAAATACATATAAAATTACACTTTCCTTTTGAAGATTTCCAACTTCATTCATTCGTGTAGCAGCAGAGGGGGCGAATCAGACAACTTTTTTTTTGGTTATTTTTTATTATACCCTTAAAACGGTACGAATAGACCCTTCTCGCGAAAAACCAGAAAAAAAATAAGTCTCCGACCCTTAATGATTGTTGTCTGAAAACATTCGCGTTTTCGTTGATGAATCATAAATGTCACAATGATGTTGTGACTCGCCCCCTCTGCTGCTAGAACTTTCAGTTCTAGGTTTACGGTGATTTTAACCGAATATTTTATCAAGTCCGATACGATATCGTGTCCTAGGGTCTGCTAAATTTATTGTCACAAATCCGTGTGGTTTTGACTGAGCGTGACTAAAGAAATTTCTAAATTGATTATGATTCATATCACCGCTGCACCAGGTCTGATGAATATTTCGTAGCGTATGAGTATCAACGCCGTTAAATACACACAACACATTGCAGTTATCTCTGATCACTTTTGGTATCTGAGTGTATCGTTGAGTGACATATATCACATCAGTGTTTTTATGCCTGCCTCGGGAAAATATTCTAGCAGGATTTTTTTGATTATCTAACATGATATCATCGTATACCACTAAATTGTTAATACTTCCATCAATAGCATCAATGCTCGGGGCTTCCTCTATATCAGTAATAAACTCAATAAAATCTTCATCGATTTGAAATTCTTTTGCTTTCTCGTTAAAATCCTTTAGCACTTCATAGGATCGCTGATCGTCTACACTCGGGGCTATCAAATACAATTTGTTCCATTTCATCCATCTCGTTATCAAATTAAGTAGCAGTTGTGTCTTTCCGCTTCCAGATGGTCCGATTATAATCATTCTAATTGAATTCGGCAACATTTCATGATGTTTAATAGGTTCCCGTCGTCGGGTAGCTGAATAATCAATTATATTCATGCCGTTATATATAAATTATGGATCTATATTGTGTGAAGTGTAAAAAACGTACTGGCACAGATGACTTGACGACGATTACAACTAAAAATAACCGATCAGCGCTTTCTGGTAAATGCGTACAATGTAGTACAAAGAAATTTAGATTTGTTTCTAAACCCAAGGAACTCAAGGAACCTTTAAAAAAAAACGAGGAGGTGATATCGCAGCCAAGCTAACTAAACTCCCTGGAACCCCATGGGCAAAATACCCTGGAGAAAAGCACCTTCCAGGATATAGCTACTGTGGACCGGGAACAAGACTTGATATCAGACTCAATGATCAAAATCAGCCCCGACCCGGTGAGGAACCAATAAACGCTATTGATAAGGCCTGTCACCTTCATGATGTATCTTATAAAAGCAGTAATCTGCAGCACAGGCATCTAGCAGATGTGAAATTAATTCATGCGTTAAATGCTATTTCTGATAAATCTTTCAAAGAAAAATTGGCTTCCTTTTTGATAAAATCGGCTATGAAAAGTAAATTGATGTTAGGTGCTGGTAATTAATAACAACATGGAATCTATTTATTATTCCCCAAGAGGATACTGGAGGGGTAAATCAGCAATCCATAAACTCGCTAGCGCTGCAAAAGTGAAAAAACCACTGCGGCTCATTGGTTATCTAAACAGGCACTATGGCAAATTTATCTACCACCGCCTAAACAAATTAATGTCTCGCATTTTGATGTGACCGGACCCAATGAGGTTCATCAGGCTGATATATTATTTCTGCCACATGATCGTGGTTACAAATACGCATTAACCGTAGTTGATATTGCAAGTCGATACAAAGAAGCAGAACCGTTAAAAACAAAATCAGCCACTGAATTGGCTTCTGCATTTGAAAGGATTTATCGAAGGAGTCCTCTGCACTGGCCAAATCTATTACAAATTGATCCTGGCAAGGAATTTCAGGGTGCAGTGTTATCAATAATGAAAAATCATAAAGTCACTATCAGACGAGGACATACTGCGCTACGTCGTGATCAGGCAATTGTAGAACGGTTTAATAAAACCCTTGCTGAGCGGTTATTTGGATATCAATACGCAAAAGAATTCATCCAAGAAAAAAGATCCCGTGAATGGGTTAAAAGGTTACCAGCTGTGATTACTGCACTGAATAACGAGATTACTAGAACCATCAACATGAAACCTATCAACGCGATTAAAAAGAAGTCGATACCTGAAAAACCACAAAAGGATTTTAGCGTTTCCCAACCAATTCTTGGTAGTAATGTCATTGTGAGGTACTTATACGAACCAGGAGAGCTTGAGGGTGGCACAAAAGGGCTACTGATCCTATTTGGAGTGTTACTGCACACAAGATATCTAGTATAACACGATCTATGGGTAGACTTCCAATCTATAAACTGGATTCAACTGCCCCTCAACAGGGTTTTACTAGACAACAATTACAAGTGATACCTGATGATACTCAATTACCACCGCATGGGCTTAACTAGCACCCTTGCGTCTATTGCACTCAAGACAAGTCAACATCACATTATTTCTGACATGACCGAGATTGTTATTTTTTCTGTCAACGGTGAATTGGCGAGGATCCTTATCCGAATACTGCCAACGCATTATACAATTGCAACTTGCGCAGTGATTATTTTGTTGTTGCTTCAAAGTGATTATTAATTCAGCATCAATATCAAATTCTCGTTGTTTTTTTTTGTCTTGTTGTTTGTAACCGGAGAGTTTTTTATCAATAATATCATTATCATCGCCAATGATTTCATCATCGCCACCAATGATTTCATCATCGAAGACAATTCTTCGAAGTTGATTTATTTTTCGTACTCTAGACACTGCGAGATAGACTAAATTTGACCATTCTATGCGATTATCTACCATCCAAACAATTGTATCCGATATAGTCAATCCCTGTGAAGAGTGTATTGTTGCTGCATAACCTAGCGTCCATGGGGATTTATTAGCACGCAATGCATCTTCAACGACATTGATATCAACCAGCACAATATCATTTAATACGAGAATCTTCTTTTCACGCCCTGACTCTGTCAGGCCTGGAATATCAACTTCGATGTTCTTTTTTCGTGTATCCGATGGCCTATAACAGAGGGGCACTGGAAGTGTTGCAAATTTTTGTTTATGCAATTCAAATAACTTCATCTGAAGTGTGTCCCTGACTATTTTTCTACTTGCAATGATTAAATCATTTGGTCTCCACGCTTCCCAAAACTCATTCATTGGAGTTTCCGAAATTATTTCACGGGTTATTTCACACTGGATTCTATCCGGTTGTAATCTAATTAGTTTCTTCAATTCTTTTAATTCATTATCAAGTGATCTATGATCGGTATCAATTTCTTCATAATAGTCTACAAAACCCTTTAGCCATTTATGGGGGGATGCACCGACAAATGGTGGTGGTTGCCCGTGATCACCGCACATGACGACTTTTGTATTCTTCAATAACAACCACTCAAGAAATATTTTTAAGACATCTTCTGACACTGTGTCTATTTCATCCCACATGATGAATTCAGGAATAAATTTCTCTCCCATGCGCTCAGGAGTCCATTTATCTCCCTACCATCTAAAGAAACTATGATAAGTGCAGGCATTTACCCCTCTCTGTATCATTTCTCTTGCAAGTCTGTGAGTCGGTGTTAGTACAATCATGTTTGGATTGGAAACGCTAGCGTTTCTACGGAATAGCTCAATTACCCGGGTTGTTTTTCCTGACCCGCCACAACCGTTTAAATAAACTGTTTTATATCTACAGATTGGATCAGAAATCGGTGGTGCACTAGAAAATTCTGAACACTGATTGCTTTCTAAGTAATTATTTTCAATGGTAACATCTGCTGATGGAATATAATCATGAAGCATTTCCTTCTTAATTCTCCATGACCTCCAATTCTCGTTGCCAGTAGCCTTAAAATCAGCCATTTTGCTATTTATGTAAAATGAGTCAGTAGCAACTCTAACTGCGGTGGTAGGAAATCTATTGATCATTGAAAATAAATTAATAGAAGCATAACCAAGCATAGAAGCTCTCAAATGTGTGTACTGCGGATTGTATCCATCAGTGTAAGTAACAATTGTACCCAATTTGGTTCCATCGGACATAAATGCCTCCTTACGATTGACATATAGGCCCCTATTCGTTAAATCCGTGATTACAAAATCGTATTCAGCATTGTCTATAATCAATCGTGAAGAATATCTCGTATTATCATCTTTGCCACCTTGGGTAAATTTACCGATTATTCTTCGTCCAAGGTCTTTTGCTTCATTGTTTCTGATTTCAAATACCTGTTGGGACCAATCCATGATTTGTTGTTCACTGAAATTCGGAAACAGTTTTCGCTCTTCGCTAATTATTTTTTCTAGATCAGGTTGTGGTAACCAGACTGATTTCTGTGCTCGATAGGATATAATTGCTTCACTGACAATTAATGATTTTAACATCTTACAATCAAGCATATACCGTAATAACACTATTGGCATCCAGTGTTTTTCAGACATGTGTTTACCAATCCAAAGATAACTACACGGATGAAGTCCTTCAGCCATTTCAAATGATACTACACAAGCGAATCCGGTTAAATCGAAATGTGGCAGTGGTCCATTAATAGCAACACGGGTCATTTCGTGTGTAGGGTGTCCAAATCGTTTGAAATATTTCTCACACTCTCCATACCCAAGAAAACTTCCTGGATAACACGCAATCATATCAACTGAAATAACGGTATCAGCGGTGTATTTTGTGTTCCATAATCCTCCATGGCTGTATTCAAGACAGGACAATTTGACATCTGATAAGAACTCACTTCGGGTTGGTTTCCACGCGTTTTTCTTTCTAGCAAAATGTGCTGCAATGGATGGTACTGTAAAACAGTTTGCTAATAATTGATCGTTGTCTTCCTCCAGAGAAAACTCACTAGCTAGTTGTTTCATTTGATTATGCAGCTCTTCAGTACGGTATAATTCTCCGTTGGGCCTTACAAACTGATCAAATCTACATTCTTCGTCTGAAGTACTATGAAATAGCCACACTGACACAGGATAGTTTTTACTCAAATGGTAAATAGCATCAAATAATTTCTGCTCTGAAAAAAACTCTTCGGTTTGGGATAGATATTTTACGGTTCTATCCCGTGGGAATATTGTTACTGCAGATGACCACGCGTGTGCGTTATGATCAATAATTTCAATGGGAGCTCCCTGTGATTTATATTTCGATTCGCATAATACTTCTCCGGTGATTGTCCTTACCGATATTGGAAATCTTAATGATTTTTCTAATTTAGTTATATCCTGAATTGTTGCCCCATGCTCTTTTACCGTGAACTCCCACTCGGTTATTTTTTTTCGTCTTAGATCAGTTAGTTTATTTCCCCGGGACGCATTTGTGAAGTGTTCTATTATTCGTGTTGCTACACAATTGAGCCCTGTCGAATATTTCATGGGTGCTAGTTTTGCAATATCAGGTTTGTCATTGAGTGGATATATCCCGTAAACAACTACTGTGACAGGATAAGATTTTTCGTAGTAGGGTTTATCAAGTCCAGTCAAAATTCCTGGTTTTGAATCCTGAGTCACAGTGACAGTTTTTTTGTCCTTAAAAATAGGCTCGTATTTGTCCCTAATGATCCATTTTCCATTATCACGGATAAGGAATTTTATTCGAAAAAAATTTCTTTCTTCCCCAACATTTGAGATTATCACTGCTGCTTTTTCATCATTCATGGTAGCGTCAACAACACCATCAATTCGAAATGTTGACCAACAATGAGCTGCCCCATCACGCTTGAATTCATTAAAACAGTCTCTGATTTTACTAATCAAGGTTCTATCAAGAATTTTATTCTTTGGTGTATCAGAAACTTTATCAAGATTGAATTGAACACTTTTCCAGGGTTTAATTTTCGATAATCTCTCGAACTCCTCCATACTATAATTAAAACAAGCATTTAAATGAAAGATTTAAGTATAATGAATCATTGCAAATGGCTTATGATTGGATCAGTGACACCGTGTAACAAATCATGCAGAAATGAATTCTGTTGGTATCATATGCAAAGCTTTCGTCGTGGAAGCCTTGGTCCGTTACCCTGTATTCGATGTGGAGTTGGGGTTAGGGGAAGGTCGCAATTATGTCTTAGGTGTGGCGGCAATCGATACAGGGAACTAAAACGCTATTATGACAAACGAATAAAAAATGGACAATCAATCAGAAATTATGAACCTGACACTGACAAAGTCAGCGACAAAAATCATAAGATCCCCTCAAGACTACATTGAAAGATTCTCCAGTGATGTTATTAATGAATTAGACAAACAATAGTTAGTATACAAATGAACCAAGGGAGTTATCTCCCTTAGATTGTGATTCAGCGGCGGGCATTGTTTTGTAAGAAAAGAAATCAAATATAAAATGTTTTCAAACAATTATATTCTTTGTTTTAGTGTTTAAGTCAAATATTCTGTCTCATTTAAATACTGTGAAACACCATTAACAAGTAATTCAAGAAAATAAAATAACACACCCTGTGGATTGCTGTATTAAGTCGCCTTATATACTCTCTCCCTTAGATGGTGTCAACTTCATCATCATTCCACATCATTCATTCAGGCGAAGACTGCAGACCGAGTAGGACGGCTTTTCTGGAGCTGGCGACCTGATGACGTCACGACGGGTGCGAAAGCACATTTTCCCGGGCTTAACAGCTAAGGACGGTTCAACACGGCATCAACTCACTTCACTATGAAGAGAAACATTACGATGTGGAGAGGTGGACTACACAGCGGAAATATTTCGGAGAAGTTATAAGTCCCTTTAACAAGTGGCAGACGACGAAGTCTTATGGAAACTGGGCAGCCCACTATACCCACGTGGTGAAGAAAAATGGCGGACACTGAAAGTGGACAGCTCCTACATCGAAGTACTGGAACCACATTGCAACCAGCCATGGAAAATTAAGCAATGTGGCGGACCTGGGGCGCGCTGACTGGTGATATCAAAGTATTGAGTAACCCGCAGGCTGCCGTAGGATGATATCATCAAGTCAGTGAAATACTACCCTGGATAGCCAGCATTTTGATGCCATTACAGCTGTTTTCTGATGTGTCGTCAGCATCGGACTACTCGGATAAAGCAGTACAACGAAAAGATATTTGCCATTTATCTTTTCATTCGCCTGAATAATAGGGGACTCATTTGGTTACGAGTACCCCTCTTTGAACAACTTTCCGTGGCCCTAAAAAGCTAATTTGACCTTATTGGTAACGCCTCCAGCAAATTTAAGACCAAAAATACCTAACATTGACTACACTATTATATGTCGCTCAGACATTTTTAATTTTCTAAATTTGTTAGGGACATATTATATGTACGCTTATGTACTAGTTTCATTCGAATGATAGGACTGTAAATAATAATTCTTCAACTTAAATATTTGGATAATTGCACAGGTGGGTAACACATTATTGGATGTTAATCTGTCCATTAGTATAACTGGACTGAATTTGACCTTTAGTATGACCTTGTTTTTTCAGGTGTGGGCTGCGTCCTTCGCTGTGCTGTCTTGCTGTCTGCGTGCTCTGGTGTGTGCTGCTGTGTCAACGCCCTCCTGGACCTGGACCTTTTCCGCCTTTGCCGTTTCCGCTCACCAAAATTACTAGCGAAATGAGGAAACATTTCCCCTCGCTACCTTACAGCTCGATTGGATGATAGGGGTGGGTGTGTGTGGGTACTATTCCTACCCACCACCAATATAAGCTTTCATTTCCCCTGATAGTCACTTTTTAGTAATTCAGGGGAACGCCTTAATTTATAGTGCAATTAAGCACTTTTAAGGGAGGGAGTAACATCCCCTCCCACCTAAATGGGTGCCGACATGGTACCTATAAAAGATGTACAAATGCCCCTAGTGGGCGGTTACATCTATAAAAAACTCATTAAGCAAGTGGTGTCAACTTGATTTATGGGTTATTTCCCCTTAAATTGTGTCGGGTTATTGTGATTCAGCGGCTGGGGCTATAATAAATTAGAAAAGAAATCAAATATAAAATGTTTTCAAACAATTATATTCTTTTTTCTAGTGCTTTATGCAAATATTCTGTCTCATTTAAATACTGTGAAACAGCATTAATAAATAATTTAAGAAAATAAAATAGCACACCTTGCGGATTGCTGTATTAAGTCATCTTATATACTATATGAATATTTACAAGATATATATGTTAAAAAACGTTATTCTTTATGGACGTGATCAGTGGTCTAACGGTATCGGGTTTGGCTTGTAAACCCTGACAATTATTCTTCACATGTTCGCGCCCCATAGCAGACAAATTGTCTGATGGTGAAACGGTGGATGTTTTGTTTTTCTATTTAATTGAGGGGAGGGAGGGCAACCCCTCTGTGTGCATTCACATAACATGCAAACCCATGCTATCAAATTTACGGTAGCGTGGGTTGTCGGTTTTTGACAACTTACGCAACCATGAATTTGATTTCATGGGTTGCATGTTGAATGTAAACACATACAATGCCCTAAAATAAATAACATCCATGGATGTAATTAGCTCTCCATCACATTTGGGTAGCCCCGTATGGTGTTCAAAATGAATTACCGGCCCAAAAAAGGTTCGTGGATGCACATTGGGTAACCCCAGAATGAATTATCGGCTAAAAGAAACGGTCATAGGGTCATATCTCAAAGAGCAAAAACAAAACAAAAAACATTCTGATATAAAACAGAAACAGAAAAATGCTCTAACAAAGGAACCCTATGAAAGACACAAAGGCCTAATAAGGGACCCAATGAATGCAAATAGAATCACAGCGGCCTATATCAAGGGGGTCAAATGACTGATAACCGCTCATCATGGTTGTTATTTATTTTTTTCTGCATTTATATTTATATATACAGAATTAATTTTAAAAAATATATTTATATATACAGAATTAATTTTAAAAAATATATTTATATATACAGAATTAATTTTAAAAAATATATTTATATATACAGAATTAATTTTTAAAAATATATTTATATATACAGAATTAATTTTAAAAAATATATTTATATATACAGAATTATTTTAAAAAATATATTTATATATACAGAATTAATTTTAAAAAATATATTTATATATACAGAATTAATTTTAAAAAATATAGTTATATATACAGAATTAATTTTAAAAAATATATTTATATATACAGAATTAATTTTTAAAAATATATTTATATATACAGAATTAATTTTTAAAAATATATTTATACATACAGAATTATTTTAAAAAATATATTTATATATACAGAATTAATTTTAAAAATATAGTTATATATACAGAATTAATTTTAAAAAATATAGTTATATATACAGAATTAATTTTAAAAAAGATATTTATATATACAGACTGAATTTTGAAAATATTAACGGCTCATTTATTTTTGAAAAATGAATTAGAAATATGTATTATCATATATGAATTCTGAAAATATGAATAGCATCATAGTTGAAATTGCAAAATTGAAAAATCAGGATATTAAATTGTCAGATGGGTTAAATCCTGATCAAATCAAGTCGGATTTTCAGGATATAGAATACGGAGTTAGCACTAACAAGTATATGTTACCAAAGAAATATGCACTCATCAAAAAAATTCAAAATTCTATTCGAGACTTTCTTTTATTTTCCAGTGAAGTAGGTGTGTTTGTTCCGTTATATACTATCGTGGAAGGAATATGAAAAGAATTGGGTAACGAATATGAATTGAAAAAGGAAGTTAATTCTAAAATTAGAAACTTACGAGCGTTAATTCAAGAAAATGAACTATTTTGATTGACCGACCCTCAAAAGATTTTGTCAGACAGTAAAATCTCCTTGAGATTTTCATTTTTTTGTCATTTTTTGATTGAATCAGTGAAAATATTTCACACTGCGAAAATAAAATAGAATCCTAACAGCTTTTCTCTATGGAAAATCCAATGCAAAATCGACTACTTGACCCTACGAGGTTTTTTGATGAAAATCGATGAAAAATGACCAAACATCACTGAAAACAGGCAAAAATTGATGAAAAATGGCTAAAAATCATCAAAAATGAGTTTTAACAGCTTTTCCTTATGGAAAATCCCATGTAAAATCGACTACTTGACTGTAAAATCTCTTTGAGATTTTCAACTGAAAACCACCAAAATGGCACCAAAACTGTCAAAAACAGGCAAAATCAATGAAGAAAAAATAAAAATATTTCACAGCAATAAAAAATTGGACCGTTAGGGAAGGAATCATCGATGGGAAAAATTGTTTTGCAATTGAAAAATGGTTTCTGATTTCAAATAATGGTCAATGAAGCATTAACGACCCGATTGGCTCGTGAGCGACTAGATGCAATTAAGAAATTTATACCAATTCGCGACTCTGTCAGGAATAAACTGCAAGAACGACAGAGTCTTCAGACTGATTTTGCTGCAGGATCTGAAGAGTTGTTTAAACCAATAACTACAACAACGAAACAGATAGTGTCAACAATCTCTGAGCAAGGAAAAAAACAAGAAGAGACTTTTCTCCCTGTGTTAGAAAAAATAGCAAAAAGAACTAAACAAACAAAAAAGTCTTTAGAAACACTTCCAGTAGATATAGTAGCTACTTCACGGCAACAACAAAAAAAAGAGCAAGTACTAGAAGAACTAGGTGCTATTGCAAGAAAACAAGAAGAGGAAGAAGACGTTACTATAGCAAAAATGTATTCACCGCAAACTATAATTACAAACTATGCATACAACATAATTAAAAGTTTTAAAGATGACAATAATTTAATTAACTTTACCGCGCGGAATTTTTCACTCGATAAAAGAGAAATAGCTGTAAACAAAGGGTATAAAGAGTATATAAAAAACGACGAGAATTGGATAAAAAAAGTATACTTGGCAAACCGTGGTAGATTTAGAATCACAGAAGGTAACCGCAATGATTTTGAGAGTTTTAAAGACAAAGTATTGAGAAAAGTAGAGTATCCAACTGGATTTTTTGGTAAAGAGGAGTCAACTGAAGATAAGTATTTAGGTAGCGGAATAGTTGAAAACACTAGCGTTACTTGTCCTGGTAACATTCTCAGTGATATATCACGGTTAGAAGTCCTCATCGGAGGGAAACGAGCCGGAAATAACTCTCCGGAAATAATTAATGAAGCAGCTGATATATGTAGACGATTATTTGCCGGTGGTATCATGGACATTAATGTATATCGAGAACTCATTGCTGAGTTAGTTGAAAATCACAAAGATGCCCATGGTTATTACAGCGATTGATCAGTAATTAAAAAACTACTAGTTTTATAACAAGATAATTATACACTACAATCATGATAAACCAACCCTCGTCTATGTAGTTAATTCACGGTTTCCAGTTTATAAAGCATACTATGGAGATGGCCTCGGCAATACCATTTTAGGATTCTTTTCAAGAACGGCCCCAAAAGTGATGCCGTTAGCTAAACAACTAGGAATGAAAGCCATTGATGTTATTCGTGATAAGGGTATTAGTACTGTTGGAGATCTTGCCGGGAAAGCGTTTTCAACTGCGAAGGATAAAATAACATCATTAGTGAGACGAAAAAAGAAACCGTTACCGTCTACAGAAGAAATGCCTGCAAGTGTTAGTAAAATAATAAATAACGCAGTAGATGAAAAACTAGCGTCGATGGTAAATCAAGAGGACCAAAATAACATGACAGCAAACATGATAGCAGGAAGTGGCTTTAAAAAACCACGACGAAAACGCTAGCGTTTTTCACGATGAAATGGAAAATCCGATTTAGACTCTGATAAATAGAATAAAATGTTCAAAAGGTCATCTGATCCAGCATTTGATATGGATGCCCCAGTGCGTAAAGATGATTCTGTACGCGATTTGCAATTTTATTCTTATCACGCAGTACAACCAGATCTCCGATCACGAATTGAACTTCAAGTTCATGATACCAGTAAATACTTTTTGCCTTGTGAAGCGTTTATTGAAGTAGAAGGAGAACTTGTAACAAATGATGCTGCACATAATGATCCTCCATATGACATTAGCCAAACTACCCGAGTTGGTTTTGTCAATAACGGTATCATGGCGTTATTTGAAAGCGCTAGATATCTCATTGATGGAAAAGAAATTGAATCCATTGACCGTGAAGTTGATGTGGCTACAACAATCATAGGGTTAGCAAGATATTCTGATGATTATACAAGATCAGCGGGTCCATCTATGATGTTTTCTAAGGATATTACTGATAACCCTGAACACAACCAGTATTCTAGAGTCAAGGCAACACATGCTTCTTCAGTTAATCCAGCACCAGCCGGATATACAAGACCAGCTGGTGATTTTGATGTCATAAATACTATTACTACTTACAATCTAGGATTTGCAACACGCGTAGCAATGTTGCATGGGCAGCGTCGACGATTTTCATGTGCCATTCCACTGCATCATATATTCGGATTCTGTAGAAACGTCCGAAAAGTTATTTATGGAGCTAAACACACAGTAGCGCTTGTACGAAAGGGTACTGATAATGATGCAATATGGCGTGATGCTTGTGTTCCTGATGGTAAAGTCGTTTTAACAAAACTATCATTGTGGATGCCAGTGTTAACTCCATCAATCACAGCAGAAGAAAAATTGTTATCATTTATGGACCAAGGAGGAAAGTCGTTATTGAGTTGGTTATCAGTGACTACGGATACTAAACAAGACAATGTTGATGGTACATTCACATGGCACCTGGCATCAAAACAAGGGGTTTCAGCTCCACGTCATATATTTATTGCATTACAGAATAATATACGAGTTGGTAATCAAGAACGAAGTCATATGATATTTGATCAGTTAGGTGTTAATGAAGTCTCGCTGAGAATAAACGGACAGCAGGAACCATCTGAAGATGTGCAACTTGATTACGGTCAAAATCATATTGCACGTGTCTATCATAACCTGTTGTCATTTATGGCACGTGATCAAAATGTGGATACCGGTTTGCAAATATCACAATGGGATTTCAAAAGCCTCTATCCGATTTATTACTTTTCACTGGAACATCTTGATTTAACAAGACAATCTGTCGTTGATATACACTTCAGAGCCCGTGTAACCCGTCCTGGTGCTGTTGCTAATTATAGAGCAGTTGCTGTCATTCTCAGTGATAAATCAATGCTACTTGAAGGTGTTGGTGGACGAATGAGATTTATTGATGCACCAGTGGAAAATATTTGATTGAAAATCCGAAGGATTTTTCCATTAGAATCAATCTGTATTTGTATAATGTCATATAGTAATATCAATGTGTCATTGACACCTGGTCAGTTAAAAAAATTGCAATCAAAATTCGCTAAACAATGTGGAACCACAATCACGTTGAAACCTAATCAAATGAATGGCGAGGCAAATAAATTGCCACTGACAACTCGTCAAGTGAAACATTTCAATGATGCTTTCAAGGATAAAAAAGGAGTTCAGATCACAGTCTCTGCGGCTGCTATCAAAAATATGATAAAAACAGGTGGTATATTTCCTTTGTTTGCTGCAATACCAGCATTGGTTGCGGCAGCAGCCCCAGCAGTAGCAAAAGCGGCCGCATTGGGGGTAGTTGGAGGCTTGGGAACAAAAGCGGTACAGAGCATTGCTGAATCATATGAACCGAAGAAAGGTCGAGGGTATAAAAAAAAGGGACGATCCGTTCACGGATTGGGTCTAAGACTACCAGGAACCCCGTATTCATGGTACAGCGGAAAGGGTCTAAGACTACCAGGAACCCCGTATTCATGGTACAGCGGGAGATCCGTTCACGGATCAGGCCTGAGACTACCAGGAACGGTTTATTAATTCAGAAATCTTCGATTTCCGAACCTATGGTTCCAATGTCCAATTTTGATTTAATGGATGCTGCTAAAAAACTAGTGATTAAAAATTTCAGAGGTGTTTTTATGAAAGATCAATTACCACATCAACCAAACAAAACTGAAACAGGTATTATTAATCTCGATAACAGCACCGGACCTGGAACTCACTGGGTTGCATACGCTATTGATCCACGTGGGATTGTCTATTTTGATTCATATGGATTAGCCCCACCAAAAGAGTTTATGCGTTATATAAAACAATTTCCAATGAAGACTTGGTATTCAACGCTACCAACACAACAAATCAATGACCCACCAATATGCGGCAGTGAAGTATTAAATGTCCTTGACGCTATTTCAGCATCTAGAAAATCACCACATATTGTCGTAAATGACTACACTAGTAATCGCTTTTTAGAGAGAGATATATAAAATATCATGATTGATATTTGGGGAAGACCTCTGAAACCCAAACCCGATGACACTGCAACTCCTGATTCTATCAAGGATATAAAAAAAAAAATTAAAGATGAAATCGCTGAGACGTTGAATTTAGTAAATGTTGACCCGAACGAAATAGTTGTATTTCAAGACAAACAGGGTAAATTGAAATCTAGTAATATTTCTCTGGATGATATTTTAGTTAAACAACAAAACGCAATCGAGAACACCGTTGCGTTATTTTCCGATCAGGGTAAATTGAAAACCAGTAATATTTCTCTGGATGATATTTTGGTTAAACAACAAAACGCAATCGAGAACACCGCTGCGTTATTTTCCGATCAGGGTAAATTGAAAACCAGTAATATTTCTCTGGATGATATTTTGGTTAAACAACAAAACGCAATCGAGGATACTATCGCGTTATTTTCCGATCAGGGTAAAATCAAACCGGGTGTACTTTTTTCGACGATTACAGATCGATTTAAAACTCTCAACGATTCTGCGTTGGAACTAGAAACACTTCAATCTAAAACCGAAGAACACATAAAACAGTTTACCGCATTTCGTAGAAATATCATTGATAAATTTATTGGAACTACATTCGATAAAATTGAAATAAAACTCCCTGATATTAAAAAATCCATCGATGAGACGAAAACTTTCATCGAAGGCATCAAAGGGGATGCAACGAGGATGATAACAGCCATTGAAAAAACAAAAATTCCTCATGAGAAAACCAACAACGTAGTATACACGATCCAACACGGATCATTTGAGTGGACACCTACAAACAACAAATTAGATATCACTGCAACCGTTAAGGGTATTTATCGATTAACACTAGTAACACCATTATCTCAATTTAATATTTCATCGTCCAGTTCATCCGGGGTCAATAATACGATTTCAACGATCATCGACAAGAATACAACTGAAAAGTTTACAATTACATCTACTGATAAAGTTTTGGTTAGGGTCTCAACAACGTGGTATGTGGAATTCGTAGCGGATTTAAGTAAATCGTAATTGAAAACGATAGCGTATTTAAAATAAAAATGATTTCATCATCGCAATATCGCTATGATCAGGTCAGAGAGTATCAAACTAGACTCAAAACCTTGTCTGAGGAGTATGCAATGAAAATTAAAAAATACCGCAGGAGAATTACCGCAATTGATGTTACTGTGTACGCTGTGAGTGGTGTAATCACCGGAGCTGGTATTATACTGTCTTCAGTGACAATGATGGCCCCGATAGCTGTTCCAATTTGCATTTCTGCGGCAACAACAATCGCTGGAATAATTTCAATAATCACAAAAAAAATATCCTCATGCAGCCAACGGAAACTACAAGACTACATAATTCAATTTCATTTTGTGTCCACTGCATACTCGCAATTATCCTCATTGATATCGTCATCGCTCAATGATTCAATTATATCAGAGAGTGAGTTTTCAGCGATGGTAGATATATATGATTCTGCGATGTCAAAATTAGAAATACAACATGAGTATAATAACAATGACAACACAGATGGAATTACTTCAACAAATAGTGGAGAACACGAACCCAGTACAAACAAGCATGATCTCAATAACCTCAACGAATCCAGAATTCAGTGTGAATTTCCCCTCTCCGGTCCCAGTGAAGGAGATAGCGCTAGCAAAATTACGAGTATACCACAGTTGGCCAAATATTAGGACAAAATCATTTGGTGGTCAACAACCCAATAATTCACTGGTATTTGCAAATAAGAATAAACCCGACGGTACCCCAGACTGGAACGTTGTTTCCATACCAACCGGATCATACCAAATCGAACAAATCAATAACGAATTCGCGCGTAGAATAAAATCGATTACTGGAAAAGAATCAAAAATAGCTATAAGGGTTCATGAGCCAACACTATCATCTGCCATTGAAATAAGCACAGAGGGTTACGTCGTAGATATCTATCAGAGTTCTATTAGAACCGTACTGGGATGGCCTGAAATCCCCACCGGGGGAAAAACCGTTGATTTACCAAAACCACAAAAATCTGATTATATCACCGACAGAATAAAACCTGATAATCCAATAAAGAGTTATAAAGATCATAGATTTACTATAGAGTTGTTTAGTTTAGTATATCGACCAATTGGAGAAGAGGAGGAAATAAAGGAGCATCATCATCTTTTTGTTAACGAACCTAAAATCATTGACAATTTCACAGCAATGAATAAAGATTTTTCATTGTTGTTAATATCCCTTAAATCCGGTACTCTCACTCGAGATTAATTTATCAGCGTTGTAGAAACATGTAACAAAATCATCAATGACATGGAAACATTTAACCTAAAAATTATTCAGGATATATTAGATCACAATAACCCCCAAACGAGAACAACATTTGCAACGAAGTATAATATACGCGTCAAAGATATCCCCACATTCAAACTACCAGGATATAATATCTTAGAACTACAAAAATCTCTCAGTGATGCCATCGATGTCGGTTTCAAAATAATTCATGATACGTGGAAAAAAACAGCATCACCGGAAATAAAAATCCTCAAACATAATAATGACCCAGATGGTGGTGGCAGGCATATTGCTCCGTTCAATGTGAATATTTCAACGGCGATTGCGCTCAATTTAGTATGTGATGTGATCGAAGGAAGCTATCAAATAAATTTAGAACGATCAAATCAAGCTCAGCAAAGATATATTTTGTATTCATTTGCATCAATAGCTCCTCCAGGGTTTTTAATAATTGAGTCCCCGGTGAATCCAGTCTATATGCGATGTCATAATAATTCATTAACCAGAATTAATTTCAAACTCACTGACCAGTCTAATAATCTGATTGATTTACAAGAGGAGGTTTTACAAATTAGTCTATTTGTGAAATCCTGAAAGGATTTTCGTCGTAAAGACTTTCATCCTAAGGGGATTTTCGTCGTATCGGACTTGATAAAATATTCGGTTAAAATCACCGTAAACCTAGAACTGAAAGTTCTAGCAGCAGAGGGGGCGAGTCACAACATCATTGTGACATTTATGATTCATCAACGAAAACGCGAATGTTTTCAGACAACAATCATTAAGTGTCGGAGACATTTTTTTTTTCTGGTTTTTCGCGAGAAGGGTCTATTCGTACCGTTTTAAAGGGTATAATAAAAAATAACCAAAAAAAAAGTTGTCTGATTCGCCCCCTCTGCTGCTCGTGTAATTTCTGCATTTTAGAATATTATACAAATAGTTAATTCTCGATCAATTTCATGGTAGCCAAATGTATAAAATGTAATAACTGTAATTAATGCAACAATTAATTTAAAGAAATGTATTTTACTCATTTTAAAATAGAATATTGATTTAAAATATGTTACTAGATATTATTATTTCTTGCTTAATGAAAACTTTATTTTAACATTAAATCTAAGCATCAAGTTGGTAGCGAATTCGACTTTTACAATACAAATTACCATACATATAATTAAATATGAATTCTTTAAAACATTTAAACATTCCATTACAATATATTATAAATAAAATAAATAAGTGAACAATGTTGCTAACATATAAATGTTACCATTAAATACTCAAACATTAAAAATATCTATTTCTAAACGAAGTTTACGACATATACAGTTCTTACCTGTAATGAGAAAACGAACATCTTACTAGCTTCTGAGTATGAGGAACTGACCTGGGCAAAATGCTCGCCTATTTATATTCGTTTGGCTCAAGTCAGGACCAAATATGGCCATCCTTAAATATACCAGGCTAGCAGAGATATTTGTTCATCATTATATAAGATAATTTTGTTTTACGTCATTCGACAGAAGGTTAGACTCAATCTTACGCGTTAATTTATATTCGTTTGGCGCAGTCAAGACCAAATATGGCCATCCTTTAGTATACCAGGCTAGTAGAGATGCTTGTTCACCACCAGATGAGAACCATTTTGTTTTGCGTCATTCGACAGAAAGTTAGACCCACTCTTAGTCACTGGACTGGAAATTCGCCAATGCATAATCTTGAAATCGGTTTGGTTTGCAGAATTATATATTTCTTACTGAGAAAATTTAGGAGTTCTTCCTGCGTGAGCAAAAATATTCGTACAATGCCTTTAGTAACATCATACACTTTATTTATTGGAATGAATTACACTAATGTCAGTAAGTTCAGATACATTTTGTTTACTTCATTAATTGACAAAATTTCGAAAACTTAATATCTGGCAAATGTTATGAAAGGAACTCACCCGTGACTGTAATACAGACACAGGCGGTAGCGATGTTAATATTTGCATTAACCCAATACCAAAATGTCACGATCAATATAATTTTCTGTATATTTGATACACCACGCACGTATCACTCAGTATATATGACAGGGGTAAAATATTAATAAATTGCATGAACTATTCCCAACTGCATTGAGGATATAGATATGGCGAAGTAATTCATGTGTCATAGAAGTATGCTATCATTCACGTTAGTTTTAAATAAATTGCCGTATCCTTGCTGTCTCGTTGTAAGGAAAAAAAAAAGATTGCAAGATGTGTATGTCAGACCCTGATGCTAATAATTTTGCGCCGTAAATATGTATGAAGGTCAGTTCGACGAACAATGTGTCAAGCCATTTGTTTGACAAGTCCATAAACTCGTGACTGGAGCCATAATTTTGCCTAGCCAGTTAAATAACATCGCCATATAATGGTTCACAGGTAAGTGATGCAATCCTGTGTTCGGATCAAAGAAATATCAAGTTGGTGCCGTACATCAACTTGGACAGACTATTGTGGTAGGGCAGTGTCTGATAATTATGTGAATGGATTTCCACTCAGATTTGAGCAAGGTGTGGCAAAAATTAGAATCGCAAGCTTAAATCTATTATCTTGAGAAATAAAAATAAGCTACTCCAACATCTTTCCAAATTACAAGGAGCTTCAGTGCAGGTCAGTGATTATTTGCTCAATTGTTGTAATATGTTACAGCTACAGATTGTCTATATCTCAGATTAATTACTGTTTTCATACCCAAATGAGTTTTTCCTTTAACACATTTAATATTTCTGCGGTAGGTTTAGAATAGTTGAAACGTTCCAACCAACATTAGAGTTCAAAATTATTAAACAACATCGTTTAACGATTCAGGACATGCTTATAAAGGTTTTGGTCTCTAGTTTTGTTTAATTCTGCAATCAAATTTGCATTTTTATTTATTGTCAGGTTGGAGGCCTATTTGAGTCAAAGACATTGCACACAATTTTCGGTTGTTGCTTAATATCTGATATAATCAACACTAATCAATGCTTTATTTTTATATCGTTATCATAATTGATTATAATTGTGATGAAAGTTAAAATAGCAACTTAAATAATTTTATTGCTGTATTTATGCAAGTGCTTCTCTTAAAAATGTGTACCGTTAAAAATTCCGTACAAATAACACTTTTCTGACCTGCTGCACTCGACATTGGTTAAAATCAATGCCGCATTATGCTGCCATTATTTAGGATCTATTAAGACGGATCACTGCCATTATTTAGGATCTGTTGAGAAGGATTACTGCCATTATTTAGGATCTGTTGAGACGAATCACTGTCATTATTTAGGATCTTTTGAGACGGATCTCTGCCATTATTTAGAATATGTTGAGACGGATCACTGTCATTGTTGAGACAGATCACTGCCATTATTTAAGATCTGCTGAGACGCATCACTTCCCATTATTTAAGATCTGTTGAGATGGATCACTACCTTGGATTAGCATTTGACCAACATGCCAGATGCTATTCACATTACTGAATATAGTTGTATAATACTGCTCAAGAGTTAAATAGATACTTAACAGGCCAAGGTCTATTCTAAACTAAAAATATGTAGAAAAGGGTGCGGAGATTGATGATCATTGAATCATAAGCCACATGCTCTGCCCTGAAGAAACATTTAGTATATGTCATTACAGAGTATGATTTCGAAATTTAAAGCAGATTGTTCTAAATAAAGAACTTGTTGATTTTAATACGGCTATAGTCATTAGAAAACGCGTCGTCACAATATCTGGTTTTCTCATCTATAAGCTGTCACATTCAGTACACAGTCTGGTTGCTAAAATGATTACAGATATACTTGTTTGCAAAGGAACATAAACGGAAACGTTCTCAAAACCTTTTGACATCTTACCTGCAGCTCAGACCGCTTATGTGGCCTAGTGTTTACAATACCCTCCTGGGCTGCGGGAAGTAGCAGATTAAAACCCCGGCCGAATCATACCAAAGACATATAAAACCGGTACTAACAGCTACCTCGATAGATATTCGGCATTAACAGGATTAAGTGTTAAGACTGGTTGACCTGGTGTCAGGATAATGTGACCGGTGGGCCATGATGCTATATGTCTGCAGCACTATGCCCCACTGATAGACATCACAATAAACTGCCACGCTGCAGTGATCGAAGCGATGTGACTGAAAAATTGTTAAATATACGTTAAAACTCCAAATCACACACACATACACCAGCTCAAAGTTTTTAAAAAATCTTATAAAGACTATAATGACTAAGTGATTATTAAAATGCCATTCCTAAACTTTTTAAAACATTTTAATGATGCACATTTGAATAAAAATCAGTATTAGTAACTGCTATATCTCTCAAATCAGGTCACAAGCACAACATCTGGCATATCATTGATCACCAGTCAGTATGACAAGGTTGCTGATAGGCGGGCTCTTTTTAAAGACCAATGATGCGAGACAAGCATATATGACACAAAAGTTTTATTTGTGTAGTACGTCAATCCGAACACACACAATGTGTAG